>JAODKN010000041.1:15252890-15272890 GCA_026774425.1 Petrocephalus zakoni
CCCCCCCCCCCCCCCCCCCCCCCCCCCCCCCCGCCCCCCCCCCCCCCCCCCCCCTATCATTTTGATGTCTCCCATTGACCTGCTAGTAGCTGATGGGGTCTGTCGAGTAAAAGTAGCCCAGGGCAGTGGGGTGAAGTGAGCAGTGTTGATAAGACCTAGGGAGTAGGGCGTTAGGGTAAAGTGTATGGGCTGCTGAGGTTACGACTGGCCAATGGAGAAGCCAACACCACAAGTCTAACTATAAGAAGAAGGAATAATCAAAATATAAAGCAGGCAAAGTAATAACGGCAAGCTCCTCTCAGAGCCTCTCTAAAAAAGTATATTATTCAACTGGAAATGTTAAGCGGCCATTCACACAGGAAGCCCTCGTGCCTTTTAAGAAGCCGGCTGCGGGACAGGCGAAGCAGACGTCTTTCCCTTTGTTGAAAAGTTACGTAAACGATGACTTGTGCCGGAGAAGTTGTGTTTATTTCCTTAGCAACCATTTAGATGCTAAAAAACGTTCCACTTCCCATCTCATAACTCTTATCCAGGCTTCCATCACGAAACATCAACCAGTCTGACAGGCCTTAAAGCTATTTTTAGTACTGCCACAAGGGGCGGGCCGAATTCAGACACTCGGCTCACCTGTCCCTCGTTCCCAGTCCTTTTCCTCGTTCCCAGTCCTGTCCCTCGTTCCCAGTCCTTTTCCTCGTTCCCAGTCCTGTCCCTCGTTCCCAGTCCTTTTCCTCGTGCTTGCCCCCAGTACATGTCCCAGGCCCTGAATTTCTGCACAGTACTCAGTGACAGCCTTTCCATGAACTAACAATTCCTACGGTTTCCAGTCGGTCTCATTACCCCCGATGTTTATGACCCTCTTTCGTCTTCGTCTCTCCTGGCGGCTCTCGCCAGCCCCCTCTCCACTCCCGTCCCGCATACTCCTTCTTCCTCCCTCCATCTTCTCGGGTCACATGATTTTCACTCATGACCCCACCTGGGGCGAGTCTTACGAGTATGTTTGCTAAAAATGTTGCTTAGATTGCCACTGGAAATGCTTCCGGCAAAATGAATTCAAAGTGCATTTTAACCGATTCTTTATTTACGGTGCATTTCATTTATTTTACGCGCAGCTGACGCTTTCCACCCTGCTGATGATTTTTCATTCTAGAAATGCGAGCATCACGATTAAGATATGGAAACATTCAAGTTTTCCTGATGTTCTCAGAACATTATCCCACAACTGGAGCAGCTACTATAACTAAGAATAATACTAAAAAATCTAATTAAGGGCCTGGCAGAACAGCAGGCACTACTGTACCTCCAAGCTCATGGGTCCTAGACTGCGCAGAGTGTTCGCAGTATACACATTTAGCACTTTTATTTTAACATTAAAGGATGTTCGGGTAATAACCGCACTGAGATTGACAGAGCCTTTGCTGAAATGTTAAGTGTGGCAGTTAACCTGACAGTAAGAACGTTCTCTTCCAACTTTGAGAAGATATTCATGTGTAAAGTTCTGGGGGTTCTCTGTTAGCTGGGTATGACTTTTATTCACAAGGGATCCACTAGCAGGGTCTGCTTGGGTTCTGTAACAAAGCTAGGGTCTGATATTCTCGGGGCTGTGCTGTAGTTAGCTTCCCTTTCCGAATGCTGTTTACGCTGTGTTTGGACCATGTGATTCTCTGAAAGCAGCACAATTATCTCGCGAAAAGGTCGGTATTTCAGTCCCAGGCGGGTGTGAAGTTAAAGGCAAGCAAAGGCAGATTCTGAGTCCCCCGGCCCAGCACGGGGCTCACACCAGCGTGGCATGACATCACGTACCCCCCCCCATCACATGGTACGACTTCTGCTCGAGGAAACAAGCAGAAGTCACATCCTAACAGTCAGACTGCTGAAAACAGCTGCAGGAAAAAAAAAACGCTCATGAGCGAATAGCTGCTGAATGGTGCGCTTTCATTCCAAGCATTTCACTATCCCTGATGACGTGCGTCTGCTCTCAGGCAGGGTGTGAGCCACGGTGTCACGGCAGGCCGCGCATTTCCGCGGGCCGCGGCTCTCCTGCCTCACTCTGCCGGTCGTTCTAACCTTGGGTGTGGCATGCTAAATCTCATAGCTACACAATGCGGCCTCAATAAATTTAATGCGTTAGGCATCCAATAGGCCTTTATTATGCATGCTGTTTCATCCCCATCACACAAACGCAAACCGCAGCTATAAATGTCGAAATGCAGCACGCATGTCACCACGGCAAAAAGCAACACTCTCACAGTAGGAAAACACATCCTTAGCTAAGCCAGCGTTTCTCAAACCGGGCCTCCGGGACCCCTAGACGGGGGGAGCAGAAACGTGGACTTGGGGACAGGTTCGAGAAGCACTGACGGAAGTGATACATTGTTTTTTTCCCTTTCAAATTTCCTTAATGATAATCTTTAATTAGAGGCAGACCCCTTACAAAAAACCGTCAGTGAGGATCAGATACAAGTGGGGGGGCATTTGTGTGGGTGTCAAATCAGCAAGAAAAACATCTAAACTTCTAGCAGGCTGTAGTATTTATTGTTCTGCCCCCCCACTATGCTGAGCCGCTGGTTCTCCTTACTGACAGAAGCTTGCACTTTCAAAACCTTTTCAATGATAACTTCCCCAGTAAATGTCAGTGCATCTCTCTCGTTTTCCTCTTTCTGGGTTTGGGTAAGGTAATTCTTCAGAAAGGATATGGGCTATTTCTTAAACAAGACCTTTAGCTTTTCATGGGTCTATTCCATACAGTCAAATAAGGCTTGAAAATAATTTCAAGAATGCAAGCTGGTCATTTTGTAAATTTCTGATTCGAGCGTCACTGTAATCAACCAAAATGAAATCTTATTTTTAGCACAGGTTTAAAAATAGCACCTAACCGCTAGCTGCAGGTGCTGATAACGTCCTGAATGCTGACAAAAATCCAACCATACTAGTCTGGGACCTGAAAGTCACACTGCAGTAGCTGCCACTTAGCCATGTGAGATAGAGGGTAAGAGATTCTGCCAGATGCCACGAACTTCCTGCTCTATTAATACACCAGATCAGGAATGCGAAATATCCCGCACATTAACGTCCGCCGTCCTTTCCATTGGGGTCGCACACCAAACCAGCACTGAGCATCTAGCCTCCCTCAGCATCAGAGCATGTCGATGCCACTGGGATAGGGCTCACCCCTTTTCCACGAAAGACACAAACCTGGCCCAGGACCCGGGTGTGCGGGGACTAGAGCGCATGCTAGCAGCTGCGCACACACCCACGAGAAAGCAGGACTTGCGCACATCAGACCAGGAAACAGGGTTAAACAGATTGTCCTGCCCCGGTCTCTCTGAACACTTCCAGCTTCCCCTCCAGCTGTTCTTGTCTCCCTCCTCCCCAAAAAACGTTCTTCTTTACCCACACATTACCCCCCGCCAACATTATCACTATCAAAAGGTCCAAGGCTGCCAGCCAGGGTGCCTCCACTGCAGGGCCCATGACCTTAAGCTCTCGCTCTGTTCGGCGGGTCAGGGGGACTTCATAAGCAGTAACATGTGTCATTGACATAGATGATGTCACCTTGTGATTCTAAAGAGGGTTTAGTCACTACCCTCCAGAAGGTCCTATGGAAAATTATACTGTGCCAAATGCTTCGGGTTTGGGTCACAGCAACATTGTGGAAGTCTCATGTGCTCTATGCATTTAAACATTTCCACATGTAGAAACTATACCATTTATTCATTACAACACACTTAGATCAAGGTGAAGATTGCTCAAACAAGTATTTAAGGCCTTCAAGGCTACACTAGGCTGTTTCTGAGTGAAAACTGCAAGATCATTTTCATACTAAAAGTCCTACAAAAGAATTCAGTCCGTTTGGATTTGACTTGAGAGTCTTCAACTACTATATCAAAACTCAATGTCTGCATGATAATTAGGTATTAAGCATTACATTACATGCTTGCTTTTCATCATTTATGAGCCATGATAGTTAAGCAGAACCACACAGTTTTGTACATGATAGATAGTGTTACATTTCTTTCACGCCTCTATTCCTGTTCACAGATACAATGACGAAAGGCTGAAGCCCATTTGAATTACATCCGAACTTTACTGCAAATGTTGCCAGAGCACCTAGTTTGTGCCCTGGGATTCTTGGTTTAAATTTTTCGCCTCTTTGCTACTCAGTTGCCTTCAGCTCTACTGAAAGCGAATTGGAAACAAAGGGAAGCATCAGCCACCAAAAGATCATTCAGAAGAAGCTAAGAGCACCGTCATGCAAACATTCCTGAGCCAAACCCTCATATTTGCTTAGAGATACATCCTGTTGCTTTTCCAGCAAAGATCCGAGTATAATGTTTGCAAGCGGACTAGATGAGTGGCTTTGATGTGGAACATGTGGAATTGCCTGCGCCATGCATTACCAATGACAATGACATCCCACAGACTCTCTGTTGACACTGTGATAGATGCATTCGACAAGAATATATCACGCTCAGACTGCAGAGATCACTTTAATGCAAGCCTACAAAAACCTGTTGAACTTGGGACACTCAAGCACACGTCTCCCAGTAGTGATTTCTAATTTCAAGTTTAATTCAAGTTTAACAGTGATTCTAAAAACAGAGGAATTTATATGCAAGGAGAAGATAACCAGGAATACAGCTAAAAGACAAGAGCTTGCTTGCTGTTACTTTTTCACAGCCTTTCGCCGGAGCCAGAAATTACTTTACATTCAGCAAGTGCAACAAAGCATTTCTTTGTATTGATTTCAAAGTATAAGCAGTAGAGACATGACAATCTGACCTGGTTTCGCTACACAATTACAACCTTAGGAAGTCAATCCTGGTTTCACTCTCAACTGATAAACCTTTCCAAAGGAATTAATCATCATTGTGCCATCTTGAGTATCTTCCAAAGACTCTTCTACAAGGATTCCACCTCAAAGGTGCTGATGATGGCTGACACAACTGCCAAAATCTCAGGTCAGGTACCTGCCAAAGGGGGAGCGAATCAGCGGTGTGGGCCCACCTCCTTTCTTAAGAGAGAGACCCAATGTTCCATCTCAGTTTCACATTTAATGTCAACTGCCATTAGTGCGGCTAGAGTGGCTCTGGTTTATTTTCCTGGGTTTTTAGGAAACACGCCAGCAGATACATTCAAAAAGCCTGTAATCTTTTTCTGTAGAAAAGGCTTTTTAGATGAGAGACATAAAAAAACTGCAGAACCCTGTGGAAGTTCACAGTAAAACTGAAGCCTTGTGAAATAGCATTGATTAATGATGAGTGTCACTTTTCAACCCATCCTCCCTGTTACTATACATTAGAACTTTACAAGAAGGTCAATTCATGCTCAGCCCATCTCTATTTATTTTTCTCTCCTGATTACAACATTTTAAAGCCCAGACCTTAAGCAAGCAATGAGAAGAGAAATGCAGGTGCCTACAGACCAACCCTCAGTGTGGATACGCACAGCTACTACCCATCAGCTACTTGTTGGCAGCTTTGTTCATGTGTTTTAGGTCTGAATGAAACAATTAAATTATTACTTTTCTTTGGCCAAGATAACAAATAAAACCACCTAAAAAAGCTAAGACAATGCAACCATAAGACAGCCTGACTTTCTGAGGAATGCAGTCATCCACCCCGGGTAGATCTATAGCATTATGTCATAATTCGAGCTCTCTGAGAGAAAACAAAAGAAAAAAACACAGACAAACACAAACACACACGTACATTCTATGACTTGATTCCAAGTTACTCAGCCGAGCCAGTAAATAGCTAGACATGCCCCCAGGAAAGACTCAAGAACATCAGGTGCCAACAGGTTACTACAAGGAACAAGGAATGAGAAAAAAAGGTTCCACAGGAATATACCGATAGACCTTCCATCCATTTTCTGAAACTGCTTATCCTTCAGGGTCAAGAGCATGTCCTGGAAGCTACAGGCACAAGGTGGGGAACAACACAGGATGGGGGGCCCATCACAGCACACACGGGCAATTTAGCAACTCCAATTAGCCTCAGCATGTTTTTGGACTGTAGGGGGAAACAGGAGTACCTGGAGGAAACCCCACAACGGCACAAAGAGAACATGCAAACGCCACACACATGGAACCTGGGCGGAGACTTGAACCCTGGTCCCAGAGGAGCGAGGCAACAGTGCTAACCACTGCATCATCATGCCGCCCATACTGTAAAACCATATACCCAAATATCTATATACCCATATACCAAAATACCTGTATACCTATACATCTATTCCAAAATGATGATGAATCAATCAAATGAATCAAATGTATCAAATGTAACTGCTCTTTGAGGAAATAAATCACATGATTACAGTCACAACAGTGAAAACCCTTCAAATCAAATCCAAAACCAACATGCATGTTATATCAAATACAAACCAGTTATGCAGAAAATGTGAAACGCAATTCAGAATTTGTCCAGTTGCACTCACATTTATCATATGCAATCCATCTATCGATATGCAGTACAGAGCCACAAGTATTATATATAATTTACAATATATTAGATTGTCACACTGAAATGAGACAATGACAGCTAAGAAGATGCAGCCCTTAGACAGATAGCATGGTGCCACTGGCTAATGGTCAAATTGGGGGCACTTTTCCACCGCACCAGCTACTGTACTTTCGGTACTTTCCCTTTTCCACTGACGTTTGGTTGAGTACCAGTACCAAAAGTACCAGTACCCAAAGTACCAGTACCTAAAGTGGCAGAACAGCTAGGGTACTTCAGGACTTCAGGGTGGGACATGAAATGCTTTCTTTGTTGAATGATTATGCAGATAGCATGAAACACAATACAACCGCCACCTTGAAAAAATTCACCAATTCAGAAAACAAGGATAAACAAAGAAACAGAAAAGAGTAATAATAATGGATTCATGGATAAGTGAAGAGACCCAAGCTTTAATTGCGATCTGGTCGGACCAAGATTGGGGTGGCATGACAAGCAGTATGGTATTCTGTATAATATAGTAGGGCAGCACAGTATTTCCAATATAAAGTTATGTGATTTAGTTTTAATAAATATTGGGGTATTTATAAAGCAATAATGGAATTCAACATCAAACCTGTCTAGGAAGGATGAAAGGATGAAAATTATTATTATTGTCTTGGAGAACGCATAAAGCCTTTAAAGTCATATTTAAACTATTCTATATAATACTGAAAAAGAACAATCATTTAAATTGCAAACCTTGCAAAGTTTTTTTTTTCTTATGACAGAGTAAAAATGGCCCAAAAAAAAACCCTGCTACAGTATGAAGGTAAGAAAAAGTCTGATCTTAATCTAGCTGACTAGCGATGTAAGAATTGCATGTGCATAACATGGGATGTTGGTACTGATATCGCACATCACCCAGCCCTATAATACACAACATCCAATTTTTCAAATTCAGTACGAAATACCGCGCCTCGTGTTGCGATGTCCAGCGGCACCGCTATTGGTTTTCATGCCGGTGGAAATCCAAGGTCTGGAAGCATCGTACTTTTGGTACTGTCTTGGAATACCAAAAGTACGGCACCTGGTGTGGTGGAGAAGCATCCCCCAAAATCAGAATCGCCACTGGAAACGAGGGAGTAAGAAGAGACTGGGGGTGGCAAGGATGATGAAATTCCCAGCTCGCCTAGGCTGCACATGGACCATCCACAGACAAGAGCACATTTATATGGCACCTCTGACATATTATAAGTGTTGCACTTGAGAACAAAGGCCTGGTCGTTAAAGCCTAGACCAAATCTGAGAACGAGGCTTTCCTACACAGCTGATCGTATGAACGAATCTTACTGACAGGCCCAGCTGTCGGATACAGGCTGCCCGCTAGCCCATTGGATCTGGCCTGCCGTGCGACATGATGGAGGCCCAAACATTTACGCCTACCAGTTAATCTTTTAAAAACTGTTCACAACTCTCCACCTACACACTCTCCTCAGCTTTTATAATGCTTTGTTTGTTTCTTCCAAACCTCATGCTGGCAACGAACACATTTTAATCTAATCCTGTTATAAAACATCTGCCTGAAAGTCTTAGTCGAACTACAGTTTTGACCCACTTTCTGAATCTGAACCAGCGGGTTTTGCCTCAAGTTCTCAAATTCCTGCTACATGATATTGCCCCCCCAACCAAAGTTTAGTGCTGCAGCTGTGTGTACTTTAATTATACAAGGTCCCCTTTCCTGTAAATACTCTTCTTTGAACAAGGCTAAAGTCTCTTTAAACTGGGGTACCATAAATCCAACAAGTTATCCAGCTAAGCAAGAAATCAGTTTTTATGGATCGTGATACAGGCCCCGGATGGTTTAATATCCCATTCTGGGCTGGTGGAGGTCGCTCTCAAGTAGTCGGCAAAATTAACCTGGTGTACTGAAAAGAAATATTACCGGGATCAGATTGTGTCATGAAAATATCGTGAAATGATCTGGTACAAATCAGGCACCATCATAGAGTATGAGATGAAGTGTGATGCTGCGCGTTCGCAGACAAATGAGATACAAACAGGGCAGGTGGTGCGTGTTGCTAGCCGATCTGTACAGCCTACCCGATCCACGGAAAGAGTGACAGAAATATAACATTTCTGTTTCATCCAGCGATTTTATATGGATGAATGGAAATTATTCTACTGATCATGCAAAATAATCATGGTCAGCACAAATAATAATAATAATCAGCACCTATCAGGCGATTTTTGGCACATAAGCCAAAAATATTCTAATAATATACACTGAAAGACACATTAAACAAATGACTAGATAATATTTAAATGCTGTATTTTTACTGCAACTTTAAAGGCATATGTTACCTTTTTCTGTTCTGCAGTCTTCATAACTGGGACGTTTTGGATTTACATAATGAGGTTTTACCCAAATTGAGATCTGCCAGTCCTAAAATAATGGAGATGACTGCACTGGACGATCAGTCATTTTCTGGAGAGGAGGAGGTGGCATTTCATCAGCTCATTCACCACTTAGACCCCCCCTACAGCCCCCCAAGTGGGCCCTACCTATGCCTCACTGCCTGTATTATATGATGTGGCCGCTGCACACATTCACAAGAGCTTGAGAAGTAACATCACTGACATTGGTTAATTTGTAGAGCTCGGAGGTTGAGTGATCAGTGGCAGTAATATTAGACAGACACTGTAAGGTCTTATACTCTACCAAACTCAGAGCAGCATATACCCTCCCCTACGTTTCCACGTCTCACTCACTCTCTTTGCAATAGCAATTTGCCACACACAGCAAATTCAAGGATATTTGTAATACGGAGACTCTACTTTAGCCAAAATAGTGGCAGATAAGGACAGGGGAGAGGTACGAGGCTTCGAGCAAGGTCACTGCCTCAAGGAAGCACGAGGGTGGGCACTCCTACCTGACAGGTGTCTTCTTCTCAGGACACACACCCCTGCACTGAAACACACACCATTCCATGCATCGCCTACAAGCTGAAATACGTTTTAATTACATTTTTATTATTTCATTCACAGTCTCAATATCATGCTTGAATTCTCATACTCTAGATATTTGAAGATGATAAGAAGATTACCTTACCCAATAAAAATCTCTTCGTGCACTATTCTTAGTGGTGACGTTGTTAATGCAAATTGTCACATCTCGCTCAAATTTTCCACTGTTCAATAATGTTTAAAGGTTGAAATATCAAGTTATGCATTTTGATAATTGTTTCACGCATTGCGGTAGATTTCTGCACTTTACAGTGTGACTAAGCATGTACACGAGCGCGACAGCCTGGTCTAGGCCAGTGGCGTATTTAAACACCACTAACATGTCATGTCACCGGTCGTGTGAATAAACAGACGTCTAGCGTGTAAAACGACATATATTCTGGTTGGAGCATTTGTTCCATTTGATTTTGAATCTTACACACATCACAGCTATCAGCGATGCCTCCCCAGACTGCCCTTGAGAAAGTACTGTTTTAGCGCAGTGTTAACAAACACGTATGAAGACACGGCCTGGTGTCAGCGCCTGCAGACCCTTTTATCTTCCCTGGTACAGCCTGTTAGGGCCATCAAGCTGCTATCAGCACCGACGAAGGGGAACCTTCTGTAATGACAAGATGACAATACCAAGGACGCAGGGAGTGACCATCTCAGCGCAAACTACAAGCCTGGCCGCAGATTAAAAATAAAAATGAAAATGAATGCTGCTTCCCACTGAGAGGCAACAAGATCGGGGGGGTGGGGGGGGCCTGGTAATGCACTGATTCTAGTTGAGCTTCTGCGATGGCATCCTTACAAATAATCATGTCAGAGCAGCACTACCGTAGTAATGGCCTTAACACAACGCGACAGATGTTTGATGGTTTATTTTCCCCGACACACGTTTGTGCAAGTTTCCAGTCTCCCTCCCACACTCCATGTGACTGCATGAATTTGACGGCCCATAGTGTGTCCACATCCCACTCCGCTCATCCGCTGCCTTCTGCCCTTTCTTCGCCCCCAGACTCACCGTAACCCGGTACTAAATACTTGTTACGTGAAAAAGTTAAATGAATGGAAATAGCATTTAGTTCAGTCAGTTTCCATTGCAGATTCTGGAAACTGCATGAACGGATCGCGGATAAAGCAGAAAATGGCGTGACTAATTCACGGAGGATATTGAACGATGAGTCCTGGCTGAGTAAAATATGCCCGGAATTCGCTCTATCTATGTTTTCTCTCTGTGGTTTTGGTATCCCATTGGTTGTCAGACATGTCACGGTGAGCCAAGCGCTAACCAAAAGGCTGATATCTGGCACCCCATATTATTCGACACTGAGAGGAGGCAGGTTGAGATGCCTAGGCTGACTTAAACCCTGCACTTCTTGAAGGAACAAAGCAAATGGTGCCGTACCGCCACTAGAGGGCAAATATTCAAACAATGATCTGAACCGATTGCAGTGAAAAATATGTGATTTGCATGTTCTCTGCGTGTCATGATGGGGTTTCTTTCGGGTACTCCGGTTTGGGGTTTCCCCCCACAGTGCGAAAACATGCTACGCTTAATTGGGGCTGCCAAATCGTCTGTAGATGTGAATGTCCCGGGCCAATTATAAAATTCTTATCCGATAAAAATCGAGATCAAGGAGAGCCAGCTACCGATATAATTCCTCAGATGTATACAACCTACACAACTCCAGAATGAGAATAATATATATTCAGAGAACCTGAAATACGGTCATGTTCCCACCCATTTTTATATTAAATCTCTTTTCACTGACACCAGATTGATGCATTTTACTCACGGGTATATGAAAGGCACCTGCGAAAAACATTAACAGAAACACTTTTCTTAAACAGTCCAAATCAATCCTTGTGTAGCTGTTGCTATTTTTGAAACTATGTGCAACATAATATAGGCATATTTCACCATACAGCTGCCGCCACAGGTCATACACAACATAATGATTTGTTCTGAATGTTTGTTCAACATCTCTGAACGAATATGAATATCATGCAAATAATACATTGACAAATGTGCATTTGTGTATTGCTTGCACAGAAATACACAAACACTCACATATAAACAGTATATTCTTAGGTTAGTACTGTATGAGAAAACATACAATAAAAAAAGACATTACAGTTTACCTAACCACAGCTATGCTAAGTGCTAATTGTATGTTTTAAAGGCATTGGGAGACGGAGAGCTAACCTCTACGGGAACTCTCGTATTTCTCTGAGCAAGCGCTGCAATGGAAACTATCGTGATGACTGTGTGTTTCCATTTGGATCTGACATCCAACCAACTGACTCAGAGGCCTTTACGCTAACGGGGTGCAGCACGCCGTCACATCAAGTGTGGCTGTATGTGCAATCGCCGACGTGTTGACCAACTACTAAGTTAAGTGAAAAGCAGCACTTTTAAATACTGCAGCTCGGGGTGGCACGATGGCACAGTGGTTAACACTGTTACCTCACACCTGTATAATGAGGGTTTGAGTCTCTGCCCTGGCTGGGTGTGTGTGTGTGTGCTATGGTGAATTGGAGCTGCCACATTGTGAATGGGGTTGGCGCCCCATCCCAAGTTACACCCTGCCTTGTGCCAGTAGCTTCTGGGATGGGCTCTGGACCCCTGTGACCCTGCCTAGGACGAGTGGGAACAGAGGAATATGCCATTTCATTTGTGCCTTTAGCACGCATAGTTTTACATATGGGACCAAATGCTTTATGTATCTTTATGTATGTACTTTACATAATGTTACCAAATGTAGATGTTATGTCCTGGTGTTATAGGTGTCATATCATTTTTAGTTATATGCAAATATAAACCTTTGCATATAATTGCCTAAATTAATAGCAAACATCTATGTCATATGGCTAGACAAGTCTGTACAGTATTAATTAAAAGAAAATTCAGGAAGTACTGGAACAAGCACTAATCTGATGCCTTGCATTTTTCTCTTGGGTCACTGGTACTGGTTTGAGAACAATCTATTCCTAGATGATAATCACCAGAAGTCTTCAGCCAGGCACATCTTTTCACACATTCTCGCAAAAACGTAGACAGAGATTAAGGATCTCTGTGGTTTTCTACTTAGTTTGGACTGGCTGGGATTTGAAAGATTTCGGAAGTATCAGACAAGCGGCATAAACATACTGTGTAGACTATAAACTCTGCCTTCCTGTTATCTCTGTCTATGTGGATATTTAGACATTGACTGCATGCCTTGTAGCCACTTTCTGGGCAAAACATGACAGAAGACAAACAATGAGGGAACACTTGTATCTTTGGCTGCTGTTCCATGTTACTAACTATGACCACAGACCCTTAACATAAGGCTTAATTTACTGGACACAGTAAAACCACTTTGAGGTACATCCTCATACAGCTCCAGTGAAGACTTTGTACTTTAAGATGACACACGTTGAGTAGCCCAAGTTTTTTTTTTTCAGCAATACTGTTGTGGCCCAGAGTATTGTTGCTGATCAAATTCATCTTGAGGAAATTCACTGTCTGAAGTGACACTGTGGTATTAATACTGATGTCACCCAGAGCATTGATGTTGATCAAATTAATCTTGAAGATGATTCATGCTGATGGAATTCATCTTAAGGAAGCCCGAAGTTAGAAGTGACATTGTGTTAGGGTATTAATACAAGGCCCAATCAGTACAATTTGTTGCATACACGCTTAGTGACCACTCAAAGAATTAAACCCATCCATATATAGGGATCTGCAAGAACCAATCACAGCCAACCCCATTTTAATCTGTGTGTGTGCAGGTAATATGTTACATGATATAATACCATTCAAGGGGCATCTAGCCGCACATTTTCTGCTGGGTGAATTCAGAGAAGTGGAGCAGTTTAGTGAAGTTTCACGGATGGAGAGGAAGTGCGCGACAGTACGTCCGGGCAGGTCCCCGCCACTGCCGTTTCCATCCCCTCTCTAAGTCTGCCCATTATAATATTCAGCCGCAACCTCTGGAACAGTCTCCGGACAAACCCTTCTCATACGTCAATGCCGAATACTGTGGCTGCTGTGGCAGGCTGCACTATGCAAAGCATGAAAGAAAGTGTGTCCGACACTGGATGTTTTTAAGCGGGGAGCACATTCTTTTCTGATTCTGTAACATGAGTTTAGATACAGAGGCTTACATATGGATGTACTGCGAAGCGTGTCGTCTTGCTTTCATTAAATTTAGCTGCAAAAATGTATTGTGGAGGAAATGTCTGCTGGGGTATATGATACTTTACAACTTATCCAAAATGTCAATCCATTATACATTTATTAAAACTGGGTGTTAACTGCACTTGGTCATCTGTTTTAATTATTCATAGCGCATTTGCCAGGGGAAAAAAACACATTAGTTAAATGTCAGTACATGGACCTATGCATTTAAGCATAAATATTTATGTAGTATTCCTATTATTGACATGACCCTGTACTGGATGGAAAGATCGAAAGGGGGATTATTGTATTTTGATGCCAGGTGGCAAAATAAGACATCTGGGCCCATGGTGACATTATCCGAAGTAACTAAAACGAAAGGAAATTTAACCGAAAAAATACGATTTCGATCCTCGTAAGAGCACCTAATACTTGCTGTATTTCCAAATGAAGGGCCGCTGTCAATATGCAATAAAATGGAAGGTCGGTACTAGTAAAAGAGGCTGTAAACATTCATTACACAGTTTTCACTCAATAAAATCCACGCTAGATCGAATGATAATTTAGCTACTTTTATTTGCGATATACTAGGTTGTATTGCTTGTGTTTTTGTAGGAATATATTACTCTGTTCACCGCTGGACCAGGCTCCGTCAACAGTGATATACATATTGCCGCATACATTTCATTTAATCAAAGCGTAATACAGGAAGTAGGTGATGTGACTATAAGTACATTGATCTTTATTTTAAATTGCATGTGTACTAAAACATCACAAAAACGCATTTAACCCGCACATCGCTCGGCAAAGGCGAATGTGAGAAGCTGGTATATGGACCACCACTGCGACTGCCTTTACACGTACGGGCTGTCAGACGTTACAATGTGTCCACAGGCCGGAACATTGCATGACTGTAATACGCGGTTCTGCCGTAAGGAACATGACATGCGGGTAATAATTCTGCTCGGCACATCAGCGATCAGACCGGGCAGCATACACCATTTCCTGGAGTTAAAGAGTGCAACACTACCGGCAGCAACAGCACCCTCCTAAAATGAACAGGGTGAGTCTTTCATAAACTGCACATAGGCAACGCTGCTGGTGGGTAGGTAATGTCATTTGTGATCAGCATGTGTGATTTCTTTCTCCTTACCTTCTCTGGCCTTCAGCAGTACTGTGTTCGCCACTATATTCTCCAGGTCCATCAAACTCCCGCTGGATGTCGGCGTGGATCGCGCAAAGTAGATTCGGTCACAATCAAAGACGTATCAGTTCGTATCGTGTCCGGATTTGTTCCTCGTTTGAGATCAAAAGTAGGATGTTGCTCGGCTCCCAAGTCCACAATTAAAAGTCAAATAGCTGTCAAGATGACGAATAGCTTTGGGCACAAGCAACGGGAGAGTCCAGCAGTTTAAGCATGGTTCATATTGTCTGTTCCAAATATTGGGATTGCTGAGCATTTTCCAGACAAAAGCATGATAGTCTTCGGCGCTGCTTGACCGTGCCTATCACTAAAAATAAAGATCAATTTTAGTATTGAGCATCAGCATGAAAGGGCTAAGTTTAAATGTGTTCTCCTTAAAGTTGATGAGAAAGGGTATAGCTTCCAGCCCTAGCAGAAGGGAGTTTGTAAAGTACACTCCCGGCTGTCACAATATCAGCGTGCTCCCCCTCTCGGTGCGTAATCGGAGGAGGGCTGGGTTTCTTCTTTCGGTTCTGGGGTTTGGCCAGCGTCCCAAACGGCTTTCCCCGTGGCTCCGTTCAGGTTGTGGATTGGATCACACAGGTAACCATCTCACATCCTCGTCGGGACGGATGACCCTCACCAGTGCAACATGCTGCAGGCTTTGGCAGAGCTGATCTGTAGCAAAGCGACTGGCGTTTCATGCGGTAGCGCAGACGATCGGAAGAGGCGTACCCACGGCTGGCCCTGACGCACGGCCGGAGGGACGAGAGGCATGTCTGGCTGTCAAAGACATCTGATAGCGTTACATTTTAACGCCCCCACCTTCCACAACACCAAGGGCGCTGGGAGGTAGATCCCGGTGGACGGCAAATGGATTCCTAAATCTGCACAGAACAATATACGGCTGCTTTAAGCAGGCGACACATAGGCGTATCTTTCGGACATAATAAGCTGGCTAATCATTTACATAATTAAACTATAATGCTAAAATTATTTGTTAACGACTAAGTTCGACGACAATGAACTTAAGAACAATGACCCATTACAATGTTAACACCCCCCCCCCACCCCCAAGTACAGCTCTGTCACAGATGCTTGCAGTTAATAGAAATATTGTAGTGATAGAGTTGAAATGTAAATGTTAACAAATGAACGTGCATAAGGAAAAGCACATTATTGGGATATGATGCGCTTTTATATTATGGAAACTTTATTAAACTGAACTGTCAATAAGAATTCAGGATACATATTATGAAGGCTTATTCAAAGATTTTGGTAACACTTTAGTTGAGGGGCCACAAATCATAGTACTACCTCATTGACTACTGAAGTACTAATCATGAACATTAATTAGTCAATGGTTAACTAATGAACTAACTAATGAAGTTCCTGCAAAGAATACATGAATCGTTATCACTGATTAATAATAAAGTAACGCATAGTTAATGGGTAATTGATGCATTTACTAAGCATGTATTACTGCATTATTTGTGGCCCCTCAACTAAAGTGTTACCAAGATTTTTGATGGATCCCGTGCATTAGGCTACAGCAAACCTTTTTTTAAAAAAAGATGCAAATACAAAGATACAATGGATGTATATTTATAAAGTTCAGTACTATGTTGCACAGTAGTAAAGGGAGATGATTTTTTAAAATTGAATGTAATAGAAAGGCAGTCAACTGACATAATATTGACAGCGAAGCCACTTTACCCAGGAACTTAAGCTGATGCAGGACACCGAACTGGGAATTTATGCGCCATCTCCTGGCAGAAAACAAGTAACACAGTTTTAAGTACATTTCATATCTCTGTACTCAATCAACATTCATCTACATTTCCCACCCAGTCTTACCCAGCATTTAAATGAAACAAGGAAGTTGCTGGAAATTAATAATCTTCAGCAGCACAGGCTCAACACCTTCAAATAATGAAGCAGGAGACATACTCGTGTTGGAGGGGAAAGCCAATGAATTAGTGCATAAATTACATACATCTTTGTGGCACTTCTAGTCAGAATCATGCTGGACACTGACTGCCAGAACACTGCAGTAACTATAATCCACACTCACTAACACAGTGACAAGGATAATGGTGAGCTCAGCCGCCTTGTGCTGCGGGTATGCATGTTGCAGCACAAATAAGGCAGCTTCCCTGTAATTGTGTTTCACACTTAAGAGGGGCAACTCCGAAATCCTGCATTTGAAAACCTAGATTAAGCATCTCAATGATTCTCAGTGGATATAACAAAGCATGATTCATATATCATCCAAAATCACTTGAAGGCCCAACTTTTTTGAAACGTGTCATCAATACATGTGTAACTTGGAACCAACTGTAATATACCTTCTCATGCAGATCAGGACAGGGCTGATATTTAGATCTCAAACAATATGTTCTGTTTGTTTCACTGTCAGTTCACAATGTTACATGTGCATCAGCACATAGTCTTTGATAAATTAAGCAGGAACAGCACCAGTTACAGGACAACTGTAGTATGAATTTGTTGCAGTTAGAAGTAAAATTCATAGCAATCTCATAAGTAAGTAGTATGCTACTTTCCAGAGAGGTGCATGACATTTTTAATGCAACCTCCCTAGCCTACCTTCAACATTACTGTACGTTTTCCTCTGCAAGATGCCCTTTAAAATCACCAACAATTTACACAAGCCACATTTAAATCAATTTCTGGTTTTAAAGACTTGATTTTGATTGCTTCTCGAAAGGAAAATTAAATTTAAAAAAAAATTCTAAAGGTTGTCTTCACCTGAAGTAGCATTAAAAAAAAAACAAACATATATAACCACTGTCCAAACATCAATGCAAGATCTCCCGTTTTCATCGAAAGAAATGTCCAATTTGTTTCAGTCGGTCTGCTTATTCCCCCCAGAGCTTTCATTTAAAACGTGATCTTCAGTCCAACTTTAAAACCTTACAGCAGAGATTCTCAGTATTCATCTAGCATGTCGACTCGTGGGACGGCCAGTCCTCTGAGCTTTAGGGCCTGTGTCTTGGTCTTCTCCACCTCTTGTTTGGCTTGTTGCTGTAACCTCTGCTCTTCAAGAATTTCCTCAATGGAAACCTGCTGCAGGACGGTGTCATTCTCCTTCTCCAGGTCCTGGAAGAGAAGGAGACTTTAGCCTTCGCAAAGTAGATAGACCCTCCCTCCACGAGGTCAGAATTTCACCATATGTCATAATACTTATGGAGCTGGCTTCACTAAATCATACCAATGAATCACTGACTTCCTGGTCTACCTGAAACTGCTTTATTTTAATTAAATTTATGGCATTCAAGTACAACTTTAGAAGCTATCATAATGAAACTATTTATGTATATTGTCCTATACGTTTACATTTACAATGCCGTTCTTAAACCACAAAAGATACTTTAAAAAAAAATAAAGCCAGCAGTAAAAGAACCAACTTACAATTTCTCCCAGCAAAACAACATTTTCCCCTCTGACAATGAAGATTCCTCTTGGTATGTCTCCATACTTTTTCCCAACATGGATGCGCTCCACAGTTTGATGTAAAACTAAATTAGCTGTAAAAATGACACAAAGGGCTTTATATATTTTAGCAACATAAAGTAACAACTTTATAAACCATTAAACTACATTGGTATTTAAATAAAACGCCATAAGTACATTCAATTAATTCCAGGGTGGGTAAATTACTGGGTTTAAAAATAAGTAAACTCCAAATTATTATTTTAATCAGAGTAACACGTTGTTTGAATGTCATTTTCTGATGTGTACTTACATACCAAACTGGTCGATACTTCTTAGAAATCCAATAAGCGTCCTTCCATCTCGAAGGAGAACAAGATGTTTCTCTGAGAAAGAAAGTGACCACAAAAAACCGATGAGGTACACGTCGTTCACGTTCAAAAACATTTAATATTCAGTTAAATTGTAACCCAATGCGGCATTTAATGTTATTGCGCGACTTAGGGCAGCATGTTGTTGTTTTAATTCTCGACGTGACTGATTCGGGAAATGTAATGCGAGCAAATACTGCGGTAAATAGCTAAAACTGGTAACTAGCGAACGCCCCAGATCCAAACCATGGATACTTAACACAAGCTGAAAAAAATTAAATGCAACTTAATTAAACTGGCAAGCCGAGTAAGAATATGATGATCAGTGCTTCACAAGATTTTCTTTAGCAATCATATACTGCTGAATTCTTCTGCTCACTTACTGTCAATATCCTCTATGAGGCTAGCCGTGCCTGGCATGTAATTCATTATTAAAAGTAATGTTCGCACGATGCTATTTAACAATATAACGTTAAATATGTGCGATAAAGTCCACTTTTTCAGGCCATGAATCATTCAAATGTGTACCCCCTTGCTACACAGGAAGTACAAAATGGACTTCCGGTTTGGGTTAACCCCTTTTTTTACGTAACTGGGTAAGGTGACCTGTTGAATTGGTCTGTTCGGGGCCTTGGTGTTTACGTTTAGATTTTTAAATGTGTTTAAGGGCCGTTTAATCTTAGTCTTAATGACATGATCAGGGGGTTTGGTTCTGTTGAACCGCTTAAAATATTACATTACCCCCTAAGATCCTAAACGAGTATTTAGTTAAGTAATAAATTAATATCCATTGGGCTGTATTCGAAGCTTCGTTTATTGCAATCGCTCACCACTTTTGACGTTTAACATATGTAAAATTAACTCCAGACTAGTTAGTTGCGACGCATTGTTTTTTATGATTAGGATTAAGAAGCGATGGTTTGATTAGATTTTCCCAACACGATTGTTAGTTTCAATGCAGTGATTATTTCAGACTTTGGTCGCCTAAGAAGCAGAGCTGCAGATGTTCTATAAACCTATCAGATTAAGGGCAAAGGATTCTTTCCTAGAGAACTTCCCCTTTAAAACTGTCAGCAACAAAAAAATCACCTAGCAATATCGTCGCGTGATCCTTAACTTGCTTGTTAGCGATTGGTCTATTTTCAGACATGGGCGGTGCTTGTTTTAACTTAGGCGCGCCGATTGGCTAGAGGCGCGAATGTTCATTGACGCAAACGGGGAGCGTCGTTATGTAAAACTGTCCGCTCGGCGAGAGAGAAAAAAAAGCGAGCCTTAGAGATTTAAAGGTGCAGTGTCATTGCAAAATGGTTCCTATATTTTGTCGAGGTTGACAGAGTTTACTAACGCCTGTAGCCGATTTTGAGCTCATAAAATAGCTG
>JAODKN010000041.1:15274117-15290264 GCA_026774425.1 Petrocephalus zakoni
AATACCGGCCTACCTCGGTAGTGGCTGTTGATGACCAGAGCATGTGAGCGACTAAGCTGTATGTAAATGTGTTGCATGAATAAACTTTACTTTGACATAAGGTCAGAGTGAAGATACCGCACTGTGACTGAGTAGCCCGTCAGGAGCGGCAAGTGCGCATACATATGATCAAACAGTTGCACATACACACGCACCCGCACACACGATCGCACATACACGCGCACCCGCACACATGATCGCACATACACGCACACACGCAGACAAGATCGGACATGCTCGATCGCACATACATGATCACCCACGCATCGTTCAATGTACAATGTTCTTAGTCCAAAAATATGTTTCTTTCCTTCAGACAATGCCAGGTTTCCCAGATGCTGTCTACAATCCAGGACAGTATCCAACTGGTCTTCTCCATCCATCCAATCCCTTCTACTGTGCAGACCAGCCACCCACCAGGCAGGTTCCATATCCCAACCAGGGCTGCACTGAGCAGGGAACCGGCACATCAGGTCAACTAGCCTCCCAGCACTGCCACTACCCTGTGTCACACTGTCAAAGGGTAAGTTACTTACTTTCTCTTGGTTCATTTAGCGAAATTAAAGTGTAACTGTAGGTGGCGATGTGGCTAAGCAGATGAAGTTCTACGAAGTGCAGTTGTTTTATCTGCTTTATCTTCTTTTAATAAAAAAACTGGGATATGCTTTGGATAAATGTATTGGGTACAATTTTAAACTACTTGCTGTTTTCGTTAAAACACTGGAAGTCCATCCCCTGCACGTGGCTGTGGTCTGATTGCTTTGCAGGCCCCCGGGTATCCTCCAGCACCTTACCCACATTACGGCGATGGAGTTCACCCCGTGCCTCAGGGCTCTCCCTATCCATCCCAGCAGCCACTGCATGCAAGGCCGCAGCCAGACGTGTGGCCCCACACGGCCGGCTTCGGGCCCACGGCCCAGCAGCAGTGGCAACCCGATGCTCCGCCTGCGCACAACCATTACGGGAACCCCCTTCTCTCACCACACCCGGCAGCCTGGGCTGCTCCTTCCGTGCCACAGTATGAACCTCAGGTGTGTGATACCACTGATTTGATTTGGAGTGGCGTGTGACTGCTGGTTAGGACACCGTGCATGTGATCGGAAGGTTGTCGGTTCAGTCCCCCTGATTGCCCTTGCACTCTGATTCTCACTTGAATGTTGCTTAGGATAAAAGCGCCTGCTAACGTAAACGGTTTTGCCAGCAAGCAATAAATGGGAGGGAAGCTTAGTCTGGCCTTATGTTTTACACATTTAGAAATAAATAAGCAGATCACTGTTTTTCTGAAACACTGATCAAATAAGTGCTCATCAGCATCAGAATTTAAATCTGCCTGAATCTTTTTTCCTCTGGACAGGATCACCAGTATCCAGGTTATGTACCTGTAAACCAACCCATGGGACCCAATCAAATGGCTACTAATCCTGGGCCGGGTCAACCAAGAGAGTTCAGTGCCCCTCCTCAAGTGTACAACACCGGAAAAGAACAGGAGCCCAAACAGTCCCAGGGGGAGCCCCCACCCACGGGCCCCCCGCAGAGCCAGAACCCTAGTCTGGCACGGGTCCAGCAGGTCCTGGCTCGGGTTTCTCTTCTGCAGGAGGATGTGGATGAATTTGTGGGCCACAAAGTGGACAAGAGCTACCGCTGCTTAGAAGAACTTCTCACTAAGGAGCTGCTGGAGCTGGACTCCGTGGAGACCAACGGACAGGAGTCTGTCAGACAGGCCCGGAAGGAGGCTGTGCAGAAGATCCAGGGCATTCTCGATCGGCTAGAGAAGAAGGCCTTCTGAAGACACACCCCCCCCCCCCAATAAAACTATAGTGTGTTATGCCATCATTGCACCATCTACCACCTGCTTCACCTTCACTGCCATTGAAATTGTGAGAAGAGAGTGCTGCACTCTGTCATTGGGTGCAACAATGTAGCCCAAACCCCCACAGTAGCAGGTGTGCCGCCCATTCATTTCATGTTTTTTTAATGTCCTGGTCCCATCTATGCTGCAACAAATGGGATTTATGCCAGTGACTCACGCAGTGACACTGTGTAGCGGTCCCTTACTGGAAGGGGCGGCCGCTGTCGGTAGCTTTGCCAGTATCCCTTTAAATGACGTCATAAATGTACTGTCCTTTTTGGTAGGGAGAAACCCTGCTTCATTTTTGGAACTAAAAGAAATGTCCGCAAAATGCCGAACTTTGTTCCGTTATTTGCACCAAAGTCATAACTCCGATAGTCACATGAGATTTTATTTAAGAAACGACACCGTGTATTTTTATTTACGCTAGTGCCATAATACTGGCAGGTGCTTTTTCCTATTAGAAAACAATCCCATGACCTCCCTGTAGCTCTGCATGGAAGGAAACCTTTGATGTTCTTTGTATTGCATAATCTGTCTCGGATGAGGGCAATGGCACTCACCTTACGATAATTTGATAACACAAAGTTTCGATACAATTATATTTTACACCTGGATATATTGAAGTGGAACCACTGTATCTGTTCATTTTTTTTCCACCAGAAGAAAGACAAACTATATTATAAGGCATTTTCTACAGTTTTGTTGTATGTGTCAGTTTGTGTTCAAGAAACCCCGTCAGAATTCTGTACCAAGCAAGGAGTGTGACGTGCGAGTGTGAATGTAGCCGGATTTAATTACTTTTCCGATCATCCGAGGGCCATTTGCTGGAAATACTGTGGATACACTGAAGGCTTCAGGAAGGCACCTGTTCTCTGTAAAGGACACGCCATGAATTTGCAGGTTCTGGTTGTTACATTTTTAACAGGAGGAGTTTATACCTCAAAATAAACGTATTTAAAGTAAACAAATGTGTAAAGTAGTTTGATATACACAATATATGTAGATGTTTTGCGAAAATACACATATATGTAGTATCAACAGTGGATAATTACCAAACAGTACCTTTTCACACATTTTTGAAGGTTTTTTATAAAATCCGTATATATATCAAAAGTTACATTGTGTATTTAATCTTAAATTCTCTTATGGTATTTTTTTTGTATACTGTCAATGAGAATTTGTTTCAAACATCCTCTGGAAACAATAATAGAGGGTTAATTGTGAGGCAGTTATATCAAAAGAGGTAGAAAGAAATCCATTTTGGTAGTACCAAAACGCTTTATTTGAATAATTGATATTTTTATTCACATGTGTTTACATATTAACGCTTTGCCCGTAACCTATCATCTTTCAAAGCATTACAAAAGCACTTAAGAATCAAAGGTAATCGGTGCTGTAGAGGCGGTCTGATGATGCACGGATGGATAGACGTTATTAGCTAAATATTTAATTGGCCTAACTAACTCCAAACAGGGTATCACTGCATTAAGCGTACACTGTTGGCATGACTTGCTTGTTTTTTTATACATATATAAGCACCACCTATTATGGGCAGTGCCTAAAATAGGCGGGATTTTGTGGTTAGACTGTCGGAACTTTCTTCCGTCTGCTCTGGGACTCCTGGAGAAAATGCGACATTAACCGGGTAATGCGCGTCGCGGTGTGCAGGGCAGAGTGCAGAAAGAGAGCGAAAACACGGTCACCTGTTATATTAGTTTAAATATGGGCTATTTCAGGATTGGTTTTCTTTACAGATAGCACTGATTCTTTAAAACAACATGCTTTAACTGATAAAATATTTGCGTGTGTGTGTGCAAAATTTGCAATCATAGGTCTATATGCTTGTCATAATCTAGTCATAATGTTTTGTAATTTATTTAATATTGATTAATAATGATCAAATAATATCACTGATAATGCCTTCATGTCACTGACTTTTTCAACCAGATTTTTCTTTTGATACACTTCTGATAATGAATAGCCTGTCTAACTGAGTGCAGTCTTGTCCCTTTAATCCAATGGCTTATGAGTCAAGTTTTACGAGATCTCTGACTATGAGGGAGTCGGGCAGAAGCTCACCTCCGCTTAGCGTTTTGGAGCTTCAGCAGCTCCTGGTCACGGGAAGGTGCATCCTCAACCACGCCGATGAAGTTTGGCCCAACCTGTACATCGGTGATCAGTGAGTAGTAGGCCTTTATTCTTGTGTTTGATTGCTCTGATTACCTGTGTGTTGATATACAGTGCTGCTTGAAAGTTTGTGAACCCTTTAAAAGTTTTTATATGAAAGTGACCTAAAACATCATCTGTTTTTCAAACAAGTCCTAAAAGTAGATGACAAAAACAACCTAGTTGAACAAATGGCACAAAAAATGTATTGGGTATTGGAGGGGGGGGGGTTAAATCCAATAACATATCTGCATGTTGGAAAACAAAGTGACTCATGCTTTCAATATCTGGTGTGACCCCCCTGTGTAGCAAAAACTGCAACTAAACCTTTGCAGTATCTGATCAGTTCTGCACATCAACTTTGAGGAATTTTAGCCCATTCCTCCATACAGAACAGCTTCAGCTCTTGGGTGTTGGTGGGTTTCCTCACATGAACTGCTTGCTTTGGGTCTTTCCACAACATTTCAATTGGATTAACGTCAGAACTTTGACTTGCCGATTCCAGAACATTCACTTTATTCTTCTTTAGGATCACTGACCAGCTGCATGACCCACTGTCTCCTGAGATTCAGTTCATGGACAGATGTCTTGACATTTTTCTTTCGAATTCGCCAGTATATTTCAGAATTCATTGTTCCAATAATGACGGCAAGCCATCCAGGCCCCGATGTAGCATAACAGGCCCAAACCAGAACAATCCCACAACCATATTTCACAGATGGGATAAGGTTCTTATGCTGGAATGCAGTGTTTTTCCTCCTCCAAATGTAACGCTTCTCATTTAAGCCAAAAAGTTCTATTTTGGCTTCATCTATCCACAAAACCTTCCTCCAGTAACATTCTGGTTTGTCCACATGATCTTTAGCAAACTGTAGATGGTCAGTTTGGGGGGCAGTGGCTTTTCCCTTGCTATTCTGTCGTACACACCATTGCTGTTCAGTGTTCTCCTGATGGTGGACTCATGAACATCAGCATTTGTCAATGTGAGACAGGCCTTCAGTTGCTTAGTTACCCTGGGGTCCTTTGTAACATCTTGGATTATTACACGCCTTGCAGTTGGAGTTGTCTTCGATGTTCAACCACTTCTGGGTAGAGTAACTACAGTCTTGAATTTCCTCCATCTGTACACAATCTTTCTGACTGTTGATTGGAGTCCAAACTCTTTAGAGATGGTCTTGTAACCTTTTCCAGCTTTATGGGCATGAGTAACTCTTTTTCTGAAGTCCTCAGACACCTCCTTTTTTGAGCCATGATACACATACACAAATGTGTGATCAGGCTTTGCTGGATCACTGGTCTTTAAATAAAACAGGGTCTCCCACTCAAACCTGATTGTCATCCCATTGATTTAGACTCTTGATTTCACCTTCAAATTATATGATAATGCAAAAGATTTACTTCCCACATGCAGATATGTTATTGGACCTTTTTTTTCTTCTTCAATAAATGCGTGACCAAATATAATAATGTTTGTTTCATTTGTTTAACTATGTTTTCTTTGTATACTTTTAGGACTTGTTTGAAAATCAGATGATGTTCTAAGTCAGTTTAATATAAAAATAGAAAATTTTGAAGGGCTCACAAACTTTCAAGCTGTATCTTTTCTGCTGTATCTAGAAATGGAAAGCTCAGAGTGTAATGCAACTAATTGAAATAATCGCCATTGCTTTATTCACTTAAAAAGATGAGTTGGAATGACCAGAATCTTTAGAAGTGTAGAAGAAAAACATATGTATAGAATTCACCTGCTAACCATTAACAGTGGTACCTGGAGCCTATCCCAGATAGTATAGGGTACAAGGCTGGGGTACACTCAGAACAGGATAACCTATAAAATCTATTCATTCATTATCTGCCACTTCTCCGGGGCCAGGTTGCGGTGGCAGCAATCTAAGCATGGATGCCCAGATCTCCCTCTCCCCGCCCACCCAGTTTCTCTGGGGGAATACCAAGGCATTCTCAGACTAGCTGAGAGATATAATCACTCCAGGGAGGTGTCCATGTGTCCAGGAAACATTCTAGAGAGATACCCGAACCATCTCAACTGTTGTGCGCTTCTCTGATCATAGTAGTAGTGTTGACAGGGGCAATTGCCCCTGGTAGGGTTTCCCCAAGGCAAACTGGTGATTCACACTGACATGTTGGACAACAAGGATCATGTGACCCAGCCTGGATGGGGGAGACCGGGACCCTGTCCTGGAGGGTGTCTGGCCTGTGGGCAGAGCTTGAAGGCGTCTGCTTGCCGGGCCTCTACTCATGGGGCCCAGTTGAGCATAGCCTGAAGAAAGAACATTGGTCTGCCCTCGTGTGGGCCCACCTCCTGCAGGGCGTGCCATGGGAGTCACGTGCAATCTAGATAAAGTGCCAATCAGGGCTATCAAATTAGCTATCAAATCTGGCTGTATCGACATATAAAATTGGAGCGGCAAAATTTCTATCTTGTGATGTTAAGTGCATCTCCAATATAAGCTTATCATCTCTGGTTGTTCGGTCTAGTTTCAGTGGCATGTACCTGAATGGTCTGTTTTCTATTTTTCCATGGTAGGGACATAGCAGAATGTCGGAGCAAGCTGGAAAGGCTTCACATCACCCACATTCTGAACTGTGCTCACGGCCAGCGTCACGGTCTTGCAGATTATTATAAAAGGATAGGCATCACCTACCAGGGCATCGAGGCGCATGACTCGCCCACCTTTGACATGAGTGTCAACTTCACCCCAGCGGCCGACTTTATTCACAAGGCCCTAAGTGATGGAGGTGAGTGCATTGTCCGCAGACGACCGTCTTCTTCCAACCTAAAAATAAAACGTGAATTAGGGCTATACAGTACAAGCTGTTTTGTGTTATTATGCTTATTCATTCCTCAGATGAATCCAAGTGAAAATTTAAGATAAAGATAATTCCGCAGCAGAGGAGGCGACCAACCAACCGGCTGAGTATCTGTGACTGACTCTTTATGCTCAACTGGTTGGTTGAATCAAAATCTTGGTTTGGATTCAATACATCTTTTCAGCAGTCTCTGCGAGGAGTCCTGCAGGACCTGGCCTGTTAGTTTGGGTTTCTCTCTTCTGATTTTTTTTTTTTTTGCCCTGATAATATAATGACATATTCTAATGTTGGGATATTTTTGTGATTCAATGTCTTGTGGGGTATATCTGGGCTACAAATAAAATAAAGTTTAAAAATAATAAATCTGTATCTACTCTACTTAATGTCTGTGTCCCTTCTGCCCGACCACCATGCGTGGGGCTACGCAGGACGGATCCTGGTTCACTGTGCATTGGGAGTTAGCCGCTCAGCTACGCTGGTGCTGGCTTATCTGATGATCCGGGAGCACATGACTCTGGTGGACGCCATCAAGACCGTGAAGGACCGGCGAGGCATTATCCCGAACCGCGGCTTCCTGCGGCAGCTCACTGTGCTGGACACCAACCTCTGCTATGGCCGTAGAATCTAAGGTAGGGGTGGGCAATCTTATCCGCAAGGGGCCGGTGTCTATGCAGGTTTTTGCTGCAACTCCTAATTAGATCACTAATTAGAGGACTGGTTGGATGAAGAATTCTCACACCTGGGTACAGGTACAGACTGTTTCTTGTTTTTTTAATTTTGCAGATGCTGTCGCAGCCAGCTAAACACTGTTCATGTATACACTACAGTGCATGGGAATCCCAGGTGTCTAAATCTTGTGTAAAAATGTATCATTTTACATTTCTAAAAGCTATACCATTTATAAATTGATTAAATATAATCTATGAGGTCATACAATGATTAGTTCTGGCTTTGTATAACGGCTAGTTCACTAAACTTAATTTTTGCGCAGAATGAATTCTTTGTGAACACTATTGCTGGCATGGCGACTCCATATATATAGTTTTTCTGAATTTTCTTTTTGTGTGTGTGCGTTCTGCACCTCAGGACCGCCCGGTTTTGTTTTGTGTATTTACTTTTTGTTTTGTGTATTTTCTTTTTGTGCGTTTGCGTTTTGCACCTGTTTTTTCGCGTTTTCCGAAACCGTAACCGTACAAAATAGTGCAAAAGTGATGCATGTTCAGATTATGAAGATAAGACAGTTGTGATGTTTTGTTATTTTGTTGATGATGGTTTCAATTAAAATAAACGTTATTTCTTTATATGGGGGGAAATTTAAACATCTTTTTTCAGCCTGCTATGGAGTACTTATACTAGAATTAGTTTGTAGCTTTGTTTAGCCGCTAGATGGCAGTATGTTTGTAGCGAAAGTTTGTGATAACGTTCAAAGGTTACATATTGCAAAATGCATGCTGTTCACAAGTCAGCCTGAAGACAGTAAGTTCCCAGATAGCAAAATGACTCCGCACCGGAGGTATCAGAGGCTCCGGAACAGGTCCGCAAAACGGAGTCCACTTGCACAGCGGGACGGATACGGAAAGGATAAAGATCACGGGTCCATGGCGGATCCGGGCCGGACTAACATATCCGCCAATTTTGGATCCTATCATTAAAAAAAAGGAACTTTAAATTGCATCAACATATTTTTATTTAAGGAACAGAACTTGCAACAAAGCAATCAAACTCAGATCACAAAGCTAATGACACGGGTCCGACACTTTCGGGATGCTGCCAGGCATCGGCTTCCATGGGGTTGTCGCACAGCACCTGTAATTGCACAAGCAGATTTCCATACAAAACTTAATTAACTACAACTGCAGCACCCTGAGAGCTATTCCAGAAAGCAGGTAAAAGCGCCCTTTGACTTTGTTACGGAAAATAGCAGATAAAACGAACATCTTACCACAATGTTCAGTGTAAATCCTCTGGATTTTAAGCGGAACTGATACTACTAAGAAGTCCAACTAAAAAAGTGTTTTCAGGTAACTCCAGCGACTGCCCGTTTATCCAATATAGATTTAAATATAGCAAACAAAGCGATTAATTAACAAATAATTACCTAACTAATAAAGCATATTTAACATTTACTTACCGAGTTTGTGTCTGCAGACAGCCCTCCGGATCCGGCGAACCCGGGCCGGAGGACAGGGGCGTCTGGGGGCGGGGCGAACCCGGGCCGGAGGACAGGAGCGTCTGGGGGCGGGGCGAACCCGGGCCGGAGGACAGGAACATCTGGGGGCGGGGCGAACCCGGGCCGGAGGACAGGAACGGAGGTGACAGTTGGGCGGATCCGCACCGGACATCGTTACTATCGGGGTTTATTTCTTCAAACAATATTTTTTGAAAGGAAGCTTGTAAGTTTAGAACAAAGTCTTCTGTAGTACGTACACCTCACAAAAATTAATGTGGACTTTGTTTTCAGTTCTTGATATAATACTAGGGTATGTGAATTTTTTATTGATTAATTCACACGCTAACCAAGTGACAGAAGAGGGCCTTAATCTCACTTGGTTGGAGTGCGTGAAAAGCAAAGCACGCAGTGCCACGCAGAACACAGACGCAGACTTCCCGGCATCACGGAACACGACCACAGATGCAGCCGCCTCCAGCAGCACTGCCTCTCACGGCGTCCCGTTACTCAGCCGCGCTTACACGGCTGGCGCGGCCACCAATCACGGACGGTGCCTAAAATAGCCGGGACGGTGCGGAGGCAGAGCACAGCCTGCTGGAACTTTCTTCTGTCCTGCCGTGGAACTCCAGCAGAAAATGCGACATTAACGGGGTAAATCGCGTCGCGGTGTGCAGGGCAGAGTGCGGAAAAAGAGAGGGAAAACACGGTCACCTGTTATATTGGTTTAAAGATGGGCTATTTCAGGATTGCTGCAATGCAAGGATAACACTAATGCATGGTATTAGCTGATTAAATGTCTTTGTGCGTATACTGCTTGTAGAGTATGCAGTAGGTCTGTAGCCTATAGATCCTGTATTTTTACATGTATTTATTCAGCACTGAATAACTATTGTGCATCTGACAGATAAGGTCTCTGTATGATTAGCTCCTTTAATACGAAGCTGTAAAAAATGCGCCTTTGATAATGTTTTTTTCTGAACGTAGTGCCGTTTCCTGAAAACAATGTCTAGTTTTACGAAATCTCGGACCGTGAGAATGGCGGACAGCTCACCCGTGATGACAATTTTGGAGCTTGAGCAACTTTTGTATACGGGGAAGTCCACCCTGAACCACGTGGACGAAGTCTGGCCCAACCTGTACCTCGGCGATCAGTGAGCAGTACACCTGCATTCCTGCGTTTGACTGTTCACATTCATTCTCTGTCGATCTATTATCTAAACGGAAAATATAAGTGTAAACAAGTATCCTTGGTTTATTCGCTTCAGTAGACATGATCGAATTACCAAAATCATGTTTAAAAAGAAAAATAGAATACACCTGATAACCTCCTTGTGACCTGCCTCTCCAGTACAAGCCTACACGAGCTTTGCTGGTACCTTTTCACTATTGAATGGTTTATTAGCTTTATTCTGTCCAGTTTTATTGGCACACATTTGGATAGTCTATTTTGCACTTAATTAGTTTTTTCCACATTAGGGACATAGCAGCAAGCCGGGGTGAGTTGTCCAGGCTTCACATCACCCACATCCTAAATTGTGCTCACAGCAAGTGGCGCGGTGGTGCAGATTATTATAAGGGGATGGGCATCACTTACCTGGGCATCGAGGCACATGACTCGCCCACCTTTGACATGAGTGTCAACTTCACCACAGCGGCTGACTTCATTCACCAGGCCCTAAGTGGAGGAGGTGCGTGCACTGTCGAAAAGTAAAACATGAGTTTGCATAGCCAAACTGGTGTGTTGGTTTGGGTTTTCCAGTTCTGGTAGTGGTTGAGTAGCATTTGTCATACCAGTAAACACTGGTATGCTGACACCGTACACTACTTGCGGCTGGAATTTCCATTCGAGAGCATACCACAGTCATTTGCTGTGTGTATTTCCTCAAAGACTCTGAATCACTTGAGTTTTTTTAGATATGCTCATAGTTTTGTTCATCTGAATTATGTTGAGGCAAGATGACTGACATTAAACTGAGGATTTGGTCATGTATGATGCATACCCTATTTCCGAAATAAAACCATCTTAAAATAGGTTTTTTTGCCTTGTAAAATTCTAGAATGTTTCTGGCTGTAACTGCATGTTGCATTTTCATTGCGGTGTATATCTGGGCTACAAATATACAATGTACTGTATAAACACTTGAGGGTATGTTTATAGAACGATAGTTCAATATTCACTTTAAATAAGTCTGTGTTTAAATGATTATGTTTGTGACTCTCTTCCTTCTGCCCGACCACCATGCGTGGGGCTACGCAGGAAGGGTCCTGGTTCACTGTGCAGTGGGAGTTAGCCGCTCGGCCACGCTGGTGCTCGCTTATCTGATGATCCGGGAGCACATGACTCTGGTGGACGCCATCAAGACCGTGAAGGACCGGCGAGGCATTATTCCGAACCGCGGCTTCCTGCGGCAGCTCACTGTGCTGGACACCAACCTCCGTTACGGCCGTAGAATCTAAGGGCAGGTCGGACACACGAAATGCAGCGCCAAGGAAACGAGGCGAATTTCAACTCGCTTTCTGCATTTCGGAAATCCAGCAAGTACATACTTCGGAAAAATATAAATCTATGCCTCAACACGTAATATTACCACCTGATTAAAAGTCATCTTGAGATTCGTTTCTAATTCACTTGCTCTTCACACTGATGCCGAAACTACTGCAGACTGCAGTGTGCGATTTATGTGCAGTTATCCGTTACACTGTCAAGCTTCACAGATGTAGTTGCAATCGGATTATGTAAAAAGTGTAAGGGAAAAGTATAATTAAAAGTATTGTTATATTTTTGGCTAGTTTGATACGTTGCACTTTTGTGATATGCAGAGTAAAAATGTTTATTATTTCCAATTCATTGTAAAAGCTATAGGCTTACCATTTATAAATAGATTAAATATATTTATTAGGTTATATCATGATTAGTTCAGACTTTATATAAGGGCTAGTTCACTTAAGTAAATTGTTTGCCCAGAATGAGTTCTTTGTGAGCATTATTGCTAGCATTTTATTTTTTATTTTTTGAAAATCACTGGCTGTGTCTGATTTTGTACTTCGTGTGAGAATAAGAACACCTGGTATTCTCACCCGCCTGGTTTCACTTGAAAACATTTCTGTGGACATCCCAGATGTTTCACAGCAGAAGTTATAAAATCACATTGAAACCAGCAAGACAACAAGGATTCATTACCTGCTAATTTACCTGTTTGCTGCAGACTGTTATTTCTGTAAAGAATAATACAAGGGAAGTGTGACAGTAAAACATGTTGAGAGTGAATGTGATAAAGGAACCATACACTCACAGAGGCAGTGCGGCGGCTCAGCGGCGCACTGTAGCCTCCCTCCTCCAGCGTCTGGGCTTTCATTCCTGGCTCTGACTCTGTGTGTAGAGTCTCCATGTTCTCCATGGATTTCTGTGTTCCTTCAGTTTCTCCCCATAGTATGAAAAATGTAGGGGGACAAGATTAGGGGAATTGCTGAACGTGCTGTGTGAATATGCGGTTTGTGATGGTGCTGGAGGGTGCACCCTGCCCTGAGCTTCTGGTGGGGGGCTCCATGCTCACCACTATCACCCAGTGCTGGGTAAATGGTCATGGAAGATGGATGATACATTCAAGTAACCGATTGCTGAATTCCCCTGTGCTTATGGACAGTAAGCTGAAGATAAGTTCAACTCCCACTTGAGAACCAGTTGATGTAACCTTGAAAAAGTTATATGAATTACATGGATTCAGTAAAATTGCATTAAATTGTATAATTTCTCATGAAAGCATTTTCCAAGTTGCCTGTTGAGTAGAGATTTGTGGTGAAACTGTGGCATGTCCCTTGTAACAAGAAGGTGCAAGAGCGGTTCAGTATCTGTTTACCCCCACTGAGGAAGCCTTTTTCTACGGTCTTGACACAGACTCCTGGAGCCAGGCAATCAGATGGCCTTGGTGAGAGTACGTCGCATGAGATAGACAAAGAGCATGATGTGAGGAAGCAAGTGGCAAGTACAGAAATAAATATAAGATATAATAAATATAATAAATATAAAACCTATAAATGAGTAACATAAATAGAAATAACTACAAATTAACTAGGGGAAATCCCTCAGGGTATATGAAGACCACATTTACAGTCTATGCCTATGTCCAGAAGGCAGCTGGTTCGAATCACATTTCCAAAAGAGTGATGATATTATTGTTGGGACCTTGATCAAGGCCTTTAACCCCAAACACTGCTATAGGGGTGCTGGTGCCCGCTCCCTTTTTCCCTCACTCATGAACAAGACCCCAAGACACATAAAGTCCTCCGCTTGGGGCAGCATCTCATCCCCCACCAGGACAGGGCAGTCCACCCTTTTCAGGTCAAGGTCCATGGACCCAGATTTGGAGGTGCTGATCCTCATCATGGCTGCTTTCCACTCAGCTGCAGCCTTTTTGGAGTCCAACACCCACCGGGAAGGAGTCCGACTTACTGCTAGCAATGCAAACCAAACTCTCACTCCATTTGTGAAGGGATCTGGTCGCCCGTAACAATAGGTTCTGTACCCCATACTCCTGGAGCATCCCCCACAGGACTCCCCCCGAGAGACACAGTCGTATGCCTTTTCCAAATCCACAAAGCACAAGAATACTGGTTGGGCAAACTCCAATGAAACCTTCAGTATCCTTGTGAGGGTGAAGGGATGGTCCAGTGTTCTGCAATCAGGATGGAATCTGCATTGTTCCTCCTCGATCTGAGGTTCAACTAATGGACCCTCCTCTCCAGTACCTCGGCATAGACGTTCCCAGGGAGGCTGAGGAGTATGATCCCCTGAAGTTGGAACACATTCTCCGGTCCCCTTTCCTAAAGATTGGGACGACCTCCCCAGTCTGCCGGTCCAGAGGCACTGTCCCCAATGTCCATGCAATGTTGAAGAAGCGTTTCAGCCAAGACAGCCCCACAACATCAAGAGCTTTCAAGAACTCAGGGCAAATCTCTTCCACCCCCAGAGCCCTGCCACCAAGCAGTTGTTTGGCTACTTCAGTGACCTCTACCCTAGTGACGGGCAAGTCCCCCTCTGAGTCTTCAAGCTCTACTTACTCCAAGGAAGGCGCATCAGTGGGATTTAGGAGGTCCTCGAAATATTCCATCCACTGCCTGATTATATCCCCAGTCAGGGTCAACAGCTCCCCCCCCCACACTGTAGATAGCATGGGTGAAGCCCTGCTTTCCCCCCCTGAGCTGTCTGACGGTTTGCCAGAACCTTCTCGAGGTCGACTGAACGTCCTTCTCCACGGCCTCATCAAACTGCCACACCGGAGTTTTCGCTTCAGCCTGCCGGTACCTGTCCACTGCTTCCAGAATCCAAGGAGTCAACCAAGCCCTGAAGGCCTCTTTTTTCAGCCTGACAGCTCCCTTTACCACTGGTGTCCACCTCCAGGTTCGGGGGTTTCCGCTGCGACTGGCACCAACAACCTTACAGCCGCAGCTCCACACCGCCGCCTCACCAATGGGGTCCCGGAACATGGCCCATTCTCAGGCTCAATGGGGTCCCGGAACATGGCCCATTCTCAGGCTTCATGGAGTCCCGGAACACGGCTCATTCTCAGGCTCCATGGAGTCCCGGAACACGGCCCATTCTCAGGCTCCATGTCCCTTGACTCCCCAGGAGAGAAGAGAAGCTCTGCCAGAGGTGTACATTGAAGATTTTCCTGACTGGGGCCTCCCATCATGATGTTCCCATCATACCCTCACTAACGGTTTGGGTCTAACACGTAATCCAGCATCTTCCCCCACCACTGGATCCAACTCACCACCAGGTGGTGGTCAGTTGACAGCTCAGCTCCTCTCTTCACCCGAGTGTCGAAAACTTATGGACACAGATCTGATTATACAATTACAAAATCTGAGGCCTTAGGTGATCAGGTGTTAAGTGCACTTATGAACACCCTTATGCTTGAACATGGTGTTTGTTATGGACAAACTGTGATTAGCACAGAAGTCCAATAACAAATGTCTGCTTGGATTATGATTGTGCAGGCCGTTCCTCCTGAATACACCCTTTGATGTTTCACTGTTATTACCCACGTAAGCATTACAGTCACCCAGCAGAATAATGGAGTCCCTGGATGGGACGCCTCCAGGAAGGCCGGATACTCCAAATTGGCATTAGGAGCTTATGTACAAACAACCCTCAGAGTCCGCCCCCGTAGTCGGAGGGAGGCAATCCTCCCATCAACTGGGGTAAATGCCAACGCACTGGCACTGAACCAGGGGGCCATAAGTAGCCCCACCCCAGCCTGGAGCCTCTTGCCATGGGCAACTCTAGAAAGGAATAAAGCCCAACCCCTCTCCAGGAGTCTGGTTCCAGAGTCCAAGCCGTGCGTGGAGATGAGCCTGACTATATCTAGTTGGTATCTCTCTACCTCCTGGACCAGCTCAGGCTCCACCAGAGAGGTTACATTCCATGTGCCTAGAGCCAGTTTTGGTAACCGACAATCAGGCCGTTGAGGCCCCCGCCTTCAACTGCCACCCAATCCACATTGCACCTGACCTCGACGACTCCCTCTGCAGGTGGTTGGCCCACAGGAGGGCAGACCCATGTTGATTTTTCAAGCTTTGCATGGCCAGGCCACATGGGTAGAGGCCCGACCACCAGGCGCTTGCCCTCAAGCTCCCATCTGGCACCAGGGTGAGGCACCAGTCTCCCCAATCTGGGTGGGGTAACATGATCCTTGTTATGAATCATCATCGGGGTCTATGTGAACCGTACATAGTTTGGCCACTCACCTAGGACCAATTTGCCTTAGGAGACCCTACCAGGGGCAATTGCACCTGACAAAATAGCTCCTAGGATCATGGAGGGACACAAACCCCTCCACCACGATAAGGTGGCGATTCACGGAGGGGTCTATGATATGCACCATTTATAAATACACACACACATACAAACTATATGGACAAAAGTACTGCAATGCACCTTTTAACCATTGTATTCAGACATGTCATTCATACCTATTGCCACATAAACCCACATAATTTATTGGATTAAAATTCTTGAATAAAAATTATTCAAGATCCGTTATAACAAAAGTAACTTATTTTTGTGTACTCGGCACGTTACGTTAATTAAT
>JAODKN010000041.1:15305502-15316479 GCA_026774425.1 Petrocephalus zakoni
TTTCTTTTTTTTTTTTTTTTTGTTTTTTTTTTTTTTTCCTTTTTCTCATTCCCCCCTCACCCCTCCCTCTTTTGTTTTGTGTTGGGGGGGGGGGGGGGGGGGGGGGGGCCGGCCCCCCCAACGCTCATTGTGCTGACATTGCAGCTGTCCAGTGTATGAGGATTGAGGATTTACACGGAGTACTTATTGGATCCACTTCAAGGTCACCCTGGCGGAGATGAAGCGAACCTCATACAGGCTTGTACCTGGTGTACCCACACAGTATCTACACAATGAGCGATTTCTCTCTTTTCCTGCCTGTCTGTGAGCGTGCATGTCTATGAGTGTGCATGTCTGTGAGCGTGCTTGTCCATGAGTGTGCCCATCTGTGAGTATGAATGTCTCTGAGTGTGCCCGTCTGTGAGCGTGCATGTCTGTGAGCGTGCATGTCTGTGAGTGCATCTTGCTGCATTTTTGCTGCTCCATGAGAGGATCATTGATCATTGAATCTAGCAAGGCAAAATGACATTTAGTTCATTTCCAGTGGAGGTTGGGAAGGGGAAGGTGTTGGAGACCATTGTCCGTGGAGTTTCCATCCCTGCTCAGTCACTTGTTGCAAAGGGGACAGAACCTTCCTGCTTTCTTGGAAACTATAAAAGGCAGCAAATGCAACTGCATGTCCTCAAACACAATCAGATGGAACATCATCATTGGCTGCAGTGGATACTGCTGTTTTTTTCCCCCAAAAATCTATCTAGGCAAGGTTGTCATGCGTCGCTGCCCTGTGCCACGTATCTGATTCAGTCAGCATCGCTCATATTGTGACTCGGAGGGATTTGCAGTCTGTCATTTCCATGACTGAGGACGAAAGGGATATGCTTTTTATCTTGGAAACAAATGATTTGTGTGGAAAGTAAATAGCTTTCCAGAAGGCCAGCTGATGGTCAGCTTATATTTGGCACTACAGGAAATGAAAGGAAGGATATTGTGGGGAAGGAGAGCCTGGACTCTGACCTCAGCACTGTCGTGACGGAGCTTTTGTGTAAGCTCTCGCTGACAGCACTGTCTTCTTCCCTCAGGGTGTTTCTGCGGTCTGGGCCTGATTTCCTCCAATAAAGCGTGCACCATGCCTCCCATCACTTTCCAGGACCTCCCACTGAACATCTACATGATCATCTTTGGGACAGGAATCTTCATCTTCATCCTGAGCCTGATCTTCTGCTGCTATTTCATAAGGTGAGAGCATCTAGAGAGAAATGCCCCCACCCCCAACCCCTCTCAGCCCCTGCCTCCCTCTTCCTCTTTCCGGCTCTGAGATTATTTTTGACAAAAGTGAGTAAATATTTAATTCCGGAATTTAGTATTTATGTGTTTGTCCGCAAAGAAGTGATCTCAGTCATTCGTGTTACAGGTGACTGAATTTCTGTTACCTTTCCTACTGACCTGCTAAAAAAAAAGGACTCCCGATTTTCAGAGCTCGTCAAAGAACTCTGTGTTTTTGCCATTGAATGGTTTTGTCAAACAGAGCCTTGGTAATAGAATACATCTCAAAGGGATGTAACAGCAATCCTTTGTCGAACTGAATGTATTATGATAGTACTCCCACACAAATAAACAGACACACTCATTCAAGCCAGAGTCATCCTTCATCTCGCATGGATATATCATAAAGACAGTATGAGGCTCGCCAGCTGCTTGTATCACGAAGCATCTATGGGGAATATTTTGCCCACTCAATTCAAATGAGCCCTTGATCAATAAGCCCACTTGGCAAAGTTAGAATCAGACAGGAAGGGAGTGTAGCATTCCCCACGCCAGCCCCCCCGCCAGCAGCCATACTGCCGATTGGCCTCTCAGCCCATCCTCCAGGCAGACAGCTGAAGCATCTCACTGGGGGCACGCAGGCATGCAGCAGCCTCCGTATGGCCTGACTTACGGTGCCCCGATCCCGCCTCCCCCAGAAGGGGGCCGACTGAAGTGCAAGTGTGGCTGGAAGTGATGCATTTGCTCTTATTTCAGGCCTAGGGTTTGGGGATGATAACATTAACCTGCGCAGTTGGCTGGCCGGAATTCAGTTAGTTCAGGCTGAAGAAGGGCCACACAAGGGTGACTCAGTCTTCTGAAGGTCAGGCCCAGCTTGTGACCTGCATGCTACTGGGTCATGCCGCCCTTGGGTCTGTTTATGGGAGCTGAAAGGGATCACATTATCGCTGTCCCTTTGCCCGTTAGTATCACATGGATTACCGGTCACACGGCTGTAGGTACATTTCCCACGTAGCAGAACTGGCATGTTTTCCGATGACTTTGGTCAGCTGGCTGGAGTGAGACGAGTCTGCACCCTCATGCACACGCATGCACACGCATTTACATGGATGTAACAGTTCGATTACCTTGTAAATAGTCTGTAGAGTTTGCAAACTTCCCCAATGCTTCTGATGTAGTGAATTTTATGTTTATAATGAAATAATATAGATTTGCTATAAGATGTATCGCTCAAGACTCTGAGAGAGTAAGTGTCACACCAGAAGCATGAGAATTGGCAAACCCTGGATGTGTCCTGAACAGTTTGCACTTCACAAGGCCAGCGAAGGGCATCCTTCGAAGACTGAATGCAAAGGCCTAACGTGTCACCGTGGCGCGACAAGGTCGTTCTTCAAATGCAGCCTAGAAATATGTCCTTCTTTTCCCATGCCACGAAGGAACCACTCGAAAAGCAATCTGAATTTCCTGTTAAACCACCTTAGATGCCACAGGGAGTTAGCATGTTGGATGTATTTCCAGCAACAAAGCTGACAGACAGTTGGTCTTATCAGCTGCTCTCTTCCTGGTGTTGGTGTATTGTATTAGGAAGTCAAAATGCTCCCAAACAGCTGCAGCCCAACCATCTCACAGCCACAATTAGCATAGCGTTTTTTCTGTTCCTGTGTTGAACATCTACTTTCCAATTTAGGGTCCACGCATGTCAATAAATGTTCATCATGCGTACTTAACCAAAAATGATGTACCAAACGGTAAACAATGGATATGTATACCCTTACAGCTGTAGTTGGTTGTATTGCCCATGCAAAAAACTGGATGATTCAATGCACCATAAGTACTTTCATGTGTTGGCGAGGAGGTGTAATGACTTGCTTCTTGGCTTAGGCACTTTGCAGAACATAGCCGATGCTGTCTTCCCAAGGCCAAGGGCCTTTGTGTACGCTTTACACTTCCTCAGAGCTGAAGTACTTCCTAATTCAAACAATGTGCCGAAGACCTTCAGTGGCGGTCAACGTTTGTCCTGTTATCCTGTTATTTTTGGCAAAAATAAAAATTCTTCATCATAGTGGTATTTCGAAAAAGCCTAATGGAATAATAATTCCTCATAGCTGAACCCATCTGCCTGTGTCATGCATTACGTGTTACATATCTTTAGGCTTACTCACTCTCACATTTGTACAGTACTCTGCAGAAGTCTTAGGCAGTCAATGAAAATGTTTAAAGCTATTTATCAGTGTAGTATGTGTATATTTACTAAGAGAAAATACAGTTTATCATTAGAATAAAGGCAAATGAACAGCAATACAATAAAAAATAAGAATTCCTGCTGTTCTTTAAAAAGTTACTGGTATCTCAAAAGAATTCCTCTTCAGTGACCAAACCTCTCAGCAAGGGCAGCGCCACCATTCCGCATGTTTGCTACATTTCACCAACGCTCACTTAATTAACCTAATTAGCCAGGTAACATCATGAGATGTTTAGCCAAACAAGACGCGCTGGAGTCACCAAATACGAAGGTATTTCGAACGGTTACTGTAATTACTGGGGAATAGGCAAGGTTCTGAAATGGCTAAGATGACAAATTTTGACAGGCACATAAAGGCCAATTAGATATATTTTTTTGACAATTTTATTTAACTTTTGTATATATATATATATTGCATTGTGATGCAGGGTAGCTGTGTACAAGAGTCTCTGTCATTTGCAGCTTACAGTCATCAAAAGCCAGAGCTATATGGCAGAGGCGGGATGGCGAGAGCCCAGCATGTCTGCACACTGTGCTGTGTGAGCTGGCTCTTTGTCTAGGCAGGGATTTCACTGCTGGGACTCATGGCCCAGTGCCTCTGCACTGGCTTGTGCAGGCAATTCTGTGGGCGCAGCACCAGCACACACACACACTGATGTAGGAGAGCGTCAGCTGGGAGTGATGGAGAGTAAGCGCCATCGCTCTCGGGGTTATTCCTGCCAGTCATCACCCACGTGGGACCTCTTATGTACTAGTGACACACAGCTCTTATGATACAGGCAAAATAAATGAAATATTCCATTAGTGATATTCTAAACTAATATATAATAGACATCAAAAGGACTGCTCACTAATAATTGACAAAAACAAGTTCCTGGGTAAATTCACTGAAATACTCAGTAAATGAATGCTGATTTCCAGCATACTACTGCAGACCCTCTTTGGTATTAATATGTCAGTATTCAATCCTTCAGAATAATTGTCGGGGCTTGCTTTAGAGAAAAGGTAAAGTGACTGATATGCCAGTGTTCTTAGCAAGGATCTGCATTCATGTGCCCTTTGGCTCTATATATATCCATAGAAAAGAGCCATAAATATATAACACAATAAAAACTAACAGGGATATCTGCTGTTCTCCCAGAAGTCACTGATATCATGCTGGGTAGCTAGATGAACACCGCTTCAGATCCCAAACCTCTCCTCAGGGGCATACCAGGCATTCCATGTATTCATTAAATTTCACCACCAGCTCACTTAATTAATTAAGTTAATTAGTTAATAAACTCAATGTGGTACTGAATACCCCAAAATACCAGTATACTAATGGTCGAGTGCATGGGTAAACATGGGATGTTTGCTGCAAATACTGGGGTGACTTAGGAGAGGTTTTTAAATACTGAAAATAATTGTTTTTGGAGAAATGTTCCATGTTCAAGATCTTACTAGTAGAGTGAGAAAAATAGGATCATTGACCAGTGATTGTACCCTTGTACCCCTTTGTCCGGTTTCAGTCACCCATTATTGTCTGACTAAGCCATGCTAGGGGAGCCCTGTCCACTGCGTGAGTGGCTTGAATCTGATTGGCTGTAACAGTGTAAATACAATGTCATGCGTAATGATGCATTTATGGAACAAAAGGGAAACGCTTTACGCTGGGAATTCCTGATGCTGAAGCACCAAGAGACATGCTTTTCCTTAGATACAGCATTATGGTCAGTAAAGCAAGCATTGAACATTTTCACCATGTGTTGGCCAAGGTTTCAGAAATGGAATCAAAAAGGTCTTTATTGGCCAATAATATTTATAAGGAATTTGTCTTGGGGGGCGTGCTCCATGCTTCAGTAATAACATATAACAGGGTTCCCCAATAGGCGGTCCGTGGTTTCAATCTGCCCCCTCAACCTGCTCTGCAGAATTGACCGTCCGCACTCAGACCCCACCCCTCCTCTGGAAATGTCATTGTTGGCAGTAGCCTTTGGCTTGGTGTGGCTCTTGTGTGGTATTTGGCCATCAGGTAGCGATAATTGTGGAACCCTGACATATATCATGCAAGATCATTTCTAGACAATTTACAGTACAGTATGTACATGTGCAGAATGTTACACCACTCTTCCAGCAGTCAGAAGCAGCAGGGGATTAAATAAATGAGTTAAGTAATTAATAAATGGTAATCTATGGGGATTGTAATAATGTTTTAGTCCTAAGTGTGTTTTTTAGCATCAGTCAGGAAGGTCTTATAATAAACAACATAAAAAAGTGAAATTTCACGTTTGTGCCACATTTCATCATCTTTCCAAACATTAGTATATCGATATTTGTATCTCAGGATTCTATTTATAGTGAGCCTGCCAATACTTATTGACTGTCAAGTTGGGGAAAAAACATGCTAACAATATGTACTGTGTCATGCATTACGTGCAGATCCTTGCTAAGAACACTGGCATATCAGTCACAATATGCTGCCAACCATCAACCATAGTGGAAGAGTGTCAGATGTCTCGGGTTTTGGCCTGGTTTTTCAATTTGTGCAGGGACTTGATTAAATAAGTAGAAAACTGTGACGGTGAGAAGCCTTTTTCAGTCAAACTAGTCTGGGTAAAAAAATCATGCCCATCCAGACTTGTTTGTTTAAGTACAATCAGTGTAAGATACATTACTGCCACCCACTGGCTGGGAGTTACTGTGCAGGTAAGAGGTGTGGAGCAATTTGCAATTGCTAATTTGACTTTAATCTTTCTCATTTACTCTCACTCTCTTCACAGCAAACTGAGACACCAGGCACAGAGTGAGAGGTTTGGATACAAAGAGGTAAGTCAGAGATCCTTTAATCTTAAGTGTAAAACAGTACAGAGACATTTCAACACTTAAGTTATATTGACATGCTTGGAGAAATGCCTGAATATTGGTTGCACTGTACATGCCCTGTGATTAGGAAAAAAGACTAGTGATCTGGCCTCGTAAGCCTGGCATTGATGATATGCCAGTAAATCACTTAATTTACTGTACTGCTTAAAGTCTTTATCAGCAAATTGACTATCATTAATGTGTCTTCTCACAGTAATGTCCAGCAGCAATGTGACGTCTAGAAATTGCTGGGTAATTCCTGGTAATAAGGTTGCTTCAGTTTTTTGCACTGTTCCAACAGTGCCATCTGGTACATAAGAGTAATGTTAAAAACAGAACAGAACACTTAATTGTGAGGAATCAGTGGTGGGCCTTAGATGGTGTTTAGGACAGTGCACACAAAAGGCTGTTGGCGATGAATGGGCAGGCATTGCAGTACAGGAACGTCCCAAACAGATGCAGTTACTGTACAATTGATACCTTACTGAAGGCCTAATAAATACTTTCATATGTTTTAGTTGTATTTTTTTTATGAAATTCAGTTATACTTTTTGCAGGTCGTATTAAAAGGAGATGCAAAGAAATTAAGTCTGCATGGGGTAAGAATATGTATTTGTTTGTATGCATATGCATTTTTTATCCAATTAAAATGCCTTAGAATTAAAAGTGAACACAACAGGATACATAACACAAATACCAAAATAAAGAACAATTACAATGTTACATGTACATATTGTTCTATTAATAGATGTAATAGAAGTATTTTGAATGGGCGAGGAATATAAATTGTCTGAGTACTTAACAAATGGTTGTACTGATCCGGAAATATGTTATACACAATACATAAAGAGAACCTCAAAGCATACAAAAATACCCTGAACTGAGCCATTTCAAAATTCGCAGCCTTTGTTGGGAAAAATATAGAAACCCCTTGGATTTTCAGCCATATTAAAGGAGTAATTTGAGTGAGAAATTCTATTTATGAAAATCAGGCACACATTTCTAAAGACTATGGTTAGTGCCGTTGTTGCTCTTCCAGGCTAAGAGCTGTCGTTCAACAAAAAAAATCAAAGTATGTGGTACTCAAGGTATGATTCGCAGAAACCTCTTGGATATTTCATGATTTGGCAAATGTTCGCATCCATGAGTTCACCATGGAATTATGTTTTAAAGGACCACTCTTTTGTGTCTCAAAGTTTGTCAAAGTCCAGGATGATCCAAAAAGTTCTTAGCAAATCTTTATCCAGATGGACCGAAAGTGGAAATCATTGACATTAATGAGAAACAGAATGTTTGGTGAAAATGAAATTCTGCATTTTAATACAATAACATCGAACCATGAAGGGTGGAGATGAGAATATTATGCTTTTGGGCTCTGTTACAGATCTCAGGACCTTGAGTGCTAGTAATAGCTAAGAGAACAATGGATTATGGACTTTACCAGCAAATTTTTCTGGAGACTGGGCTTGTGTTTTGAAGCCAGAAGAAAGGATCTAAGCACTTAGAGCAAGAATGACTGATGCAGAAGTGAAGTTCGGAACAGCCAAGTCCTAATAGTTGTTGCTGTTACAGGAGATACCATCAGTTACTAATTTGAACAAGTTCAATACTTTGCACAACCGTGACAGTGAATATTGTACCATGTTAATTAAATATATGTAAAAGGGCCAGAATCGCATGCTATTTCAAAATGTTCTCTTCATAAGTATGACTTCAGGTCAAGATATCAACCTTTTCCCAGATAATTTAGGTAAAAGTACTACAGGACTACAGATAATTCTGAAATATTTACAAACTTTCTCTCAGCACTGTATCTTTTTTGCCCTTCCTGTGTCAGGTTAACCTAAAATAGCCCTGGTACACCATGTATTTCTTTCACAGCAGACGTGTGCAGTTTGCCTGGAGGATTTCAAAGTCAAAGACGAGTTGGGGGTGTTACCATGCCAACATGCATTCCACAGAAAGTGAGTAGCGTGGCAGGTTGTGGGGTGGATGTCTGCCATTAGGGTGGGATTGACATGTGAGACAGGTTTTATCATAGTAAACAGATGCTATGAACTAAGCATAATACACAAAACTGTCTCACAATGCCTTGACTCAAAGGGACATACCACATAATGAAACACAGTTGAAACGCTTCTAAAATGACCCAGATGACTTGTTATTCTAAATGAGGTAATCACTCTAGTGAAGACCAGCTGGGTTTCATTAACCCTGCAGTTTTGTTGAAATATGGCTGATGATCGATACGTGGAAGGGAGAAAGTTCCTCCAAAACCCAGACCTGTTTTCTTCCTCTTCCTCCTCTTCCTTGTACTTCTCTGTATTTGGTGAATAAAAAAAAGATTCTAATTCTCTGAGGTTTGTCAGTTTTGCCTAAGTCCATGCATTGTTGCAATGAGGGCATCCCAGAAAGCACAGAGCAGAACAGCGTACACCCTTTTACATTTTCTCACATGGTCACCCAGAATTCTCACCGTTGGACTGTGGGAACCACCCACATTCTCAGCGTAATATTCCCAGAACAGATCCTAACATGCTGTGAAAAAAGTGATATGCATTTGTGAAATGCCAAGCTATGTGCTTTTGTGGTTTCTTAATTTTATGTAGGTTTTGGAGTCTTACCCTGTGGTTATTATTCGGAGTAATTTCCCGCTTAGACCTCGTATTGCAAGACTTGATTGCAGGATTAAATTAGGAATTGGAATGTGGTGACCTCAGGGTTGGTGTGGGACTGCACTGGGTTGCTGTTGGACTGTGAGATATCTTTGTTTTTCACTAACCCCCCCTTGTTGTTTCCATAGGTGTCTTGTAAAGTGGCTGGAGGTACGGTGTGTCTGCCCCATGTGCAACAAGCCAATCGCTGGCCCTCCTGAGCAGCGCCAGAGCATCGGGACGCTGCTGGATGAGCTTGTGTGACCAAGCAATCTCTTGGGGTGACCAAACTGCACAGATACACCAAGACGGTTACACACACTGTCCTCTGCGGTATAACAGTGCCTACATATCAGACAAGTTTAATTCAAAACAGGAGGGAGGCGGGGTGGTCGCACCATTAAAAGCCCAGGAAGCCTGTCAGATGTTATCTGCTGCGACATGGACCCGGGCTGGCTGTCTCCTTTGTCTTCTGGAGTTGCCACTGAAAAAGGGCAGACAGTCTTACAAGACATTCCAGCGTGAGATTTTTGTAACAATAGAGGTAACTTGAAGTGCGACGTGTGGCTGTATTACTTCGCCGTAATGTCTGTGAAAATGCCAGCCGTGCTGAGGAGGTCTGGCAGGACGGAAAGCGGGTGCAAAGTTTAGACATTCATATTATTATTTACCTGAAACCTTTATCTGACATATGTACCATGAGATTTCCAATTTGGATGCTCTATCACGCCGAGCTGCAGGGCTCCAGGCATCTGCTCAGTTTGCTGAGGTTATTTCAGGCAGCACGCTAGGGAAAATCTTGAAACTGGCTGTGTTTCACGGGCACAGTCATTATGGTCTGTGAGACTGCTTTTCAATGAATGATGGCACTCCAGTCCTACATTGGTTTGAGCTGATGTGCACACGGTAAGGGAATCCACAGTAAGTCTTCAAAGTCAGTATATTAATACAAATGAATCTTTGTTTTCCTGTTTGTTTCTAATCACATGGACTGAAGGGTTACGAGGTAATGCAAAGATTTGTTGATGATCTGTGAAATCAGTATAAGCAGCTCACTGGAAATAACTGATTTGTAAATACAACAACACTGCCAATGTGGGGGGGGCAAGACAGCAAGTACAGAGGTTACGCTTCAGGGATTTGTACTGTACACGCTATTCTACGTGGTTTTTATGCATTAATTTGTTCTTCATTATACTACAAAAAATTACGAGATGCATTCAATTTATATGTGACTGCCTGAAATGACTTATTTGATAAATGAAAGTACAAAACTCTCAGAAGAGAGAGTCTTTAGGGGAAATTGATCATTTGCAAATGTAGTTCTGTAATTATCCAGGTCCTAATAAGTAGTGACATTAATGTATATTCAAAGTACTTAATCAAATGTTAGCCAACTATTCCTATGGATAGTGAATGTGTTCTTTTCCCCCATTTTTACTCTTTTGCTCTTGTGGATTACTTGGGAGATTCGACTATGCTCTGAGTGTAAGTAATTTACAATTTTCTGTGGAAATGTGGATATGTAAGACCAGGAATGTGATTAGCCATGGATGGAACACACCATTAGATGTAAATATGTAAAAAAAAAAAAATGGCAGCATTGAGCAGCAAGCTGCCTCACCTGTGTAATGCATGTTGTTTTCACCTTACTTGGCCGTGTGGGCCAGCAGAAATGGAAGCGTGTTTTAAACCCTGTGCAGGTTTATTACCCAGCATATGTATCCTTTATGATAGACACCATTTTTATACAAGAGCTCACTAAGTTATTCTTTTTTTTTTCCTTGAATAAATACATGGAAAAAAATCAAAACGATTGAAATTTTGGTGATTCCTATATTGCTAGAGATGTATGATTTGATTTTATGTGATTTGTTCATTTGACAACAAAACTATATACCAAGGTAAAACATTGATATTGATGCTTCCTTGTCCCACTCTCTCCAGTGTGGGGAAGCAATTAAAAAGGCCAATAGGATGTTGGGGTATATCTCT
>JAODKN010000041.1:15318205-15342995 GCA_026774425.1 Petrocephalus zakoni
CAGTTCTGAAGGCGAAAGGGGGTCAAACACCGTATTAGTATGGTGTTCCTAATAATCCTTTAGGTGAGTGTATGTAACTGGAGTTTGTGGTACGCTGCTGCTATTTCTCACTCCAGTCCTGTAGGTGCCGCTATTCGTTTCTTTATAGGCGTAATATGCGGAAATATCGCGAGATTTTCCTCGGCATGCCCTTCCTTCCTCGGCATGGTTTGGGTGCGTAGTCACATGTGGTAGTTTTCGAGTAGAGAATTTCCCCTTGTCTACTTAGTTTTTTTTTTCATATTGAAAACTATTAAACGAATCTAAACCACAACTCTAAACGTGGATAAACTGTTGTGCTATACCTGTGACCTGAAGTCTTAAAATGCAGCACGACGACGTAAGTAAAAAGAGTTCGGTTGGGTGCGTTACAGAATCAGAGACCCATTCGGGTGCACAGTCTGTGCTTTATAACACGTTGGCACACTATAACTTGTAAAAAGACGTGAATCGGTAGAAAAAAGGAATGAAAATTGAATCGTTGCGGTATTTGCCTGGTTAGTTCTGAGAATGTGATGTAATGGGAGACCACTGTACAGACGTGTAGTTAATGTGTTTCATCATTTAGGTAATCTGGGACGTTATTGGCAACAAGCAATTCTGTTCCTTCAAAGTCAAGTAAGTATTTTGTGCTAATTATGATAATTATGAAATTTATGAGAAACCTTTTCATGTTGTATTGCAGTACTGGGGCGCGTTTTTGTTGTTCAATAATTTGCTCGTTTTTTACATTCTGTAAGATCCTTTACTCGGGTATATCTGGATAAATTCCATTTTTGACAATTAACGTTGTTCTGATGGGTTGTTACCTTTTTTGAATTCGTCATCTTCATAATGTAGGTAATCTGCCGAACATGATGTATAGTGATGATGATGCTTTTCTTCATCCTCTTAGAACAAAGAATAAGAATTTCTGCCGGAATGAGTATAGCATCACTGGACTTTGTAACCGCTCATCATGTCCGTTGGCAAACAGTCAGTATGCCACAGTGCGAGAGGAGAAGGGTAAGTTGGCAGCCACTAAGCTTTTGTTATGTCATGTCCCTTTGTTTGTTTGTTATATTGATAAAATTGTTCCATGGCCTGGAAGCTCAGTGGGTGGTGCTGTAGCCTCACAACCCTTGCTGTTTTTTTTTCCCGGGGCTCTCTGATTTCGCCCAGTGACTGAGGTGCATTGGGATCTTAGGCCCCGTTCGCTCCGTAACCCCACTCTGGAGAAGTGTTTATGGGATTGATGTTTTACTTACAGATCGCTTGCATGCCAGCGCCTTATTGCTCCGTTTGTCATACAGGTCAGTGCTTTCTGTACATGAAGGTGATAGAAAGGGCAGCTTTTCCGGCACGGATGTGGGAGAAGGTGAGCAGCGCAGCCGTGGGAGCAGCCATGTTTATGTCTGCCTTCCGGATTGTTATGAAGTGCATGCGAAACCCGTCTGCTTTGCGCAGGTGAAGCTGAGCAAAAACTATGAGAAGGCCCTGGAGCAGATCGACGAGAACCTCATCTACTGGCCGCGCTTCATCCGACACAAGTGCAAGCAGCGTTTCACCAAGATCACGCAGTACCTGATCCGCATCCGCAAGCTGACGCTGAAGCGGCAGTGAGTCCCGGCCGGCCGGCCGCCCCCCCGTGGCGTTGCCAGCCTCCGCACTGCACCCTGTAATCCCGCCTTTGGTGTTTTTTTTTCTTTTTCTTCTCTCTCTTTAGGAGGAAACTGGTCCCCCTCAGCAGAAAGGTCGAAAGGAGGGAGAAGAGAAGAGAGGTATGTTTGTGTCCTGAAGGGCCGCTAGAATCCCCCCCGTCTGCCCGGCTGCTTTCACAATGAGTGCAGTTTCTTTGTTCTGCATCAATTGGTCCTTAAAGTACCAGATCAGACAGAATTGTAGCAGACACATTTCACATCAATGTGCATTTTATAATGATTTATAATGATAACAGATTTCAACTACATGGTACAGATATGCTGATTTGTAAGATGCAGTAAAGCTCCATGTTTTGTGGAATATACTGCGTTACGCAGCAGGACATGACTCCGGTTGGGTGCCTCCACCTGTGTATAATTTTGTATGATTGCTTTGATCTCCTGCTTCCATGGTCGCCTTAAAATCACCCTGAGTGGTAACTATTGTTTTGTAAATGGTCGTGATGCTTCTTGTAATTGTGTAATGCCTGTCTGTGTGATTTGATTTCGTTTCTAAATGGATGTGGTTTTCCTTGGCTTTAGGAAAAGGCGCTCGTTGCTGCCCAGCTGGATAATGCGATAGAAAAGGAGCTACTGGAGAGGCTGAAAGAAGGAATGGTGAGTCTGGCACTGGGCCGCCTTCCTCTCCCAGCCACCAGGGGGCAGAGCTGAGTGTCGGCAGATTGTGGCTGGAGATGAGTGATGCTGTTATGAGACGTCCCTGTCACTTGTCAGATTGTTTCAGATGTAGACTGTGCTAAGACGTCTCACCTCGGCGTGTGTTTCTGTAGTACGGCGACATCTACAACTTCCCAGTGCATGCGTTTGACAAGGCACTGGACAAGCAGGAGGAGGTGGAGAGTGAGATGGACTCGTCGGAGGAAGAGGAGGACGATGAAGTGAGTGGCCACTTCCTTTCCGACACGCAGGCAGCCTTTGTGCCACTGGCTGTGCGCACTGGGCCTGTCACTCCTGTCACAGTGCCATAGTCCTGAATCCAGCTCAGAATCCCAAAATTATACAGCATTGTGCAAAAGTCTTGGGGCAGTCAAAGGAAATGTTTCAAGTTTAAAGCTATTTATCTAAGTAATGAGTATATGTGCTCAGAACAAAAAAAATGCATTTGATATAAAAAAAAACCATTTGAACATTTAAGAGAAACGCAACAAAAACTAACAAGAACTCCAAAAATTTACCCGTGGGATGGCTAGATGCACACCACTTCAGTTCCCAATCTCTCCTCAGGGGCACCTCCGCCAGTCCATGTATTTGTTACATTTCACATCCAGCTTCATAAATTAATTACTTTAAGAAAGTCAGTGAGATTGATTAGCTATGCAGGGTGGAGTACTGGTCGAGTAAAAAGATACATGGGTGTATCGGATGGTTTTTACAAATACTGGGGTGACTTTGAGAGATTTTGAAATGGCTGACATGCTTCCACAGACATAATATAGTTTTACGGCAACATGAAGATCATTGAAACAATTTTCTGTGACTCGTCAAGACTTTTGCGCGGTACTTAATGTTCTCCGGTCTCTAGGATGTTGGGAAGAGGGAGTTTGTTGCAGAAGATGAAGTGGAGGAGAGCGACCTCAGTGATTTCGAGGTAAGGAAAGGCTTTGGCTGACTAGGACTGTAGGTTATTGCTGAGAGTTAGGGGTATGCTCAAGAGCAGTAAGTGAAAATGTTTGGAAAGGTACCTTTTGAGGAGAGAGGTTTAATATTGCAGTTCCACATACTACAAAAAAGCTCAATTTTAGGGTTTATATCTGTGTGTGGGTTTGCATAGATCACTTGTGGGGACCAAAATGTCCCTAGAGTGTGATAAAACCTGAAATTTCCCTACCTTTGGGGACATCTTTTCAGGTCCCCATTTGGATAACCTCAGTTTTATAAAAATCTGTGAATGTGATCAAATAAGTAAAAATGCCAAAAGTCTTGTATTTGGTTTGGTTACTTATGGTTAAGGTTAGGGCTGGGTTGGGGTTAAGGGTGTCGTGATTGGGATTAGGGTTTTTCCTCATAGAAATGAATGGGAGGTCCCCATTTAGATAGGTACACCAAGGCTGTGTGTGTGTGGTATGAAATGCTGCTGATTGTTTCTGTGCTAGGACATGAATGACCTGAAAATCAGCAGTGATGAGGAGGGATTGAGTGAGGAAGATGAGTCTGAGGCTGAGGAAGAGCAGGAGATGGAGGCATCCTCCTCTGCCAGGGGGAAGTCCAAAGGGAAGACGCCGCTGAAGGGCCCGGCGAGGAGGAAGCGGGCCTATGTGGAGATTGAGTATGAGCAGGAGACAGAGTCTCACGCCAAGAGCAAGGCCACGTAGCCTTCACCCAGACGCCGCGTCCGGCCCGGCCAGGCACAGGCCGTTAATGACGCATCACGGACTCGTCTATGGAGCACGGACTCTTCCCCGAGTGCCATCCTGAGGCCGCCACGGGAAGCACACGGCTCATATACAGTCTGACCTGTAGTGTTCACGACCTCGTCCATGTACACGGGCAGCTTTGGCATGTCTGTGTGCGTGTTGCACATCCTGGCTTTGGCTACAACGCCAGTCCAGGGCCAGATTTGTTACTCAGTCAATACTTCTTGTAAATGCTTTAGCTAAGTAAATGACTCAGCCCATCATATTTTTTATGATTCACATGCTGATCATCAGGTTTCGTCGTTGGGTCCTGGAGCAAAGACCTTTATCCCGAAATCGCTCCAGGGACAGTCTCGCTCTGCTTTCTCAAAAAAAAAAAGTACATTGTTTTGGCTGATGGAATCTGCTAAAATTAATCAAATATAAATCAGAATCAGAATGGAGTTTGTCAAGTATGTTGTCACATACAAGGAACTTGCTTTGGTGGTTGGTGCCAATAGCTAGTAAGAGTAAAAAAAATGTCTGTCTGCTTTAGAAAATGTAAAATTATCTGTAAGTGAGAACATTTTTTGGGGTAAACATCCAGCCTTTCTAAAGGATGGAGCTTATGAGATGATTTCCATCAGTAATTTCCTTGCACTGCAGCTTCCCCACAGCTGTGAGTACAGTGTAAAATGAACATTCTTATATACTTCAATGGATAAAGGCAAGAGAAATATAGAATTATGTGATTTTGGGGTTTATTTCAAATTATTTTGGCACTCAAACCATGTGATGAGGCAGAGAGCCTGCACAAACCTGCCCTGCGACAATCGGCATCACCAGAACAGTGAACTCTCTGCAGGACGTTGCTGAGGATCAGGACGGAGCACGATGACCACAGTATCTGTGCTGCTGAGGAGTGCCAGCCCTGCTTTTTGGGATGGGCCTCGTCTTCACTTCTCACTGCATGGGAGTCTCCTGACGGGCCGTGTTATTTCTCATGAGGCGTCTCTTACTCTCTCGATACACCTGAGCACGGCAGGCTGACAGCAGCTGCTCTCCACGTCCTGGAGGGCACCCTAAGGGCGGAAGGGCGGTCAGCTGCCAAGTGTGAAGCCAGCGGTCATACCCCCTGCAGTTCAGACTGGGTGATCCATCTGAAGCTAAGCAGGTTTGGCCCTGGCCAGTACTTGGATGGGAACTAAATGCTGGGCTGCTGCTGGGAGAGGTGTGGGTGTGGCCAGCAGGTGAGCCCATCCTGTGGTCTGCATGGATCCCGATGCCCCCGTGCAGTGATGGGGACACTGTGCTGTAAAAATGGTGCCATCTTCAACTGAGATGTAAAATTGAGGTCATAAAAGATCCCTGGGCATCTCTCGAAAGAGTAGGGGTGGTACCCCAATGCCCTGACTAAAATTACCCACTATGGCCCTTTCAAAACTGGCTTCCCAATCATCCCCTATATCTAACTGGTGAATTCCCTCCTGGCCCTTCACCAGCTTAGCTACTGGTGATTGTACTGGTGCAGAATGGCCCAGGAGGCTGCTACACAGTGGTGGCTTCAGTGGCTCCCATTGCCTCTCTAAAGCGCTTTGGCTGCCTTGAAAGGTGCGATATAAACGTTCATTCATACTGTGGGGACGATGCCAGAAAGCCCAGGTGGATCAAAGACCCAAAGATCAGGGCTGAGTGATCAAGGCACCAACAAAGAATACAGATTTCAAAGAAAATTCTTGATCTGAGTCACAAGCTCCCCAATCGGTATATAATACATGAATGCAGGGGCACCATGGGGGGGGGGGGGTTAGGATGCTTCCAAAAAATTTTGGAACATAACTGGAGTGGTCTGGATTGGGGGCCCAATGTCTCCAGCAATGTCCCTGCAGGCACGGATGTTGGCAGGTTTTCATTTTCATTTATAGGTTACAATCCCAATTACACTAGAAAATAAACTGCAACATTTTTTCAGAACAAAAATGAGAAACACTAGAAAATTCTTGCCTCGCTGCATTAATGACATCAAGGTTCTTAAGTGGGAGTTAAAAACAGAGGGTCAGAGTGGTTCAAGCCGCTGACTCAGTAATGCGAAGCTGCATCCATTTAGATCAGGAGCAAGAAATGCCAGACAATCCATTTCTGATAGCAACTACTGGCAGACTTCTGCGAGATAACCAGCCACATTCTTAAAGACGAGTGAGAGCTAAACCTTTAATTTACTGATAATGTTAATAGCTCTGTGGAATCTATTTTTATTATACTGAATTGTTTAATTTTTGGGATATAAGATGGTTCCCTGACTCTTCAAATGTCAGCAGCACCTACAGTTTAAAGAAAGCTTAAGCCACTCGACCGTAGCCGAGTGTGACCTTTGCTGCCCTTCCCATCAGTGACCCCATGCACTCACCCCCAGACCCTTCAAACTAAGCAGCCCATCAAGAAGGACTTCACACTTACCCTGAGTCTGCCTTCACAAGAACGGTCCAGCAAGAGCAGGCATTGTGTGGCCCTCTCCAGAAGTTCATCCCTCATAGCAGGCAGGCAGATATTAGGCTCAGAGGACACATCACACATCATTCTCAGCAGGGCTCGCCCGAAAGTCCCCAATCTGCACCCCACCCTGGGAAAAAACAGTAACCGCGTGGGGGGGGCTGAAACGACAACCTCGGGAACGTGACTGAGAGTCCCACCCCCACGCCGGCATCGCCCTGATTACCTTGGCCAAGCATTCCGTATAACCTCCTCAAGCACATTCAAGATGCAAAATCTAGACTGCTCTCCAGGGCCATCAGAGACCTCCAGGTATCCCACAATCACCCTCTCCAATCTTTTCAGGTGGCGAATGATGACAACTCCCATCCTAGGGGGTATACGTTAGGAAAACTTTCATTCTGTCATTGACTGTCATTAGGTTCTACTCACTCTGAATTTTGTGTGTGTGTGTATATGCCTCAAAACAGAGGAGGGATATGTGAACAGCAGCACAGATGTACCTGTACTCAAACTCGTACAAATGGAAAATATGGGATCATTTCATCATTCATTTTTTTTTACTCGAGACTACTCAGTGACAAAGTAACACATGCTGACATCCAATCAGGTAGAGGAAGGCCAAGCGGCAAGCAAAGGGCACCTGCGGACGTAGAGGGCGAGGTTGAGGGCATAGACCCTCCGCAGGGTCAGCTTGTGCTCCATCTCCATGTGGGTCAACGTGAGCTGGAGTACCTCGTCATAGCGGGTGGGTCGGTGGGGGGCCTCGGTACCTCCGCAGTCCTTCTCTAACACAGACAGGAGGTCCAACAGGCACGGAAGGACCACCTGTTTCCAGCATGTAGTTAGATTCACCCAAAAGCAGCAGCTGTTTTCAGGCTGTAATGTCAGCACTGGCCAAGCAAAGAGGATATTCCACACCGACAGCCAACCTTCACAGGAACTTCCGGGAAACTCTAATTGGTAAGGCGACTGCACAACAGCCACCATACCAGACCTACCTCTATGAGCTGTGCCTCGGGTGTGTAGAGGTGGTTGAACAAGGCGTGGTAGAGCACCTGGGCTCGGTTGTACTGCCGGAGATCAGCCGCAGGCTATGAGGAAGAGCACACACCGCCTACCACCAAATATCCACGCTACATCTCTTACCAATGAAACGATTACTGCCCTAGCAGCTGCACTGTCTAAACGTCGGCCCTTACCACGTTCAGGACAATGTGGTGCAGGCAGCGCACGCCCAGCACCTTGTTCTCAGGGCGGTAATCATCGGAGATGAGCAGGGAGGGCGGGAAGACGCTCTCCAGGTACTCTGCCAGCCACGGCCGCCCGACCTGTGTCAGGATCCAGGCAAACACATGCTTGGTGGCCTGGTTCCGTTTCCAGCAGTCCCTGCATCACACAAGACATGAGGTATATGCTTTCTGCTGGAATCATGCTACGCGCATGTTTACAAATGGGATGATGAGCACCATAAGTATATACATAAATGTATATAAATAAATGTATATACTTTTGCATCTGAGGCTTCAGAATGTCCAACACGATTCCCAGGACTGTAGCCCGGCCGAGAGCACCCCTCTCGCACAGAAACTTTGTGACCGACCCGGAGCCACACATGTGGGCAAGCGCGTCCAGGAGCTGCGAAGCCACCCTCCGCGATGACCCGTTGGTCCACGGCTGCTCCTGCTGGTGGGTCACCGCAAACACGCAGACGGGAGGCGCAAGTGAGCAAGCTAGGGCTCTCATGGAGGTGGAAGTCCTGCCACTGTGCAGATTTTCTGGTCCATCACCCAGCCTGCTAATAAGGGCCTGGAGAGCTGTGCACACTGCAGCAGCGAGGCCAGGGACTTTGGCGTACGCACTGTCTGGGAGGTCACCGCTGTCCGTCTCACAGGGGGGCAGAGCAGCCAAGCCAGTCAGCCAGTCCAGGAGATCACTGTACACTTTACCCATATCAGTGTCTGCATTGGTGCAGCAGGTGGAGAAAAGCCAGTGAGCACTAGCGGTCTCAAAGAGCTTGCTGACATCGCGCAAGCTTGCGGGATTCTGTTCCGAGGAGGAATGCGTGTCCAGGGAGTCCCGCATCTGACGGAGAACCTCGGAGACCGGCCGCACCGACTGAGGACCGAGGCTTGGCGAATCTCCACTTCCATGTTCCTCCTTTATCTGGAGCCCGTGCAGAACTTCGGGCAGGTCCATTTCTAAAACAGCCTTAAATAAGCGACAAAATACAAAAACATTTTAAATGAGGACACATATAATTCATATTTTGCTTACCACACTATATATGCTTATATGCATTAATCACATAGACTACTGTTACATGTTCACAACGCGGCTATTTCTATCCACGTGATGGCACCGTGTGTTGTAATGTACTCCTCTTCATATACATTTTCGTCATGTACTGTTGTACAATCAGCGGAGAACGCACGCATATAATGATAATAAGATGTTTTAAATTAAATGGCACGGGTGTCTTACGGTTTTCGTTCAGTATTTGCAGTGAAACGACGGGTGTTTATTTAAGATCAGTCTCATCGAGGCGAACGATACAATCCACCGCGGCCACGGAACGCCTCCCATTCGCCTCGCAGCCGTCATCCAGCGGAACACGTTTCTTCTGGGTGTCACATCAAAATGCCTCCGCCACGCTCGACGGAAGCATTTCATGGTGGCACCGCCAGATACGCGTACTCTCTAAACTGCCACGAGAGGGCGCTAATTTCACAAGCCTCATAGCTTCATTAGGATATCACAAAACGAGCTCATGCTATTAAAAGAACACTGTAATACTTATGCAGTATGCATGAGTATTGTTCAAACGATTAAAAGCATTGCGACGTGAGACACATGAATCTCATTTTAGCTCGAATATTTCGCTTGTATCGATTCAATGAGCGTTTAGATCTTTCTTTTGACGATGCGGCACCATTCTTCCAGAATATATTCGGTGTTTTGCTAACGGTGGAAAAACCTCGGGTCAACTCCATAATCTGCCGCAAGTGCTCTGCAATACTTAGCTCTGCTGACTGGGAAATCCTTAGCATATGGCTTGCATCATTTTCCTGCCCATTGAACTATGCAGTTACTGCTGGTGTTCTGTTTATTGGGAGCTTTGCCACCCTGGAAGATTCCATTCCCGTCAGGATGGAAGTGCTTCACCACTGGATGAATATTATTTCAGTTTTTTAGCATTTACCTTTCCCTTTAAGGGGTTAAGCAGACCAAAGCCCTGCCCGGAAAATGCACCTCACACTATTACAGGACAGACTAAACCCTTCATTACAGGAAACAAACAGTTTTTTTTTATTTCTCTCCAACAAGTGTTGAAAACATTTTACCACAGTTTTCCACTGTTCACTAGATTCCTGCCTGTGATCTCTGCAGCCCTTTCCTTAGTTTCTTTAGCTGTGATTATGGGGTTATGCACTGTAACTTAACCATAATAAACGTGTGACATTTACAACAAACTCAAGCCAGTGAAACTGCTCATTGCTTGTGCCTTTCATCGACATTTGCAGTGAACTGACGTAGAGCTTCTCGCCTGTGTTGCTCTGAACCAGTGCACAGGCACTATAGACAGGGGTGGAAGTCCATGTCAGCCACTGTTCCGGGAAACATGCAAATTGAGAAATCTTCACTATTGAAACACCCTGCAAAACGAACCCAAAAATCAGCCCTCTCTGACAGCTCTTATTATCACCATGGAAACCAAAACAACAGGCAAGAGGGCATACCCAGTGTTTTTATACATCACCTTCAAAGTGATGTGGTTTGCCTATTTATCTCAGCAACCCCACCTATCTGTAGGAACCTATTTTCAATACACTTCACTTCTTTCATTGACTTTAGTGTTTTCTTTATTGTGGCAGTTATTTGCATATGTAAAAGAAAGGTATTTAAAATACATGTGGCAATTTCTAGCTACTGTTCTCTCAGATGACATGGTTTTACTTTTAATGTGAGCACCAGCACTGAGGATCATGGTAGCTGTTTACCCCTGCAGCACTCTGTCAGGGCCGTCAGTAGCTTCTGCTAACTGCCCCTTAGTGTTTCTTCTTTTAATAGAGGAAAAAGTCAGAGACGAAATACAAGTGAGCGTAAGCTACACGTCCTGGAAGGATCAATGGGTTTCCGCCCCTTTCCCATTTTTGTCACTGATCTCCTGTGCTTAGCTTTGATCATAATTGCTGCAGTATTTACTGAAATTTCCTGCTTAATAGCCCTCTCCTACTCTTGCACCCCTGGCATCCTGTATGGTGAGACTGACTAGCAGTGAGCCTGAATGTGGGATTTCCTCCTACATGAAGTGCTAATATGCCCAAGTTCCCAGGAAATTTGATGAATCCTCGCCACACCCCTCTGTGAAAATGACGCGCTGCTCCCCTCTATGACCGGGTACTTTGTTATCTGAGAGCAGGGGCAGGTCTGAATGTTTAATTAGCGCCAGGCTTCCTATTACGCCCGCCGTGACTGCAAACAGGTGTCTGCCTTTGTTGACTCAGCTTACACAAATCAAAGGAGTAGGGGGCTTGAATGGGGCATGTGATGTCAATAACTTGTTAAACATGGATATTGAACCTATATGGGGCTGACATATTGCTTTGTGGGAAAAGAACGATGTTTAAAAAGTAACCCTTTAACACTGGATTTCTACAGATCTCATTTTAGTATTTTTATAAGGAAATCCATGCCTAGAGAATATAACGACTTTCTCTATTTGTTTCAGCTGGCTGACAGAGATGGTCACTGCTTCTTCCTGTAGTCTGAATATGCTGAATATAACAGCTGAATATGCTTGTTGCAAAACACAAGTAACACCCTATTTAAGCTGGGTTTGTAAACTGTTGTGTAGCTTATGTTTCAATTATAATGTTAGTTAATGTAAAATAATGTTAGGGAAAAGGCCGACAGCGGCTCTCTCCATGCGAGATTTGAAGCATCTCCATAGCACAGCCTCGTATGCGCTGGTCACAAAGATCTATTATTTGTGAGATAGCATTGGAGTTTCTCACATCCAACATCCTGACTTCCTGTCTTTCAGCTCTGTCCTGGATATAACAGATAACACAGCCCTCGGCTCCAACCCGAGGGGAAATTAAAAGCCTACTGAGGTGGCTACTCTGCAGATAACATTGATATGCAGAGACAGACACACGTCCCTGTGTTACGGAGAATCAATATGAACTAAATAATAATTAAATAATAGTTCACTTGTACACTTTTACGTGTAAATACCCTACAGAACAACAACCACGCTTTTGTGCGGTTTTGTCTCTCTTGATTGCAAGTATTTTCTAGGGCTGTGTTACAGTATTAAATTGTTAGGGGTCATTTTTTATTAAAGCATTTTCTCACAGTAGCATAACTACTCACAAAACCAGGTTTCCTCTTCAAAGGAGTAAAATAATAAAATAGATGTAAATAACAAACAATTTTAATGATTACAACTGACAAACCATTTTGCTCAGAAACATTCTTTTTTCCAATGTGTGTTAGGAGAGCTGATGAAATCCACAGGAACATGTGCAGCAATAATATCATGAATATCATCTGTTAATATGGCATAATATTCTGAGGCGCCTTATGTTTGTTATTTGTCTTCATGATTGACAAGTTATAACGAAGTATTACATTCCTTTCCAAGAGGGTCATTTTCAGAAGATATCATGTCACTCTATAACAACCATTTAATGTAAATTTATAAATTATTAGGAAACTTCCCCAAATTGATTCAAATATTCATAAGGCTGATACATAAAATAATTCAATACATTCATAAGGCTGTATTACATAAAATAATATTTTGTACTTTAGTGGAAAATAAACCATCATACACTATATAAGACATGACATGGTATTAAGAGTTGGGAAAAAGCTAATTCACAATGCCCTTGGCGCTGATATAAGGTCATGCCTGAGGCAGCAAGCTGCTCTTTTCACGGTAACTTGCGTAACGCCGAGCAAATGAAGGCTACAGCCTGAATGTGTGATGACCTTAGCTGAAGGAGCATGTCCTAGCCACACAGGGCTAAGATGCAGGGGGCAGCTAACGCAGCCGAGGGACCTGCAGGGGGCAGCTAACGCAGCCGAGGGACCTGCAGGAGGGCAGCTAACGCAGCCGAGGGACCTGCAGGAGGGCAGCTAACGCAGCCGAGGGATCTGCAGGAGTAAATGAGTTTTGAATGAATTTGTTTTGAGCTTTGAATTTTAAATAAATATATGTAGTTTGTTTTGTGTGTTCATGGGTATGTGAACTTTTGTTTGTGTGTGTATGTGTGTGCGTGTGTGTGTGGATTGTTTATATTTCATTGTGGGGACTAAATGTCCCTGCAAAGATCTGTGAATGCAGTCAAAAAACGAAAAATGCTGAAAGTCTTGAATTTTGTTTGGTTAATTATGGATAAGTTAAGGGTGTCATGTAGGGATTAAAGTTTTCCCCATAGAAATAAAGAGAGTCCCCACAAAGATAAAATTATAAACGTGTGTGCATGTGTGTGTGTGTGTGTGTGTGTGTGTGTGAGAGAGTCAGGGTCACTCCACGGCTTCCTCCTCGCTCTCGTCGCTCAGGGGGAGCTCCTGTAGTTGTCTCTGAGTGTGGTGCCTCTTCACAGGCATGGGACACTCCTGGCTGATTATGGCCTGTTAGGGGATTATAAGCCAGCACAGTAGGGAATGAAAAATAATGCATCATCACAATGCGTGCCTAAATGATGTTCTGACCAGTAACAGACACCAGGCTCCATGTAAATTGTTGGTTTAACGCCAGTGGATTCTGGCCATGTGCCGACCCCTCTGAGCACATATGGGGTGGAGGGTATCAAATGAGCCACTTAACGGTTACAGCCCCGCCTTTAATATACCTTGAATCCCTGCCTGTGTGTTTCACAGTACCTGACATTAGCGGGACCATTATTGTTAACAGTGTAAGTGTATCATTGTCAAACTCTGTGCTCCTGTCCGCTCCTCCCATCCCCCTATTGTTGGAGAGAGACAAGTGTCTCCTTTCTACTAGTACAGCCACCCCACTGCCTGCCCACATTATCTTCAGAGAACAGTGTTCGACTTTTGAACCAGGAGGGCGTTACTTCATAAGAATGCTACGGAAAGTGTTCTATAGACCGCACACTTCCTTCCTGTGGTAATAGTAATGTCTCTAAAGGTCTACAGCTTGGGTCGAGTCACCCAGAGATGTGAATGCTGATCCTTGAGGCATACTGAACTGTGAAGGGCCAGATGCCACAGAGAATCCTGGATTTACATGGGGCCATGGTGGACGGACAAGGCCCGAGACTCACCATCTTCTCCTCTCTGGCTGCTGGGCTCCTCAGGAAGGAGCACAGGGGCGCATACAGGATGTTAACGACGCCGATGATCACCATGAGGTAGGGGAATCCAATGGCTTGTACGATGGCACCTCCTGTGGACGGACCTGCGATATGGGCGGCGATACAGAGCGGTAACTGAGACAGCCTCTCCTCACACCGAACACATCTCACATACAAACACTACTGCACACTGCTCTCTTTTCCTCAGTCTCCGGCAACAGTCTCATACATTGAGTTCTATGTGATGCTTAAGGAGTAATTCAAAGCGTCTTTCAGTGTTGTGCTTTAACACAGGGAGCGAGTATATTTCATTAGACAGGGTAAAACCCTCCTTACCAATGGCAAATCCCATGCAAAACGCCACATCAGCAATGGCATAGACGCTACCGTATACAGAAACGTGGCGAATGTCGACCAGATAGCCCATGATGGGCATCATGGAGGAATCGACCATACCTGCAACGCAGTGGAGACTTTGTAAACAAGGCAGCTAAGATTCCTTTCTGATATATAATACTTTGCCATCTAACTTAATCAACTGTAATCTTTTTGTCCTAAGAAGTCAAGCATTCATGCTTAATTGGTAATGTAAGTTGTTATATTAATAATTGCGTTGTCTGCACCTACCAATAGCAAAACCCAGACCAGCATTCGGGCCAATGAGACCGTAGATGTTTTTCGCTAAAGGGACCTGCCACGCAATGGAAAGATGAGTATATATGTCACCACACTAGCAGGGTAAGGCAGTAAGCCAACGAGCAAAAGAGCTAGAAGCAGTACTCACACAAAGAAGGCTGATTCCAACCACGAGCATCCCAATCATGGCGCACAGCCACCTGAAGGAAGAGCCAGCAGGTCACCGCAGACCAGACCTGGACTGTGACCCACTGCCGGCATGCTGCTGCCCGCTCAGATACTGGTGGAAGCGCTAGCTAAAGCGTGACAGAGCGCGGAAGCAAGCCGAACGTCACTGGTTTGCTCAGCTTAATGCGATCAGAAGCCAGATACCTACCTGCCCATTTTGTTGGCCAGCGAGCCAAACAGGTTGGTTCCGATGAGGTAAGACAGGCTGGCCGGCAGGAAAGCCGTCCCTGCGGAACACCAGCATAGATCATGTGCATGAAGGTGCACCAGCGAGTGGCAGTCAAGCTGCACGTGATGCAATCATCTGAAGGCACATTTTGAGATGTTTTGCATGTTTAAACAGAAATAACGATTTGTCTCCAAGATCCTCGTGGACCTGAGGAACCCACCAAGGTGCCACTTCGGGGAGCACATGGTCTGCATCATCCATATGGGCAGGGTGGGCTCCAACATGGCCACCCCCATGTTGGCGAAGCACAGAGAGCCTAAGGTATAACGACACCACCATCAATCCTCCCGCCTACCCACCGTCTCCTGCACCATAACCTCACCCTGTAGTCTTTGCCATGCTATTTTAAGGGGTGGGGTTTTAGCACAAGTGTGCAGTGATTTAGGGGGGCTTAAAGCCAGGTATAGGCTAAAACAAGAGTGAGCTCTTTGACGGTGTCATGAGACCCCAAGCTCACCTGCACTGATGAGGATGTAGGGGTCCTTCAGCAGGGTTAGCAAAGGTGTGCCCTGCAGACTCTAGGGGGGTAGAACCATGATACTGGCATTACCAACTCAGCCTGTCTTTGACATCTGACACGCATATATCTGTGGTCTCTTTCCCAGCAGGCCACAGACAAACTGTGGCTAAGCTGTAGGAGTATGGGGTAATCTGTGAGCTGGGTATGTGCAACACGCACACAGATCCCTCTGTAACACAGCAACGGGGTCAAGGGTGCTTTCAAAGTTAGACTGAGAACAGGTCACTCACCCCAGGAGAAATCTTCGAGGGCTGAAGTATACAGAGTTGTAATGCTACATCGAAAAAGGGATTAGGTGGCATTTCAGAGTAATTTCCCTCGGAAGAAACACACCACTGTGTCTGTCTGGGCCTTGCGTGACGAAACCCCCCATAACCACAGTTCAAGAGGTGACCTTTACTGTCTAATTATGGTTAGGGCTGCAACAATGACAATTACACTGACGATTGACTCCAATGGGCGCTAGTGTGTGGTCATTTGCATCATCATTAGGCTGGCTCGTTCTGCAGAGGAGAACATTTCTCAATGATTTTAAAATGGACTTTTTCTGCAACACGATTACCATAGTAATTCGAGGCCATTAAAAAGCGAAGGTTTATACAATAATCTGCTTCTCGACCAGAGGCACACAAGGTTAATTAGCAGTATATTCAAATAATAATAATGCATTCAAATTCAAATTGTATTCATCTGTCAACTGAAAAAGTCAGAAAATATAATTAAATCAAAATGGCGTAATATTGTATGAAAAGTATCAGTTGTGGGGGGTATCGTTAAATATCATGTAGCATGTAGTGGTGGCCTGCTTCTTTACACAAAGGTATTCTGTTAGCTTGGGTTGTAGTACGTACCTCCATCGAGTAACGCAAGGAAGGCCAAAATTAGGAAGGGGGCGCTTCTGCCCACAAACTCGTACATCACGCTGCCAAACGGGGCCCCGACTGTGGAAGGGCATTTCCATTTCAAATTTGAGGATAGAGCATGGTACAGTACAACGCAACTATGGTTACATCTAACCCTGAGTTAGTACTGGAATGCCTGCCCATATCTATATCTACTGCCATCCACCGACCTACGCAAATACTGTCCTCCTATTTTGTCATGGCGTACCAGCTTGATTAATATGCTCTTGTACCACTAGATACCACTATATACTACTATACTACTACTATACTATACTACTCATCCATCCACCCAACCAGCTTCTGGAGAGGGTCATGGGGGCCTGGGACCTGCTGCTAGTAAGGTTAAGTACTAGTCAGGATAACTGCATGCCTCTGGACTGCTGGAGGACCCAAGCAGCATGTACTGTCAAACATATCACATTACATTATAGTGCGATGTGTGCCCCCATTTGGTATTATGTTGCACTAAATGCTACACCTGTCTTACACTGTGTTGTAGAGAAAATGTTATTTCATTGTCACTTTTGTTGAAAGCAGCACTGTAACCCCCACATAAAAGCCTTCGGTTTCACTTTACACTTCTGTGTGGCAAAAGGACAATAAATCGAATGAAAGTTGACGTTATGGGGGGGGACAGGCTGTCATGGCAGCAGGCCGCAGCGCAGCCTTGGGGTAGCATGCAGGAGCCTGTAAACCGAACACCGCTGACAGCCCGGGTCACACGGCTGGGGTCGGGGTCCCGCAAGGCAGGCAGAGGGCATAAATGTGGGAGCAGATTAGAGACTTACTCAGGACCCCCATTGCCAGACCCCCCAGCGCAGTCCCCATGGCCACTCCCCTCTCGCTGTCGTCAGTGTAGACGCTGGCCAGCATGCCCAGCCCTGCAGTGGGGGGGGGGGGGGGGGGGGGCCCAAAAGGAATGGGGACCTTTAAGGAGAATTTAAGATTTAGCATGGCATGGACCCAGCCCGGTCTCCCTAACTACTCCGAATTTGGCTCTCTAAGATTCCTTTGGCTGTTAGAAGGCAGTATTCCAGAATGCTGTAGTAACCTCAAGGAGGGTAAATCATCAAAACTGAAGCCATGGAACATTAATCGACATGAAAACTCTGCTTTAGATAAAAGTGGCAGGTGAGCACCACCCAAGCAACAGAACACAATGAACAAATCACATTTTCTGGCATATCTCTCCATTAGGTCCCCCCCGGGGTGACGGCTAATGGCCCAGTAGCCGGCGGGGTTGCACCTGCGACAGAGGAGAAGGACGAGCCGATTCCCTGGAGGGCGCGGGCCACAAACAGCAGCGCGTAGGTCTCTGAGAAGGCAAACACTGTGGGAAAGCCGGCCGCAGAAGCCAGGTTAGCGGATGCTCAGTGTTTGCACAGTGACACATTTTGGATGTTCATAGTCTACCAGAAAGCTCTGTGGGGGGTCAGATAATGAGTACTCTACCCCCAGGACTTTCTAATTACATTTGCTTATGTGAAATCCCTCTAACGCGCCTTCCTGTCTCCACTACAGAGAATCACGTAACATCGTAACAAAACTATCATCTGTCATAGTGTCTTGTAAACGCAGCAAACCGAGATGCTGGCTGGCATATATATTGTACTTTATTGTAGTATTCAGCGTTACATATGAGGTTGTTTAAAGCCATTTAACTGCACTGGTTCCTTCAATTTACAATGAAACACCACATGCAAACACTTACTTATTGTGGACATAAACATGACGACGAAGCCAGCAAACATCGGTGTGTGGTATCCGACCCTTTGAACAGAGACATGCATTATATAGCACTGAAGGGAAACCAAACATATTTCATTTCGGTTCTCCATATGTGCCCCCTCCATCTTACATGACACCCTTACCCAGAGTGACTTACATTACCCAATTACAGGAATTACAATCACCCTGGAGCAACTTAGGGTTAAGGGTCTTGCTCAGGGAGCCACTGGTGGCTGACAGGATTTGAACCAGGGACCACTTGGTCCACAACTGGAGCCTCAAACCACTAGGCCACCATCCATCCCTATCCATCTTGTTGGCGTACCTGTTGGTGAGAGGCCCAACAAAGGGGTTGACCAGCAGCTGCACCAGAGCCTTGGAGGCGAAGAGCAGGCCCACACGCACATTCTCCTCCACCAGGAAGGCACTGTCCTCCCGGCAGCTAGCAGGGCCGGAGTGGTTATGGAGCCCGCCAGGGGTGGGATCAGGCACTTTGACCACGTGGGCCCCCAGGACGTAGGTGGTGTTATCGTAGAGGGAGAGAACGGAAGACAAAGATGTCTCCTTCGGGAGCTTGTGATTACTGAAGCTCAGTGAGGAGTTCTGCACTTTGTGCTCGGTGGCATACAGGAACATGGGGATAATGGGCACTGGAAGACAGCAGACATGACAGGATCCCTTTCAGAGACACGCAAGGGCAGGCACCTCACGGGCCAATCAAAGGCAGGCACCTCGCGGGCCAATCAAAGGCAGGCACCTCGCGGGCCAATCAAAGGCAGGCACCTCACGGGCCACTCAGCACGCAGCTGAGTGGCCACTTCCTTATATACATAACGCAAGCAGGGTCAAGAAGTTCAGTTATTGTGAGGCAAAGCTTTAGAAGGGCTAGTGTATTGCGCAACAATTGTGTGATGGTTGATGCCAGACATAGTGGCTACCATCATCTCAGAAACATCCACCAAACTGGGATTTTCACAGAGTGCAGTGACAGGAGTTTACAGAGACTGGTGTGACGAACTAAAGAAAATCCAGCTAGTGGCTGTAGTTCTGTTGCCAAAACACCTTGTTAATGAAGAAAGGGCAGAAGGGATGCCGAGACTCATTACAGCTAACAGAAAGGTCACAAGTGCAAAAATAACAGTGATGTGCAGAGAGGCTTTGCAGAATGTATAATTTGTCTACTCTAATAGTGATTCTGGTGGCCAAAGTGGGTCCTAGATAGTACAAGCTAAATGTTCCTAATAAACTGGCCACTGGGGGGGATTACGGTGCTCATAATAAACAGTGGCTAGCAAGCAGTGTGTGTGTGTGTTGTGTTTTGATGCGTGTGTGCCATTGTCACTCACCCACTACAGTCAGCAGCATGTTGTCCAGCAGGAGTGCCACGCACACCACCACCAGCACCAGACGCGGGGAGCCCCTGCTCTCTCTCAGCCACTGCAAGGGCTTTGGTCGGGGCATGGTTCTCTGAGCAGCGCTGCAGGGACTATAGAGCCCACAGGCTCAGTAACTAACAAGGCACATAGTTCTGAGGTTCTGAGCCTGTATTCCATCACCATCGCCTTTTATATGCTAAAAAAATGTTTCCCAATTAGGTCCACGGAGACCCACAGACAGTCCACGTTTTTGCTGGGAGGGAGCAAAAACATGGACTGACTGTGGGTGCCTGAAGACCAAATTGGTAAACATTGGTTTAGAAGGATGGATGGATCTATACATGCATGGATGGATGGATGGATGGATGGATACATGCATGGATGGATGGATGGATACAAAATGTTTAGATTCTCCCAAATATTTTTGTACTGGCAGTATTTGTCTGCCTTTGGTAACATAATGTAGATGTTTTCTGTGGCAAACAGAGTGTAAATATTCAAAAGAGTTTTGCTGGCTCACTGCGAATGCTGTATGCACTACGATATACATGTAATTTCTGATTACTATAAAAAGCAAAAAAAACATTAGTCATCAATGGCCCACCACTGAAAATATGGATGGGCCCATATATAATTTCTCCATACTTCGTTATTGATCCTGTCTCCCAAGGTTACTGGATAAACACCAGTATATGTGGATGGCAGATGTGGATCTCAGTCCATCTGCTGCCAAGAGCAGTTAGAGAGGAGCCAGTGAAATGAAGGAAATGATCCTGAGACAATCTGCTCCTGGCCCTGTGACGGCTCCTTGTCCCATGGCCTCTTTCCAGTGTGGACTCCGCACTGAACGTCATTAGAAGCCAATTTAAGTCAAATCACTCGTTTGTTTTTTTTTGCAGAATATCAAGACACTCTGAAGGCCCATCTACATCTGAAAAGTAACACAAAATACTGAATGCTGACATACAGATAACACACACACACACACGTTTGTATCCATATGTTTGTGGGGACCATCCATTCATTTATAAGGAAAAAACCCTAATCTAAACAATGACAACCTTAACCCCTACCCAGCCCTAACTTTAACCATATGTAACCTAGCAAAATACAAGACTTTTGCAATTTATAGTTTTTTGATTGTATTCACAGATTTTTATAAAATTGAGCATCCCCTTGTGGGGACCAAAAAAATTTAAAAATGACAGGCTTTTATCAATGAATGGACCCGACAATGTAATAAATCCACACATATTTGTATGAGTGCTACTTACAAAATGTACGTAAGAACTTCAGTGGCAGCACTAACACTTTTTGTAGTTCTTGGTTGGCAATGAATCAGGTGAAGTCCAAGCCTCTGAAGCAGTACACCACGGAGTAAAGTTGGAGTAAGAACGGAATAAAGCAGAGGAACCTCGTCGCATTAAAAGAGAATCCTAGTGGAAAAGTAGCCGCTTCATTTTGTCCGTCCGAACTAGTGCATAAGGCTTGCATTGGTCAGTTCGATCCAGGACGTCATGCCCAAAGGCACGTCTTGTGGGTGTAGGCCAAGGGCGAGTCGGGCACTGAGTGTCTCCCACCAGACAAGCTATTTATGAGCTCTGGCGTCTGGTTGGGGGTGTGGGGGGGTTGGTCAGCCTTTTGTAATAAGGTAGTCATGTCTAATCCCACCCCTCAATAGGAAATACACCTCTACCCCAAAGACAGAGCCAGTTACACATGCATACAAATTTACTGCGTCACAGTGGGAGGTAATTGAGTGCATCTGCTGAGCTTTATGAGGTTGGGGCAAACCCTGCAGGCGAGTCTGATTCACAAAGCATGGTTATCGGCCATCTCAGGCACGTTAACCCTTTTGGCATCGGTGACAAGCCTCCCTTTCCGAGAGCTGGACGTAACGCGTGCCGTATTTGCACTGTGCCGCTGCTCCAAGCTCTGTATCAACAGACCCCCCTCCGCCCCCAGATGTCCGAGAACTGTCGTCAATGGGTAGCTGCCACCATCTTTCCCATGCCTCTTTGACGCACACGTTTTTCCATAGTGCAATGCCGTCATGTTGAAGTGACTGATTAAATTTTCTCGTGGAGATCTGTAAGCATCCTGATTCTTTGAAAAGGTGTGATTCCTCCATTAGCATGGCCAAATAATTTATTTATGAACCCTAAAATCACCAGTCATAGACATAACTGATGCTTTTTATCTCAGACTCTAAATGATTATTGCCGGACAGTAGGAGCCGATGGAAGGTTGTTAGTCAGGCCTTATTTAATTCTGTCCCTCTTGCACAATGGAACCTAGAGTAGGTGCTGGGTCACAAAGGCACATCCCCTGCCTTAGGCTGCTTTCAGGAAGCCCGCATAAATATAATAAGGAAGGGAGCTGCACACACTCACGTTTCTCACTGACTCAGAGGCAGGCTTGCCAGACCCCCCCCCCATGTGTTCCCGTCCGCATCTCTTTGTGAGCACAGGCTTTACTGATAGACTTTCTTCGAGAGCGAATCTTTGCATAATTCTGTCAGATTCCATTTTCTTTTTATATGCCGATGTGATCTGAAGTTCTGATGAAGTGGGCTGTCTGTGTAAAAGAGGTGACACAATAATTAATGAACTAAACTATTTCAATCTTATGGTTCTGAACTTCAAGGCCAAAGCAAAGGCACTTGGAAGAAAGTTAAGATCATGTAGATTGATCTCATCAAGTGCTCATAGTGTGAGGTGCGAGCAAATCTCCGTGGGTAATGTCTGCGAAATCTTGGTGAGCGCAGTCACTCTGTCTAATATGAAAGGCTGCTTTCCCTCTATGGGCCCATGCAGGCAGGTAGCAGCAGAATCACCCCGCCTCACTGCAAAGTTTGCAAAGAGAGATAAGCCTCTGTCTTTGTAATAAGAGCCTTGTTGGCACTTCAAACTGACTGTGAGAGACTAGAGGTAACAGATGCAAAAGCAGGTCGTGCTTCCAGACACATATAATCACAAGATTTTTAGAGGGGAAGAGATAATTTGGGGGGTGTCCAGAGTGGAGGATTCTGACTTCTATAAGAAACAAGCCTCTACCAGTTAGCTGCACAGGTACCAAATATCCTCTGCCTGTTAAAATGTAGTTATGTTGTTAAAATATTGAGTAATGCTTTACATCAACAGTAGCTTCATAATGCCTTTATAGTGCATTCATAGAACATTCATAAGCAGCATGTAAGTACACCTTAACATCCTAATATACCTTAATAGCTTTAAAATACATCAATAACAAGCAGTATTTGATAATAATAAACATTATAATCATGTAATCATTTAGTGTTTGTTATTAATTTATATTACTTCTTTTAAGGTATGTTAGGATGTTATGGTATACTTAAATGCTTCCTATGAATGCATTATGGAGGTGCAATTAATGGTTACCAAATATTGTTACTTAACATGCGAAAAGCATCCATCTGTCTAAGCGCATGCCAGTTTGGCGTGTGACTCCTTGCTCATGTGTTGTGTACAAGGGTTAGTTTGGAAAGTCAAGTTTTTCTTGGGAACTTGTGGTGTAAGGAGATAACGCCACTGATCTCTGGATGGGTGATTTGTGTGCATTCATTATAAATGGGCTGCATGGGAAATTAGAAGTTTTACTGGAAGACAGCCAAACTCGCTGCACAGCACGGTGACTCAGTGGGTAGAGCTGCTGTATCACACCTCTGTGAGGTAGGTTTGAATCCTGCCCTGGTGTTTGGCTTATGTTGTGTGGGTTTGTAGTTAGGTATAATTGGGGTCTCTTTATTTTTCCTATTATATGTTTAGGGGACTTTCCATTCAGGGTGTGCCCCTGGCTCATGGCCTACACTGCTTGGGATAGACCAATGTTCCCCAACCCGGTCCTTAGGGACCTACAGAGAGTCCACATTTTTTCTACCTACTGGGAGCTGGGAGGATGCAAAAATGTGTACTGTCTGGCAGTGAGCTGGAAGGAAGCGAAATGTGGAATGTCTGCTGGTCCCTGAGGACCTGGGTGGAAAACACTGGGATTTACTCCAGGCCCCGCAACATTGAACCAGATTAGAAGATAGATGGATGTTGAGCTCTGTGGCAGACAAGGAGGCGTGGGAGACAATGGGGTAGATAAATACCCCATTTAAAGGTGAGGTTTATTATAGGAAACAAGAAAATATACAAAGGAACATTGTCCAGTTATTGACCACCACTTGTGTCTCATTGACAATCCTTGTGGCTGATGGATGGATGAAAGTGTAAGCCCACAACAGTGTCCCATTTGACCAGGGCCTTCCATTTCAAAGCAGTCTACCACCATTCAGCACGAGTGAACTTCTGCAAGAACGCTGGGTGTTCCATGCTCTGACGACCTGGGAGAGGATGGTTCCCATGCTGACCTTTCAGATGCCGGTGTACAATCAGAAGTGCAGCTCAATTTTGAGGGTGTGGTGGACCGGTTCAGTGGCTTCATTTACTGTTTTAGTAGGTTGACGTGGTAGACCTGGCCCGAGAAACGACAGCCCGGCGGCCAGACTCAGTAGCTTTCAGGCCACGGTGGAAGGCCACTGCTAGGATGCCAGAGACTTGCAGGAGACAATGAGGACATCAGAGATCTCCCCATCAGTGGGCTGAGTAATACAGCAACCTGATGCTGGGGTGGCAGCCTCGTGCCCTCTGCTATCCCTCAACAACTGCAACCTGTCCAAAGCAGCATTTCTGGCTGCTTGTTGACAAAGACCCCCACCTGTGTCTCTTGCTGGATAAGGTCAGCATAGGGGTTTCCATCAACAGAGGGGGCCTCATCTTCCCGGTTTTCATCGCCATCCTCCACTCAAGCCGGGAATGTTGAATGCTGGATGCTAGTAGGCACTCTGTGGGCTGGAAGGCGAGCCTGGTCCTAGCATGGTCATCGTTGCCTCTCAGCTGTCCATTCAAACACAGAGTGGTATGTGTTGGTGTCGTCCGCAGCAACAAACTTCGTAAGGATTTCTCCCCGGTCTCAGGCCCAGGATTTGCTGGAGATGTTTGGAGATCACAGCCACTGTGGCAATAATCCATTGGTCCCATCTTAGGGGCATCCACAATAGTTACTGAGTGCATGCATACATGGCTAGCTTGCCCTTCGCTTTTACCCCTGGCATGGGAGACAGTCCAGCCCTCTGGTTGGGGCAGTTACTGGCTTCCAGCTGAGTATAGTTGGCACTCCTTGAAGTCAGTGGTAATGATATTAGACGAGCTAAAAGGAATGTCGAAAGGAAGATTGCATTGGAGGCTAAGGATGACGTTAAAAGTTTCTT
>JAODKN010000041.1:15370653-15383535 GCA_026774425.1 Petrocephalus zakoni
ATACCCACACAAAGACATAGGTACATGATGCACACATACCCACACAAAGACATAGGTACATGATGCACACATACCCACACAAAGACATAGGTACATGATGCACACATACCCATACAAAGACATAGGTACATGATGTACACATACCCATACAAAGACATAGGTACATGATGCACACATACCCACACAAAGACATAGGTACATGATGCACACATAGACACACAGATTCAGCGTGATTGTGAAGAAGAGTCACAATGGAGATTGTGGCCGGGTCGGCTCTGATGGCCCCCTCTCGCCGCCGTTACTCCCGTCACCTCGGCTGGACCCCGTGATAGTAAGCTACCCGTCTGCGGCCCGCGTACCCACAGGTGGATGCAGTTTGCACAGCACCTGCTGCCACCTATAACCAAACTGCAGTTACTGCTAACTGAAGTGCTGCTGCAGTACATGGCCTGCCAACAGAGCCCCCCTCCCCTTACACCACCCCCAGGTTCACACAAGACACTCAGGCTAAGGTTTCTGTCAGGTTCCTCTCCCTAAACCCCCGGATGTCCGCACCCCCTCCTGCAAACAGGAAGCTGGTGTTCCTGAGCCAAGTTTTCAGGGCGCCCAATCACAAGGGGCACGAGGATGTAGTGCTGCGTGTGGGACCAATAGGAGTTGGCGTATGGCCGCCGCTGACCGCACGCTGCCAGCACGCTCATCATGTGTGTTCATCTCGCTCCCCCGTGTCTGTTTCCGCCACATTCTCGCCGTCTCGAAGTTACGCCCACAGCACTCCCCCGCTCCGCGTACGAAATCCCCATATCGCTCACATCTCACTTTAAGCGGCAAGGAAAACTTTCGTTTGTTTCCTTTATTTGTGCCTCAATACAAACACTTTTTCTTAAACTGGCTCTGCAATGGGGAGACTCAGCAGAGCCTCGGTGTAAAAACCGACCTGGACCAGGACGGGAGCCGCCCGGAACCCCGCAAAATGTCCCAGGAGTGTCGGGAAGCCTTCGCCCCAAAATTCAGAAAGGGAGAAGGTCTCGGGGCAGGGGACGGAGAAGGAGGAGGTATGGACACTGACCTGTGTGGCGTCAGAGGCAGGCCAGGTTTCATGGAGTTGGCGGGGTTCATTGGAGGGGTCTGGGGGTCAGTGGAAAACCCCGGAAGTCCTCAAGCCAGCAGGGAGCCTGAAAGAGAGCCAACATCCAGCTGTTATCTTAAGACAAGGGGTCCAGACACTGAGAGCAGAAGGTCGTCCCCGAATCCTATGAAGGATGCCATTTTGCTAGCAGATTAAATAGACAATACAGAAAAGTGGCGTGTCACATACATGACACTGCATGGCGACTACTGTGTCTGTGAGAAGCACGACCCCTTTGGACACGGAGACCACGGTAACAAAGAATGGTAACAAGAATGGCAAACGGAATAAACCGCAAATCAGCGGGAATTTGAGAGAATGTCTCTTATTAAGCAAAACGTTCTTTGGCGCCACAGTGTAGATACAGAGAGAGAAGGGAAGGAACGAGAGACAGGGACACCGGAGAGCACGTGAGCTGGACAGGGACACCGGAGAGCACGTGAGCTGGACAGGGACACCGGAGAGCACGTGAGCTGGACGCGACGGCACCTCATCCTGAAGCTGGAACATACAAGGTCACAGATAAGTGCTACTGGGCCATATACTGCAGAGCAAATGAGCGAAACACTGCCATACACCTAAATAAAACCAATACCTGCCGTTTTAAAATCCGCTCATGGAAGGTAGCCTCTTAATGTCCAGACACATTACATTCACACTGCTGGGTGTTTAATAACAATTCTGGCACCTCCTTTACTTGAAGCGTTCAATCCATCACGCGCCCAGGCGACTTCCATCTCGGTGACCTTATGGTCCTGCCCTTCCGGGGCAGCTGGATGCCTCATCATTCACGCACTCAGTACCAACGCCGTTCGCCTGCAGTTCCGTCTGTTTCCGAGCATCCAAGGGCTCTGGGTGCCCACCATGGACAGACGACGGGAACCGAAGAGGATGTTGATAAATGCATCGGCATTAGACGGCCGCGTCACGCGTCTATCGCCTTTATCACCTGGGTCACCCATTTCTGCCCAAACGGACTATTTAAGGCATGATGGATCAGAGACGTGTGGCTACAAATGTGGGGGTGGAGCAACAAATGTGGGGGCCTTTTGGGCCGGGCTGGGACCGGCTGGAGAGGGTGCTGGCAGGCTTTACCATCCGACGTGGCCCAATTCAGAAACCCTGGAGCAGGTCGCGATCGAGCTGGGCGGCGGGGTCAGGCCGCGATCGAGCTGGGCGGCGGGGTCAGGCCGGACCTCCCTCTGCTACTGCACCACGCCTCAGCGAAACCTTCAACTGATTGGCCAATTTGTCCTTCCAATCATTGCCATTCCCTGCTCCCTCTGTCCCTCCCCCACTGACTCCTGTATCAACATCTCCCTAGATGTAGGTCAGACAGCCTACAGCTCTACGCAGGGGGAGGCAGTGAGGAGGACATTCACAAGGGTAATGAATCTGAGGTGGGCGACTGCACTACAGCAGGCATAGAGTAGACTGGGCCCTGACAGGGCCCCATTATACACTCGAACACGCCGAAGCCCAAAAAGAAGCAAACAAGGAAGAGGCCATCACACAACGTGGCGGGAGCCGGGTTCCGGGAGCCGGGTGCAGGGCGGCGCTCTCCCTCCCGAAAGGCTGTACGTTCAGATCCCGAGTGTAACTGCGCCTAGGCATCAGGGAGAGAATAGGGAATATCGGAGGCTAAGCAGAGCGCGGCTACGGTCAAAGGAGAAAAGAAAAGCCTGAGGAGGGCAGGGGGTGCAGTGATGAATAATGAGATGTGAGGCGGTGATGAGACGGCGCGGCGAAGGCAGCAGGCAGTGATGCGGGCACCGCCACGGCCCCTCACCGCCACCTTTGCTAATTACACTCATTACTGGCAGTAACGCGCTTCACAGGAGCAAAGCCGGGCATCGACATCTAGCCACACTGCAGATGCATGCACGCATCAGGGAGACTGCCATACCCCCCAGCCCCCACTCAGAGTCCCATGAGGGTTATTAGTGAGCCCCCATGAACCCCTGTCCCTGTACCCCCTTCCCAGAGTGCTCTGCCACGTTCCTCCAGTCCCCTACCCTCCCAGCATTTGGCATGACCACCCCCCCCCCGCCCTTGGGCTTTAAATAAAATGGGGAGTCTCTTTGGTGGCTGGGAAGCCCCTGGTTCCTCGCAGCCCTAACTGTCCAGGACAGGGTTTGAAACGCAAACAGAGCAACAACTCAAAGCCGAAGCCAACTCGTTTATGTGTGGGGGGAGGGAGCGTCCAGGCAACGCCCCCAGTTTTTGAGTTTGGCTACAGCCTCCTGGCTGTTCGGGAAAAAACATCTGGATTAATTCAAAGTCCCTCCCACTCGAATCCCCCAACCCAGCGGACCACTCAAATCGGCAATATTGATGAGAAACAGCCCCCAACCCATGTGACTCCCATCAGCAGTGCTGGTGGCAGCTGAAATACTCAAAAGTAGATGCAGTGGCATGAGGCAGACTGGGGTCTCACCCTTCGACCCAAAATCCCACTGGTGCTGGGAGGGAGTTGGAGATCAGCCTTCAACAGTGAAGACCTCAGTGCTGCAAACAGCCAGTAGGAGAACCTTCTGCCTGCCACCATTCACTAAGCAAACGGGAGCCTTAGGGAACAGCCCCCCCCAGGGCCACCCCCACACCCCGCTCAGGCAATCTCAAGGTGCTTTGAGAAACTCTTACTGGGTGAGATCTCAAGAGGCAGACACATTCCAGCATGGCAGGGCCTAAACCCAGTCCCAAACCACACCGCCCCTGACTGACAGGAGAACCCAGCAGCACAGCCGGCAACACGTGTCACGGGCCATGAATGAATAATTCAGAGGTTCTCCTGCATCACCCTGGGTAGCAGAGGCAGGGATCCGACGTGACAAAGCGTCTTTATTTAAACCGGGCACCAGATCCCCAACGGACCTGCTGGCACGTTCTGCTCAGCGATACATTACAGGCCCGGCCTGACAGGGAGGCCCCAAACCAGCACCCGTGCCCAACAGGGCTTGCAGCTTTCAGAGTATCTCACCGGAAACTTCCGGGAATTGGCTGGGATACGGGTCGTCGAGGAGACCAGCGGTAGTGAGCTTCTAAAGCTGCGAAAAGGCGATAGGTAGTTCAGGTCCAGAAAAACCGAAATTTTGTTTCAACCAACCAGTTGTGCGCTCAACTGGTTGGTTGAAACAAAATCTCGGTCTGGATTTTTACTTTCTGGACCTGAACTATCAACCTCCGCTGCTAATCCTTAAAACCTTTTGTGAAGCCGTTGAGCAAAATGGGCAGAGGCAGCCCTGCCAGACAAACCGACTGCGAAACGCGGCCAGCCAGCCCGACTCAGGCTGCCATGCGCTGCCCTGCTGGACCGTCGGAGCTGCTCCGAATCCTCCTGCAGTGATCCTTCCGTTCCAGTGTGGCGAAGTGCAGCCGGCTGTATAATAACATGCCAGCAGAGCCCAGGAAATGTGGCCATGAATATTTCCACATGGACGCATCCACAAATTAACGTCCAGCTCCCGAGACATGATGCCACAGGGCCAGAAGCACGGGTGAGGTCAACCTAAAAACGACTATTTTGTTCAGCTCGTTCAAAGCACAGAGCACCTACAGAGTGAGCGCCAACGTGCTCACACCCAGACCGTGTTCTCGCACGTCGGTAAACGTGCCGAAACATGGCCCCTGCTGGCAAACGCTCAGCCGCCCAAAAGCCTTGGACACACTTCATTCGACGTGCGAACGCCTCCAGTGCACAGCGGGCCGTTTCGTCGGCTATCATTTCCAAACCTGCGTACGGTCTCCTCACAGGACTTGCTGATTGACGTCGTCTTCCCTTGCAATGGCACTGTGAGCCAGCGGGAGGCGCTGGGGCAGCCTGGGGTCCGCCGTTTCCTGGGGTAGAAGACCCCAGCGAACAGCAGCGCCTCCTGCTGGACGTAGCATTCTGCTCCGCCTTTGATCTCCCATTGCGTCTCCCACTTCCCGTCGGTTTGGGTTTCACGCCCTGGGTGCCTTTTCAAAGACAGCACCCCCCATTTCTGTTATTTATTAGAACGCCAGCTTTCGGTGCCGTTACTCCTGGGTCCAGATGTTCCGCCCCCCCCCGGCCTTAACAGCAGCATCAGGGAGGGACCCGCACCTTTTGTTTAAAGAAGGGGTGTGTCTCCCCAGAAGGGCGGCGCCCTGGAGCCCGACACAGCAAGCCCTGCGCGTCCGTGGGCCAATGGGGGCAGGTTCCTGGGCTGCGGTGTACCCTGCAAGCCCTGCCCAACTGCCCGTAAGTGCAGGTCCTGAGCGCACACTCCCCCATCAGAGGGGGCCTTCCCAGCAGCCCAGGGCGTCCTTCCTGCATCTCCCCCCACCAGCCTGGAACGCAGGAATCAGTGCTGTGGAAAATACACCCAAGCCCCCCGCACCCAACAATGACCACATTGCGAGGTAAAAAAAAAATTAAAAAATATATGTCAAGACATGGTGTGAAAGCACCCCCCCTGCAGATTAGGCAGGACGTGCGGAGGATGGGTATCAATACTCTCCACCGTCCCGGAATACTCAGACTGGGTCACATTAGCATAATTATCAGGGACTGTCGCGGGAAGAGGCGTGATAGGAAGGGGGCTGGGGAGGACCCACGGGACATGTCACCCCCCCACCCCCCGGCACCCCCCGGCACACGGCTGCACTCACTGCAGGGCGACGCATGTGACATGCAGCCACATGCACACATGCCACACCACTGGGCAGAGCTCCTCTTCTGGCCCACAGGGGAGGGGCTCAACTCAGGGACTCCACACGCATTTCAGGTGGTGCTGGTGGGGGGATGCATCACAGACCGGCAGGTAAGAGGGCGTGTTCAAATGCGGGGGGGGGCTGTGCTGACATCACCGCCAGGGGGCGGGTTAGACCCCGGGGACCGGCTGAGGCAGCACATGGTGAGCACAGCCACCGCGAGTCTGCAAGGCAGCTTGCAGAGGCCAGTGTAAGTACAGCATGCATTTTAGGAAGCACTAAATGACCTCACAGCGATCGATTCAGAGACGAAACCGGGATCCGTGCAACTGGCACTGTGTAAAAGACCCTGGAAGGTGGCAGAAAGCCGATCCAGTGGGCCGGGGCGTCTGACAGCTTCTCCGGGTTGCCAGCCCGCCTCCTACCAGACAAGGCGTGCATTTACAGCCCCTAGAAATCAATGAGGAACATAAGAAGTGGCAGGTGCGTGTCTGGAGCTTTAATGGTGAGGAGATAAAGTGCGTTTGGTACAGCGACCTGTTTCTGTCAGCATTACGGGGCAGAGGGGCTTCGGACGTCCCCAAAGCGATGCTCACTAGGATGCCTCGGACAGCGGTTCCGAGAAGCATGAAGGTGGACGTCGCTGCTGACAGACAGCAGGACCTCTTTGGTCACGCTGGACACCCCCAGTCCCACAACAGCACTCAAATCGCCAAAAAAGGCCCTTAATGTCCCCAGAGCTGCTCCCTAACCTGCCCGCCCCGGCTAGCAAGCCAGCGTCCCATCACTGCGCCCCCACCGAGGGCCCCAGCTGGCAGCCCTGGGGAGGGACAGGTTTGGTGCCAGCTCCGGCAGTCAGTGCCCCCAGCACAGCCTCTCTCCAGGAATGCACAGAAATGCCTCCATCACCTTAAAAGGTCATCTTCTCCCACCGGCTTTCGGGGGCTGTGCGAGAGGCGGAGCAAGCGGCCGGTGCGCCACCATAGTGCGATGGAGACCGGATACACCAGCCCGAGAGGCGGAGCAAGCGGCCGGCGCGCCACCATGGTGCGATGGAGACCGGATACACCAGCCCGAGAGGCGGAGCAAGCGGCCGGCGCGCCACCATAGTGCGATGGAGACCGGATACACCAGCCCGGCCCAGAGACACACCCCCACGCAAATACATCCCCATGTCTGAGGCTGTCAAGGAAAAACACATTTAAATTTTATTTAAGTTGTTGCACATCTAAGATTGTATGGCTGTCAAAGTCTGCTAGCCTAGCCTATTCAAAGTCACTCCTTCTGTGAGCTCAGTGTTCCAATAAACGCATGAGTTTGCTGAACTCCATGTTTGGCCAATCAATATCTCATGAACTTAACTTACTAATTAAGTTCATTGATGACAAGAGTTGGCCATGTGATGCATGGAATGGACTTCCCAAACCGCTCCATACAGCACCGACACGGTGATGTTCCAGTCACCCGAGACTTTCTCAAAAACAAAAGTAATTCTTATTATTTTATTAGCCTACCATATTTTTGTATATATATTAGCCAATGACAAAAAGTCCTTTAAAGTTGCTTTTCAATTAAACACTCCTTAAGCCCTTAAATAAGGTAGTAGCTTGTGAGTCTGTATTACATTAGCCTTATGTTACGTTACGTTACATGAGCTGCTGTAAGACCCCGCACCCAATTCCACAGATCTGTGTTATATTTCCTCATGACCAGGCCTACATTTATATCGACCCCCCCCCCTGTAAATGAGAATTTTAGCTAAATAACTCGAAATAACGAGACTGCTTAAAGGGCGCACCACATGCTGGTATATTTAAATCAGACGGGTGTTGCCAAGTACAATCTAACATTAGTTGATTAAATCCACCGTTAGTGGCCTCCGTGGTGGTAAGTATGGTGAATGTGATTGCCAGATCTGCGCGTCCAACACACAACACAAAATAAAAAAAAAAAAAAATGTAAATTCAGATTTTAATTAGAACCAGAGGACATTACACTTATCATGCTACAGGGATCAAGCTCTACACGAGTTAGTTTTAACAGTGCTGGGAATATCAGTATCGATCAGTTTCCCCAATAGCACTGATGGCATATGAGTACATATTGCATTGGCTACTACAAGATAAAGCTACTCATACATTTGTATAAGATACTTATTAAATACAAATAGGAGGACAGGAGAGTGTTTATTTGTTACAAAAAGTAGATTCTTCTTCAACATCTCAAGAACCTTTGAAATTTAATTCAGCGATTTCAATGAGCACTCAGCAGTTACCTGAAAGAGAATAAATCTTGCCTGCGATGACCTATCGCACTCAACATGGCAACCCAAAGCAGGTTTAGAGGAGAGGAATCTTCTTGCATTAAGACTCAAGGCCACGAGACAGGTGAGCGAGAAAGTTGTCGCTCGTCCCAGTATGGCCCGGGGAAACTAGCCGCGGCTGCGGGGGGCGTTAGATGGGGCTCTGCGGAGCGGCTCCCCGGTCTCGGCCTGGGCCTGGGACGAGAGCAGACAGCTGCGCTCAGGCATCCTGGGGACATCATAGCAGCAGCCAGTGCCGACAGCACAGGGGGACCAACGCAGGGAGAGATGGATGGCCGCCACACGACACCAAAGCCACACGGAGGCCAGGGTTCTACAGAAGGGGCAGCACTCAGCGCTTAGTCTGGGAAATGGAAGTTTAAATGAGCCTGTGTGATGAGCATATCCCTCACTTCCGCAGCTAGTGAATAAGACCCACCCCACCCGCCCACAATCCATCTTACTTTCAGTTCTGCACGACAGGAGCAGAGGTAGCCTAAGTGTGATTGGGGGGGGGGGGGCACGGCAGCCTGTCTGATATACCACTACATCAACTTCACTGCCACGTCTGGAAACTCTGAAGAGGCGGATTCCGCCATCACAATGTGGTATGGGGGCATCGGGACAGACAAGCCTTGTTAAGAGGGTCTAAGGGGGAATTTTATGGGAGGGGTAAGCCAAGGGACAAGAGGACAGCTCCTGAAAAGTGCCTTCAGTGCTACAGTCAGCCTCCAGGCTCTCTCTCCGCGTAAACACAGCCAGAGACACACTCACCCACACTGCAGGAGACAAGCATGGCGCCCCTCATCCATACAGGGTGCCAGTCTTCAAAGTAGCAACCCTGAGCTGATCTTGCAGGGCCTTGAGGGATCCATGGATTGTTCTCACGATCCAGTGACCTGACCCATAAATTCACCCATATTTCACACTGCGGCAGAAATCTGCCGAAATATATCTGCTGTTCCAGTGCGTGAGTGAGCATGGCTGGATCCATCACTGCATCCAACGCATGAAAACCCAAAGGCGGCTCACAAAACCCATTCATAAAAAAAAAAATTAACACTAAACCAGAACAACAACCCCGAACAAGCACCTTGGGTCTCGGGAGAAGTGAGGAGGATTTGTGCTGTTGGATGTTGGGGCCATATAACAAGTGGGCAGAGCATTTTTTGGGTACTACCCTCATGTGCCTGTCCCTACAGGTCTTCCACCTGCTCTCCAACAAGGGGCTCTCATGCAGCAAGGCTGTAAGCTTGTTCAACATAGGACTCAGCCAACTTCGGGGGCTCTGCACATGCCATGTCTGCTATCTCCAGACCAGCTGTATAACATTTATGTTGGATGATCCAGGTTCCAGGGCCACGGAGATCATTATGGATCCCAGTCACCCCAATGCCAGCCTCCTCTCCGTGCTGAGGTCGGGCAAACGCTCCCACTGCCTGAAGGCCAGCAAAGAACGGCTGAGGAAGAGCTTCTCTCCACAGGCAATACGGAGTCTTAATGAAGACAATATTTAGCACCTGTACACCCTACATTCCAGCCTACTCAGTTTACACATGCACAGCATACATATGTAAATACTTACTTACTCCTAGGCTCAAGCACAACCTGCCACTTTACTGCCAATCACACGCTACAGAAATGTATGATTACAGTTAATGTCTGTTTCTTTACACGTAGGTCCTTCATGCATGTGCCCCTGTCCGAGGTCTGGGGCTCGGCCATAATACATCTCACTGCAGGCTGAACCGGGTATAATTGGGTGTGTGACAGAAAATTTGAAACAAAACAAAAAAACTTGAAAATGGCACAAGAAAACACCACCAAAAGGCAAACGAACGACAGCCAATACACAGATTACTCACTGCTCATGAACACCGTAGAAATCCTAACGCTTCTTACACTCACTGCTCATTTAGCTACACATTAGTGCCAACAGCGACGGCTCCCAAGGGCTGCCATCCACTGATACTCGCGATATCGGAGAGTTTACTATAAGCTGAGGCGTACAAACAACAATCATGAAATCACATCACAAACCATGTAGTTGTGTGAGGTCCCGAGGATTATTGCGGAGGGGTGTGTGCCGTTACCTAGGGTTCAGACTTGATATGCTCTGATAACCATGGGACACTAAACTTCTTCCTGTTCAGAGCCAAATTAAAATCAGCAACCTGCATCAGCATAGTGCAGAGAAAGCAGTGGGGTTAACATGAGGACAACAACCCAACAGCTCTGCAACAGACACTTTCATTTTCACATTCAGGGAGAGTGCAGACCAAAGATTTAAGCTGTAAAACAAAGGTTCTGAGGTATCCTCAAAGGTACACAGCAACTTCATAACAGTGAGAGCAAGGAAGCAAAAACAATGTAGTGTAACGACGGCAAGGCCCCAAGAATATCCAGAGAGGAGTGAACTAGCCAACAGCAAAAGTTACTTCCTTATGTAGCTCTGAGCCAAACACCCGGCGACCCACTCAGCTAGTGACGAAGAGACCCTTTATATTTATTCAGCCTTTCATCAAAATGTCAAGGTCAAAGCTACACATTCAGTAAAGGTTTATCCTTTATTCTTAATCTGATCTGAACAGATCTGCAGACAAATGAAGTGGGCTAAGACAGGGCCATTTAACCCTACACACCATTAATAATTCACCGAAATCCCTTCAGAGGAGAAGCTTTCAATAAAAGTCAGGCTCTGTTTGCCAATCAAACTACCTCTTCATATGGCCCGAGGCACATTGGGTGCTCTCCCACGGCAGGTGGGGGTTAGATGAGCGCACATCACAGCAGGCATGTGTGGGGGACCTGAGCCCATACACCTCTGGGTCGGAGGATAGCTGGGAGCCAGGGGACCGAGCAGGGGAATGCAGACATACCCATGTCCTAAGTAAGCTCTGCAGGACGGCACTGACTAACCATCGGGCGCAGTTACACACTGGGGCTGCTACGTGTCATTTTACATCGCATCCATCATGGTTCGCGGGCAGTGCGATATAAAAGCATTTCATAGGCGATGCAGGCAGAAGGCACAGAATGTGTATGCATTCATGTTATGGTTACGCGCTTACAAAAGCTGTATTGATGAGAACTACGGTAGCTGATTAGAAGCATCATAAAAGCAAAGGGAACTTAAGGCAAACTTCGGGACGGCCTTCATTGTGCTGTCTATGGGGTATAAGGTCCCAGTGGTAAGCAGACAGGCGGATGGCGGCGGCCAGAGCAGGCAGGGGCAGCGCACCCGGGGCCAGCGCACCCGGACACACAATGGCCGGCCGCGTTACGGCGAGAGCCCGCGGCTGGCTGCAGCCTCCGTGTCGATCGGGGCTCCGCAGGGGCGCTTTCCGGGGAAGACGGCGATCGCCCCCCACCCGGGGGAGCTTGGCAGCCCGAATGAGACGGGGGGGAGCAGGAAGGCGGACGAGCCGCAGCATCGGCGCCCCGCGTCCCCGCAACAGAGTAACAAAGGAAGACATTTTGTGTCCTTTGGCGGCGGCGCGGACGCGCTGTTACAGTAACAGGCCGATCGGCCCTTTAATCACAGCGACCCGGACGGATACTTTGTCACACGCGTGGGCTCAGCGCACGGACCCCCCCGGGCTGCAGCGGACCGGTGCCCTGCGCAGGGCGGCTTATGGCGGCCACTTCCCCGGGAGCGATCCCCGCCGCCGCACGGGAGAGACGAAGAGAGAGAGCCGGCAGCCGCGCTCTTACCTTCGGCTCGGAACTGCCCGAGGTCGGTGCGCTGATCCCGCTGCCGTAGTCCGCGATGAGACTCACCAGTCACATGCAAATGTTCCGGGGGAGGGGGGGTGGTGCACCAGTCTTACAAAGACACAAACTTTTTCCCCCCGTGCACACCAGCATCAGCCGCCTGCGCCAGCTACCCGTCCGCGCCGGTTACCTTGACCAGCAAAGTTTTGCTTTCCATCGCGGGGGCGGCGGGTAAAATGGTTTAAGGTGCGCGATCGCGTCTAGCTCTGAGCATTAGAGAGAGAGATCGCAGATCCGGACTGGTCCGGCTGGTGCGCACTGGAGCGCACTGGAGCTCCCCGGACGCGCAGGGCGCAGTGTGCGCTGCCGGAGCGGATCGAGGGCTCGGCGCACTCCTCCGCACTCCCCGCTCGGCTCGCCTCGCCTCTGAAGATACCGCCTTCTGTTGCACAATGCCCCACCATAATTTATTCATGAGACCATGGAGACGGTGATCTTTCTACATTCTCACTTTTTTATTATTATTATTTTGTTATTCTCTCCAAATGTCCCCCGTCGCGGGCCAGAACCGCGCAGCTCCTTTTATGACTTTGACGCCGTTTTGGCCAAATCCGCCTTTCCTTTGTCACGGGCGAGCAGCGCGAGCGCGATAGGGACGCACGCGCTGCCCCCCTCGCTCCTCCGCCACTATTTAAATACTACAGGAAGTTTCTGAAAATCGGCGACAAAAGGCGATTTTTTCCCGTTTCCAGGGTTAACCATACAGGACATTTTTTTAAACCGTGTTGTTTGCGATTATCTGGTGAGAGAGACCGCAGAGGATAGGCCTGCAAACGGCAGTGCCGTGCATGCCTTACGTGCGCGCTTTGGGGACGCCGTCGCCCGCAGAGGATAGGCCTGCAAACGGCAGTGCCGCGCATGCCTTACATGCGCGCTTTGGGGACGTCGTCGCCCGCAGAGGATAGGCCTGCAAACGGCAGTGCCGCGCATGCCTTACGTGCGCGCTTTGGGGACGCCGTCGCCCGCAGAGGATAGGCCTGCAAACGGCAGTGCCGCGCATGCC
>JAODKN010000041.1:15393147-15405174 GCA_026774425.1 Petrocephalus zakoni
ACCCCCCGCCTCATCCCCCCCCGCCGCCCCGCGCCGCGCCCCCACCCCACCCCCCCCCCCGCGGCCGCGGCCCCCCCACACGGCCCCAGTACGCCGTACTCAGACAGGGAGCTGTTGCACACGGTGTAGGGGGCCTGGTTGGGGGACAGGTGGTTCATGGGGATGCAGGTCCTCTTGTCCACATTTTGATCATGCAGCACATGGTGACGGTGGCTGCCAGGGACAAAAAACACAAACATTCAATCAGGAAATCACCATGGATGGGACAGATTTAGTAATTTTTAGGAATTAGCAGAGGTATAAATTTCAGGTCCATAAGTAAAAATCCAGACCAAGATTTTATTTCAACCAACAACTTGAGCACTAAGGGTCACAGTCACAGATACTCAACTGGTTGGTTGAAACAAAATCTTGGTCTGGATCAGAAATTTACACCGCTGGAATTTAATATGGTTTCTGTAGGTGAACCATGATTCAGGGAGTCTAAGGACGACTGACTCACCTGAAGGTGCCCCTCTCCACATCCTGACCACTGAGTCGGACATGGATGCCCTCCTTCAGCAGTGACCCAAAGGCCATGTACTCCCCCAGGGCCCAGTCCACTGTGCGATTCTTTATCATCTCCCCTCGACCCTTAAGGATGCGGGTCAGTCCTGGGGGCAGATACAGGGGCATCTGATGAGCGAGCTGAAACCCACCCAAACCAAAGCCACTGCACCAGCTTACAGGCAGTTCTGCCTTACTGAATGGAGAAATACCCATTGTTTATATAGGAATTACCATTGATGAGTCAACCTACATGTGTACCTGTCCTTCAGGACGCCATAAGGTTCTGGTAGGACAACATGGTGTAGTGTGTGTGTCTGCCTACCACCGTGGATGGTGAAGTCCTCCACAGGCACGGAAGAGGCCATCTGCCCAATGTGGCACAGCTCCTCTTCACTTAGCCCAGTGGATGGGCAGCTCATGCTCTTGGGCTGGCCATCCAGGGTGAAGAAACCTGCAAGACAGCAGAGGTGAGGGTCCACCCTCCATTTCCCTACAGCCGTCACAGGGAGACCCATATGGAGCCCAGGCCTGGCACTGCTCATCCTTTATAACAAGCCCAAGTTCTACTCACTGAGGGGAGACTGAATGCAGACACATGGAGAGCCCAGCCTGACCGAATGCGACGACGTATCATTAATGTGTATGGTGCCAACGGGCACCATAACCGGTCTCTTTAAGGTGATCCAATTGCTTAGGTTAGAGAGAAATCTAAATGCAAAAAAAACCTTTCTACAGCTAAGTTTTTGGCTATAAACACACATCGACACCTACGCGAGACATTCTGCAGAAAGGAGAAAATGTCTGGAGGTGGTGGGCATGCCGATGAGCATCCCACACTCACCAGGCCAGGGGGAGTCCAGCCAGTGCTTGATGTGGAGGATCTTCTCGTCCTTCGAGCGTGTGTACGCCTCTTCGCAGATCTTGTCATACTTGGCGATCTCCTCCTGCAGGTGGGCCAGGTGTAGAGGGATGAGCGGGCGCGCAGGTACGAGTGGGATACAGAACAGGGTTGGTGCGGCGCTGAAAGCGAGCCCCCTCACCTCATACTCCTGCCGGGTGACGGCACCCTCGGCGATCAGCTTCTCCGCGTACTTCTGCAGGACGCCTTTTTGCTTCTTGATCTGCTTGTACATGAGGGGCTGCGTGAACATGGGCTCGTCCATCTCATTGTGGCCATTTCTGCGGTAGCACACCTGGGGACACAGACGGTCTCGTCAGTCCTCGTCCTGTGCTCCTCCTCAAGCGTCAAGCAAGGCATGGAAGCAGTCCACCCACTGGACCCCACTGTACACAAAGTCCATCCATCCAAGTAAATTCTCTCTAACTTTGTGTCCCTCAACAACCGTTCAGGGGAACATTCCCAGGCTTGAAGCTGTGGAGAGCAGAACCTACCAGGTCCACGACCACGTCTTTGTGGAAGGTGGCCCTCCACTCGGCAGCCACGTTGCACACATACACCACAGCCTCTGGGTCATCCGCATTGACATGGAATATGGGGGCATTGACCACCCGTGCCACATCGGTGGGGTAGGGAGAGGACCGGGCCATACGAGGATCTGTTGTAAACCCGATCTGAGGGAAGAGGATCAGCATATATGCTAAAATCAACAAATATATCAAAAATATCTGTCCGCACAAAATGTCATCTTTCCAGCAAAACAACTGGCCAGTTTTCTGCTCGGAAAAAAGTGGTGCTTTTCCACTGCCAACAAGAACCAAACCGTAACAGGAACTGATAGCTTTCCACTGTAGATGATGTGAAGCGTACCCGTGCTGACATGGCCTTGCCCGATCCATTTATGGCATACCATACCGTCTGTATTTATAGCAAATTACGGGGGTCGCTTCATTGTTTAGCGATATCTGGTGATCCCGCTGACTTTGCTCGTCATTTTACGTGTTCACTCTGGTCATCTACTTCCAGTTTTTGGATCAACGCTATTACCCAAGTAGCCCATATCTGAAATATAGTATACTTATAGTTTTGGTTCAAGGGACATATACGGTCACCCCACTGTGACTGGGCTACCAAACGAGATCCATAAACATGCACTCGGACAAGTGCAGGTGTTATGCAGAACTTTTATTAAACAGATACAGAACACAAAGAATCCAAAATTAGTATATTTGGCAGAATATCCCTTTCTGGGCTGGTGGAGACTGCTCACAAGCGGTCCGTAATATGAACCCGATGTAGTGAAAAAAAATATTACCTGGTTGGGTCATGAAAATGTTGTGAAATGAACTGGCACAAATTGGGCATGATCATAAAACATGCCATAAAGTGTAATGCTGCACATAAACAGATGTACGAGGTACAAACAGGACATGCACAGTCAGAAAAAGTTGTAATCTGTAAACTGTCAGGCCAAACTCAGCACTTCTGAAGGCAATACAACTAATCTATACAACCACCTTAAACCACCTGAAAACATGTCTTTAATGCAATATTGTTTTAAATGGTGCTAATGGGTCCTTAGGCTTATTTGAGTCTGGATATTCTTGACAGTACATTTCATTGGGAACAAAGATCACAATTTAGTTATAAAGAATTTTGGGAAGATCCCCCCATCCCTGTCACAGTATACTGATGCATTCCCGATAACTTGGAACTGGAAAACTGCTCATCTGGTACTTAAAAAACTACAAATAGAACTAGGGCTGCAACAACGAATCGATTAAAATCGATTACTAAAAGTGTTGGCGACGAATTTCATAATCGATTCGTTGTGTCGTTAACTTCACCTGCTGACGGAGCAATATTTTCCAGTTAAGGTTAAACAAATGAAACATGACAGAGGCGGAGAAAACGGTTCGTCAAAAGTGTAGCAGCTACACATTACAAAAAAATGTGAAAATGGTGTTTGAGTCATGCTGACCTGGTTGTTGACGACGACGTGCACCGTGCCGTGGGTGGTGTAGGACGGCAGGTCGCTCAGATGGAACGTCTCGTACACGATGCCCTGGCCAGCGAAAGCAGCGTCACCATGTAGCAGGATGGACATCACCTGGAAGACAGGCAGCCACTTTGTGGGATCAGCTGGCTCACACAGAGATAGGAGACACATGTAGACAGACACCTACACAGGTATATGGCCCATAAAGGTGAGACATGGCCAGTCCATACCCTGTTCCCCTCAGTATCCCCACAGTAGAACTGCTCAGCTTTTGTCTTCCCCTGCACCACAGGGTCCACGGCCTCCAGGTGGGAGGGGTTGGCCACCAGAGACAGGGTGATGTTGCGATCCGTCACTCGGTTGATTCTCCGGTGGTACATGCCCAAGTGGTATTTCACATCGCCAGACCCCTAAAGCAAGGCAAGGAGAAAGCAAGAGAGCCATGAATAAGCATGTCCTGTATCAGAGGAAATACCCCCTCTGAACAAGCTGAAGTCAAACCCAACACAAACAGATAAATCAGCATTAAGAGATGGTAAAGGACACAAACCCACAGAGTAAAGAAACAGACCTCATCTGCTGCCTCCAGCTTGGAGTCGAACTGGCAGAAGATCTGCTCCAGCTCTTTGCGGATCACGTTGGCCAAGACATTGAGGCGACCTCTATTCCAGGTCAAAAGAAGGAAGAAGCCAGTCAACCTCGGCAACTGATACGTATTCACCAAACCTGACATCTACGAGTCACTGAAGCAGGTCTGTGGATTCCCACCCAGCCAATCATGTGGGGCGGTGATTACTGGGGCCATTTCTCCTCACCTGTGGGGCATACCCATGATGACATTCTCCACGCCATTCTCACTGGATTTGTCAATGATGGTCTTGAGGGCAGGTATTAGAGACTCGCACCCCTCAAGGCCAAATCGCTTCTCAGATGACCACTTCCTTTGCAGGAACTCCTCAAACCTGCAGCACATCAGAGGTACAGATCAGAAAACACTTTAACCATGGAAAACCAAACAGATACAGCAGAAGCTCAGCGCAACAACCCGCTAGGACACCCATCGTGATGGCACACTTTAGAGGTCAAGGTGAAGGGGAGACCACTGACCTGGTCGAGCGGACCATGCGGGCCAGCAGCGTTCTTTTCTCCTCCAGAGTGAACTGCATCACCCCGGGTTTCTCAAACTTCTGCCGGATCCACTGACACTGGTCCAGGTCGTTGATGAACATGAACTCCACCCCGATGTGCTGGCAGTATGCCATCTGCAGAAACGGGAATCCCTTGGTGAAGATGTCTGTCCGTTTAGATGATCCTCCATCGCGCCTCCAAACTTAAGGGTCAGCGGTAACAGACGAACATATGTCGTCTTTTTGATTAAATGTGCTTTATAAGACTTTCCCAAAGAAATGGATCTTCCCATTTCATAAATACGTTATAATTTAAGTAGTAAATGTTAATATCCTCTGAGGCTCCAGCAAAGGAGAACAGTGTCTAATGAGTCATGCACGTTTCTGAGTGGGGCAGATAGGGTGAGGCACCTCCAGCCGTCGGATGATCTCTCTCAGGGGCAGGGCACTCTCATTACCCCCGATGAAGGTAGTGGTAGGTAGGCGGAACACCTTATCCAGGTCGGACTCTTCCAGCCCATAGAACCCTGAGGTCAGCGGCGGGTTCGTCACCGGAGATGGGATACAAAAGGACAGGAAGGTGGGGGAGGGGGAGGAATGTGGGTAATGAGGTTGATGAGGAATTGTGGAAGAGTCACAAAACAAAACAAAAAAAAAAGAGGGCACAGAGGGAACATAACACAAGCCATAACATCGGGAGGCGAATACACAACCCAGAATGAGTTAGCTGTGCAGAAAGGGGCAGGGCAGTGAGGAGACAGAAGTAGGACAGAAGACAAAGAGCGGTAGGGAATCAACCATACGAGGGCGGCACAGAGCCATTGTGACACACGCGTGACGGACAGATACGTAAGCGTCAAATGGTGAGCAGATTGAGGGGGAGAGTATGCCAGCGAAAAAAAGCAATCAGAAATCGGGGGTTAGGCAAACACGATGAAAAATACGAATAAAAAGTGAGACTTATTACGATAATCATGTCTGAAGCTTAAAAATTTAATGAAGAGAGTGGCATTTTCCCCAAGGCAAAGCTAAGCTCGCAGATGCCTTTCTGGGAGGTTTGAAAAATGAGGTTTTCATGTCAGGCTATAGACTTACATGTGCAACAAGGTTATTGAGAAAAGCCTGCGGAGGTACAGCTCTGCTATCCCAATATGCTCATTCCTGGGTTCTTTACAGATTACTCTTAACAACACTAGCCCAAACGTCCAGCACCCACGAAGCATGGTGCTAGCAGGAATCACGGGTGACATGGTGCCACACACAGCTGCCCGTTCATCTTCACACCTCAGCTGACATGTGACACTGTGATCTCATCCTGATCACGTCACTGACTCCAAGTCACTCTCCTACGCCCTTTGAAGAGAGCAGGCTCCTGTCTGACTCTAAGCACGAACCCCCCGCATCCTCAGAAAAACTAGGACCACAACTCGCCATCTGTCGGTTAGTTTACAACGGGTGCATCCTTTTATTTTTGACAGGTAGTGTACATCCCCACATACTCCGAAGATTTGATACGGCTAATATTTTCATATAAAAATACAGCCTTCTTTCACTCTTATTTTTAGTTCTGCTGTAAGAACCCCACCATGATGAAGTATGCAATCTTGTAGAACGTTCATGTTTATTAAACAAGGGAAAACATTCTAAAATCCAGGTAATTTTGTCCTGAGAAGTACTGATGACTGAATGCAATAAACTCTCCACATCAATAGCTTTCCCACTGTATTGTAAACAGAAGTCATGTAGCCGCTGCAGCAAGCCAGCAATAACAGCACACAGCAGAACAGCATGTGCAGCACTGCAGGCCAGAGAGCCACGCAGCTACACCTCTAGGTTTCCAAAGGCAACTCTGACCTTTAGCAATTAGCAGCACTGGCTGCATAAGACTCCGTTTTGTGAAAAAATCCTTTACAGAAGCCACCAAAAAGGCACCTGTCTAAGTGCCTATGGAAAAACCCAAAGCGCCAAACATTTTGATTAAATTTGAGGTCTTCTCCGATATGTTCATAGAAAAGTAAACCTTCTTCAACATTTCATGTTCTTTTGAGCTGTTGAAGGCACAATCAAAGTCTAATAGCAAGTATAATGATGATCACCGGCCAGCCAACAGCAATATGAACAAACCCAAAACGTAAGCAGCCGGGAAATTTCCCATATTTGTTGGAGTGAAATTAGTACTGCAGAGAAACTGATTTTGTACGTTCTGATATTTTAAGCTTCCCGATTTGGTAGTAAAAACTCAGAGGAGCTCTCTGTGCGAACACAGCTGGGATTAAGTCTTTAGTGTGATCAGCTAGAACCAGAGCACCACATGCCAGAGACAGAGGGGAAGTTAGACAGGGAAGGGAATGTGGGACAGGAGGACGACACAGGGGAGGTAGGTAGGGATGTGAAGTATGTAAATATCTCCATAAACTGGAGCCAAAGCCAGAACAAGTAGGAAGGGGAAAAAAAATGGGAATGTTTTGCCAAATGGAGGCAGTGAGAAAATCCTTTCCGATCCCCGTCACAATACGAAGGGAACGACCATCTGCGTATGACGAGCAGATTTCACATGGGTGGCTGGGTCTTGGATTCCGGCATCTTCTTCCAAGACGAGCAGCAGCGATGGTAGGAGTGTATAAATGCAGCCAGTCAACCAATCAGATGAGCGGAAAGGGTGGTGCTGTGACCAAGTCAGCCACCGGGAGGCGCCCCAATTGCCTCGAGGCATGAAGATGGTCTTCCAGAGGTGAGTGGGTAGGACAGTTGCTCAGCGCCAGCGCTCGACTCTGAAGAGACAGGAGCTCCTCAGGCTACTCAGCAGAAGCAGACATGCAATGAGAGCATCGCCTTCAGCAGCAGTGCAAGCCACGCCCCACGGCCTAAAGCTCCACCGCGGACGCGGCAGCAGTTTCCTGAAGGGTTACACACAGCGCCACCACGTGGACGGTCACCGCATTAACGCATTGATTGCAATTCGTAAAATTTTGAGAAGGCAGCGGTGACTCCCCCCAGCGTGAGCAGACGCTGCTTCACCGCTGACTTCAGACGGCATGTGTGGGCTGCGGCCCCAAAGAGCAGGCAGAGGGACCCCTTCCAAATGCAGGACAGAGCACATTTCACTTATTACCACTTTCCCGGTGTTTCGGACAACTTTTAAAATATGACTTAAACTCTGAAAAACAGAAAATGAAACAACAAGATTAATATTTGAATTTTATTTTACTAAAAAATAAAAAAAAGCCCATTAACCATTATGAGTCTTGACAGCTGTACCATGCCCGAAGCATTCTCCAAATTGATAAACCTCTGGCAGTGTCAATAGAGAAATCTTGACTAGACCAATAACATAAGACAGACCTCTAAGCACAGGGTAAACTCACCAACAAGCACCAACTAGGACATATTTACCCATGTGAAACAATCTGAAGCACATATGAATGCACAGAAAGGCCGGTGTGAAAGACAATGGCTGCTCTCATGAATGCCCAATTGAGAACAAAGTTAACTATTCTCTATGGGATGAGAATTTTCCGAGTGGGCATGAAGATTTGTCTGAGAAGGTACTCCATCCATGTCAAAGCCAGAAGGTGGAAGAAAGGGCAAACTATTAATCATCACATCAAGGGATGCCAAATCTGCAGTCTGCCACATCTCTGCGGTGTGCAGGTAAGATGTAATCTTGGGGGTGGGGAGCTATGTCTGCACGTGCGTGCATATGTATGTATGTATGTGTGTGTGTGTGTGATGTGACTGTAAGGCTTCAGAGACTGAGTTGCCTAATGGTCTTAATTCTACGGGACTGTGAAGTGTGGAGCATCTGGTCTGATGCATTTAAAAACCGGCACCACAAAACACTAACTACTTTGTCTAGCGACTAATCTCAGACAAAGCTAGACCACAAGTGGGCAGTGAGACGGGGAAGAGGAGCTGACGGCAGGGATTCGTGTGACCGTACCTCCGACTGTTAGAATACTGAGACGCTCCTTGAAAACGCTGAGGTCTGGGGAGAAGGGCAGCACGGGGGGGGGGGGGAGAGAGCCAGAACTGTTAGAGTGCCACGACAATGGCAGGGCTCCACTCACACCAGCCATCCACCAGAGGCTACTCCTGCAGCTAGGGGGCGCCAGACAGGCAAAGGTGCAGAGCGCTACGTCTTAGACATGCAGCTCGCAGCTACAGCCGCTAATACGCTAACGGCCCTCGGGGCAGCTGACAGGCAGCGTCTCAGCCACTGCACTGGGGACCTCGGCCTGGCAAGCTGGATGCTATGGGAAGGGCAGAGGCAGCAGCGAGTCGGCATACTGAGCTCTGCCGCGTAAAGCTGAACTCCATACAGGCTTCTCACCACCTGCAGATGACCCCTTCGCCTCAAAACCAGAACCACAACAGCAAAGCAAAGGGTGGGAAGGGGAGCTACGTCTGATCATACAGCCTAAGGAACAGAAGCAGATCGAGAGATGATTTCAGGCACTAGTCATTGAGGAACTCTGCATGACCAGCATCAGGCACCAAAATCATCAGGGAGGTGCGGATGGGGCAACAGGAATCCAAAATCATTCAGAGACCCGTTTGTACCCAAGGCAGTATTTGTGGAAACGTCAGCAACGAGAAAAGTTTGGATTTTTTAAACTTTGTGTGTGGCCTTAATGAGAATGTAGAACACTTTCTCTAAGGAAACCTCAGAGAGGAGAATAAGAAGCTGGAGACGGAATCTGTGAGCTTGAGAATTACCCAATATAGCTGGACAGGCGGCCAGCGAAGACAGGGACCGCGAGAGACTGTGCCAACGAGATCATCTTGCAGCCAAAGTTCCGGCTCTTAAATTAGAGTCACATACAGACTAGACAGCTCACACATACAGCAGACAGGAGTGGCTATACAACTCAACTGCAAATGAGTCATTTGTGAGGAGGCTTGAAATGGGGTTCAAGCTCCAGTGCAGGGTCATCCATTGGCTAGTTTAACCGAGAGGGACACAATGGAGATTAAACACAGTGGGTTAAACCTTGGGGTGATGACTGTGCACAGTAATGACATCCACCATGAGGAAGGAAGCCCAAAGTCGCCCGTTAACATCTCGGGAGCTTGAGGTTCATAGCCACACCAGCAAGCTGTACTCGCAAAGAAACCTCACTGTTCCTTGCCATACTTTTCGAATTATGAGTCTTCAGCTGATAACTTGAGCACACCGATGTCATTGGGCCGACTATATTTTACACTGTTATTCAATCATTTTTGCAATTTTTAATAATGCAGGGGATGTGGAACTCAGTTTGACACAACAGATACAATGAACTGAGCTGCATACTAATGGATAGCGGAGGTCATGAAATTCAGTATACTGTGAAGAATTTCCTTCCCTACTGGCCTCTCCTAACACTCTACGAAAGCACCTTACAGGAATCATCCACAGAATCAGTGGCTTGTTGGGTGTGCTGGACTCCATAGGTGGCAGGACAAACCCCTCCCAAGATGCTGCATGTGACCCTCTTGTCACCTGATTGCTTTGGTCAAGTGCAGTGAACATAATGTGTTACTAACCATTGCCTCATCCAAACCACCTCCAAAGGACACCAAAGTCAATCTTAAGCATATACTGCAGTAGAACTATGTTGAAAACAGGACTTGCAAATATCTACAGTTACAGCAAGGATGTCCTGAAATGAAGGAAAGCTGTCCTTATCCTCCATAAGTAACGTGACTTGCACCATCACTGTAGTACATACAGAAATTAGTTACACAGAATATCCAGAACAGACACTTCAAAAGTCAGTGAGTAACGTGACACTCCATCAGACTGGCTGTATTGATGAGGATGTAGAGGACATGTGACCTATTAACTGTCAACTATTATGCCTCAGATGAGGTTTTACATGGACACTCACAAAGATAAGCAAAAGCTTGCTTGTGAACCCTTATGTTTAACTGATTTCCCCATAATCAGATGTCACCAGTCAGCCATAAGTCTCCCATGTTCTATAGCCCAGCTGGGGATTGAGTGGATCGCCAAGTCTGGAGCCTCAGGCTTCACCCAATCAAGTCCCACAGCCCGGCAGCCAGGAGCCATGATTGTAGAGCAACTGGCTGCGGGAAGCGAGTGCCAGGCCAAAAGCATCTAGCCAACCTCTATGCTACAGAAGGCTAATGAAGGTAATGAGGCTAATAATCGGGACCAGACCCATGCCCATGCTTTAGGACACACCTTCCCGTTATCCTGTACGCCACCAGGAGGCGCCATTACTATCGCCATCAATACAGCATTGTTTCAAATAATACAAATTCTTGCAGGTGGCAGAGTATTTGCTGAAAATAAGCTGGAAGCCTTTCTTGGATGCATGACAGCATTAGCGCAGACTACATCAGCCTGGGGAAGAGCCCTAAATCTCAGGTCCCCCCCTGAAAAGCGGAGCTTGCACATTTCCGCAAGTCACAGGGAAATGGAAATCAGCTGTTCAGGCGGTTAGCGAAGCACGGCGGTTAGGAGGACTGCAGCCAAAGCGAGAAGGAGGAGCCTGCCTTCTACTGCAAGGTCGAGCATTGGGCCCGGCGGACCGCACTGCCCTAAAGGACAAGGAGTGCCGGGGACATTGAAGACCGCTGCTGCCTGGTAGATCAGGGATGTTTCCAATGGGTAAACGGAGCTGAAGCGGAATGTGAGGCCTCGCCAGCCCTGTAAGGGACTCCAGAGGCTCAGTGGGGAGGCCAAACAGTTCAGGCGTGGCAAAGCCCAACCACAAATGGACCACACAAGGGTAACTGGATAACACCACAGCCCACGGCCCTCAACTACTATCCGACAAAAGGCCTCGGATAAGATGCTCGGCTAGAAAGTGGTTCATTCCCCCTAATCACTGCTCACTGCGAGTGGTCTGTCACGGCCCAGCGTCCCCAATGATGTCTAGCAGATGTGGCGTTACAGCCAGGCTGGCTTAAGGAGGAAAAGCCAAGCTTAATCCCAGAAGTCTCGGCTGTTTACCCATTGCAAAGTTCCCTGGCGGGGGCAGGGGGTCACAGAGAAAATAGTGCACACACAAAAAGGCAAATGATGATGAAACAGCAACTGGAGTCCAGAGTTCTCCCCCCGGGGGGGAAGGAGGGAGAGAGAGGGGCTGAGCAGAAGTGGCCAGCATAGGCAGGTGTGAAGATGCAACGTTATAGAGGAAAGATGCAGCCGAATGGCTGAGCGGTTGCTAAGGCGACAGGGCCTGGTTATTGCACCGACGCACCCCCTCCCAAAGGGGGAGGGCCGCCCCGCCTGTCCTGCCTCTCAGGCGGCCCCCTCACCGAGTTTATCCGAAGATGTGATTATGTCAGAGGGGACGCAAGAGTCCAGATCGGCGTCCATGATCCCGAGGGGGTCCAGCTGAGCAACATGGTGCCCGCGGATCTACAGGAGCGCATGGGGGTGGGGGGGGGAGATGACAAACAGGGCACGGGGAGAGACGAGTGGAGATGGAGGGGGCAGATCG
>JAODKN010000041.1:15458689-15473819 GCA_026774425.1 Petrocephalus zakoni
CCCCCCCCCCCCCCCCCCCCCCCCCCCCCCCCCCCCCCCCCCCCCCCCCCCCCCCCCCCCCCCCCGCCCGCGCCCATAGCAATCAGCTTCCCTTGTAAACTGCAGTGCCTGTCTGCTCAAACAGCTGCACTGTATCTCAGCGACCCTGGGCCTCGCTACTGGCAGTGGAAGGGCTGCCTGGGGGGGTCAGAGCAGCCAGCACCACCCCACCCACACGGACCCACGGGGCAGGTATCTGCACGGCCCCCATTTGCTGCGGAGGTGCAAAGAGGGCTTCGGCTGGGGCCTGGCCGAGGGATCGGCCTGCCCAATCCTGGCTGCAGTTCATTTCGGGCTGGAGCGCTCACGCTGGGGGTAGCAGTGACCCCCAGCAGCCCTCCCCACCCAGCACAGAACAAGCTGTCCTACTGATCATCTAGGCTAATTAGAGCCCCACTTTAGCTGGGGGTCTCCCAGGGGCCCTTGGGCCGGCCTGTCCTGGATGTGGCATGCCTGGCGAGGGGGGTGAGGGCCCGGGTGGTTCATGTTCATGTGTGTGTGTGTGTGTGCACATGTGTGTGTGTGTGTGCACATGTGTGTGTGTGTGTGTGTGTGTGTGTGTGTGTGCACATGTGTGTGTGCACATGTGTGTGTGCGTGTGCACATGTGTGTGTGTGCACATGTGTGTGTGCACATGTGTGTGCACATGTGTGTGTGTGTGTACATGTGTGTGTGTGCACATGTGTGTGTACATGTGTGTGTGTGTGTGTGTGTGTGTGCACATGTGTGTGTGTGTGTGTGCACATGTGTGTGAATGAGGGTGTTACAGAGGGCAAGAACAAAGGCAGAAACGGGCAGAATAGTTGTTAAAGAAAATGAGACAGTGATAGAGAGAGGGGGAAGAAAGAGAGAAGACGGACGAAGGAAGGAGGTGGGAAGGAGAAGGAAAATAGAAGAGAGGAATGGAGGAGGAAGGGAGGAGAGAAGAGGAGAGGAAAGGAGGAGAGAGGCGGCAGCATGTGGCTGGAGGAAGGTGTGAGAGTGCAGCAGCATAACACATCTGATCTGGATTTACAGACGACGGGCTGGCAAAGAGCACCAGCACATTGGGGGGGGGGCTGTCTGGAGGATGCTCTCTGGGTTTGTTCTTCTCCAGGTTATTACTGACAACACTGGCTAGACAAGAAGTGAGGACAGGGGCTGAGAGAGGAAGAGACGGACAGAGAGAGAGAAAGGGGGGAGGAGGGAGGGGTGTTTGGGTGGGGGATGGCTCATACCTGGCATCCGCCTCGCTGTAGTACTCTCTGGCCACAATGTCCTCAAACAGCTCCCCTCCTGTCACCCTGCAGACAAATGACAGAGCCAGTCAGTGAGCGAGCCTCCGCAGCTCTGCGTAAGGCCAGGTGGTGGGGTAGTGCCTAAGGAAGCAGACTCAAACTTTCAAGTCGCTGGTTCAATTGTTAGGAAAGGCTCTGCTGTTACGCCCATGTGCAAAGGTTCTGCAGATGAACGGATGGAAAAAAATACCTAGCTGAACGGGAATATGAATGGTAGCTGTGGGTTAGTGTCAAAATGTGTCAGCAAACAGGCTAACTGAGTAGTGCACATTCTGTTCCTGTGTGCGTGCATGCGCATGCAGAATGCGTGTGTGCATGCGTGCGCACACCCACACAGGATAAAGCCCGTCCAACCAAGGGGGGCGGGAGAAGCCCCATTGCAGGATTCCCGTTCAGTAGATGGTCTGGCTTTGTTGCCATGGAAGCGAACATACCCATAAGGCCCGGGGGAAATAAAAAGAGGAGGAAGGTGGATGAAAAAGATAAAGGGGTAGAGAAGTGAGGCAGGGCATCGGGATATAAGAGAGAATGAGAAGAGGTGGGGGGCCAGCCGGAGCAAAGCCCGCAAGGAGAGGGAAGGCAAGTGTTACCCTGCCTGGGGCCGGAAGGCACACTGCGCACTACTTACAGGTCAAAGATGAGGTAGTGGAAGCCTTCTTCTGATATGCTGTCATGGAGACGAACTGGAGAAGGGAAGGGGAGATGGTGTCACTCACAGGCATGCTGTGAAAGGCAGAGCGTCTGGCCTGGGGGACTGCAGTGAGAGCAGGCTGTTTGGGCCTAACGGTACAGGCAGAACCTACCCAGAATGCTCATCGCGGGACAGGAGGGAGTCCTGACCTGAACCCGAGCATGTGCATGGCCACCGGTACCCCCCCCCCCCCCACCACCCCCATCGAAGCTGCTCTGGCAGTTCTATTAGTTCTATCAGCTGTATTCCCTCCCTGGAGATGAGCGCCCCTCCCCTCACTAACGCTCACCGATATTAGGGTGCTTCAGCAGCCGGCAAATGCGAGCCTCACGCTCCAGTTTCTGGTGATCTGCGGAAAAGGGGGGGCGGGGGGTGGGCAGGGAGGAAGACATACAGACAGAGAGAGACAGGGTCAGAGTGTGGGGTAAGCTAACCCTCTGGCCATAGACCATGGTACAGGGCACAAGCCGAGGACACTGCAGAACTCGAGTCACACCCTACAGACACAGAGGTCTCCTTTCGGGCACCTTGGCCCCCGGAAGCATGATGCCGTCCCGTGACCATCAGAGGTGCAGCCTGCCTGCTCATAGCCGCCTGTGATGTTCTGTCATGTTGCCGTCTGATATTCTTAGGGACTAATGCAGGCTGTAGCTGGTAAGCAGTGCCTCACATGGTCACATGATCAGAAAAAATTATAACATTGTGTTTACAGCTTGACAGCTTTGCCGGTGCAAACCATAGACGCCGGGGAGCATGACATGCTCATGACTGTCCAAATACACTGTGGAATGATATACTGTAAAATGCCCTTACATGTGGTTACAGAGCAGTAATAACAGTTTAATGCATTATTAATGGTGTATATACACTTATGTTACCAAAACAATAAATAAGACCTTGCAGGCAGCAAAATAAACTGATGATGTAGTTGTATATTATTATGGGTATCAGGGATCACAATCATGACTTCAGCACAAACTGCTTAGGAGTATAAGAGTTCGGCTACGAGGTCGGCATATATAGCACATGAAGGCTTGGTTATGATGTCAGCAAACACTGCTTACAAGTATCATGGTTCAGAGTTACGACGTCGCTTTACTTATTACAGTTCCTACTCCCCTGACTGCAGTTTTGCTAAGAGCTAGTTTTGCCTGAGGGGAAGTCGTGTCACGTATGATTAATAATTTAAAGAAAAAAAAATCACACAAACCCTGAATGACACACGGCACAGACCCCAATAGTCTATACCCAGGGGCACACAGCTGCGGTCGAGCTAATCCTTTCCTTCAAGGTCGGGATGCTACGTGCATCCGGCAACGAGGCCCAAAGACGTCAGCCTGACGAGGACCAGGCCTCAGGCAGGCTCATAAATACAGTACCCAGAGGCAGCCTCGCTGCTATCTGTGCTGCTGGTACAGATGCGGATGGCAGATGGGGAGCACAGAGCCAGGGTGCACTGCGCACCAACCAGCACAAAAGCAGGCCTGAGAGGGAGTCACCGTCCCCACAGAACCACAGCTAACACCCCGCTCTACACATCTCAGGCAGCTCCTGCACTCATAAAGGGCTGAGTGCCAAACTGAGCATGGGCAACTGTGCCTCGATAATTATCACCGACAGCCCCCGTCGACATGGGAAGCAGGTCAGCACTGGAGCCACCAGAGTCCCAACTTGTGCAAGGAGCCCCTGCCCGCAGCTCGGCCCCAACTCAGCAAGCAAAGAGTTTTAGTAGACGAGTGTGACACATACTTCATTTAGACAGCCATCTTAAGAAATGGGTGCATGAACCAGAGGCCTCGCCCACATCACTTTGCAAGCCCTGGCCCTCCAAGTCTCTCCTCTAATCTGAGATGGCTAATTCAGAGAAGCTGCTAATCTCGTTAAATCAGTCATGCGTGGTGCGATAGCCACTTAATGGCTCCTTATTACAGCAGAACGATGGCACGCAAGCTCACAGCTAATCTTCATCCCGTCGACATTTCTCAAGATCACACAAGCCCCACGCCATTTCCCCCAGAATCGCCGACAAGCAACCAAGTAAAAAATGATTGCATAATCAGACGTCCTCCTGTCATTTCGGCGGGCACTTGCCTGCCGTGCTTACCTCTTGCGGAGAGCTTTTTCGTGTTGATTATTTTGGCAGCATATTCTTGGCCCACGCACAGCTTGACACATCGGCGCACGACTGAAAACGCCCCCCTGGGAGAAGTGGGAAGAAGGGAGGGCACACTTAGGAGGAGATTCCAGCAAAATTAACCCGGCTCTATTCAAGGCCCACGGACCCCAGACCGGCTGAAACCAGAAGGAGGGGTTACGCTTACCCAGGAAGTAGCACTGTTTGTTTTGCAGACACTCTGCTGACACAACAACATTATAAATGCAATATGAACCCCATCTCACAGGGACGAGATTCACAGGGCGCCAACTTTCAGGTTTGAGTCGTTTGGGTCATTGCCCTCTTGCTCCCCTGGTACCAGTGTGTTCTCAGGCAGAAGGTGACACCCAGCAAGTTTACACAAGGAGGCCAATCCTGCAGACGGCCCAGTAGTCGTTTCCAGCTAACAGGGTGTGGGCCACAGCATCCCAGACGACGACGAGGCCTGTATCATATTCCAAGTGCGAACCACAGTAGCCCAGAACCAAGGAATAAGAAGAATACTCCAAGCAGTTTTGTTTAGGTGGAAATATTATGTCATGACATTTTTCTGCTAAACCTGCACATTGGCAGAACCCCACGGGATGATGGCAAAAAGACTTTGGTGTCCTTCCAAAGCACGTTAACCTTGGCCTACATTTCTGAAGCGCCAAACTTGGCTTTGTCTGTCCAACTGGCTCCCCTGTGATACTTTTTGCTAAATCAGCTAATTCTCTCATGTTTGGGACAATCTACAAGCCTGTAAATGTACAAATGCAAACAGGCACACATACCTGGAGGCACGGCCTCTCACAGAAAAACCTATGGCCACAATGGAAATTATTTCTCTGATGGCTACAATTTTCAGGGAGTAACTTTCTTCCTAATTAACTCCCTCTACTTATTTTATTACTGTAGTGTTAAGGAACTGTCCATTTTATTTAGTTTAACTCTAAATCATTAAAGTTCTATAGCAACATTATTCTAAAAAAATGTATTGCCCTATTGCCAGAATAAGTCTTTTACTGCTTCTAGTCTCTAGGACTGAAGGTTGCCTAGAGCCCTTAATCTCAACTGTTCTGACAGAAATCCCCATGACTGCGGAGAGAACATCAGGCTCCAAACCACGTGAGCACCATGGAATTAAACATCCTCCGAGTTGTCGCTGATGTCTTCAGCAGTGCGAACCCCGACGTGTAAATGGAGCCAGAGTCCAGCGACCAGAAATGAAAGGCCGTACACGCATCATACTATAAATATCACTGACATTTTTTTTCTCTGAGCACCCCACTGAAATGTCAATTGCAGACAATGCCGGGTCATTGAAAAGGTCTTCACCGGCTCCCTGTGATGAAGCTGGGGTGTTGCCGGTTAGCACGCGAGAGTGATGTCTCCGGATGACAAAGGTGGCCCTCTGGAGACCAAAGTGGAAGGCACACTACTGCATGCTTTTTGGCAACACTCTGCCAAGGCCGGGCCTGCAAGTCCAAGGAGCACGTGATGGCCCAGAGCGGGACAGCACAAACTTGTGAGGAGGTTGACAGTCTGCAGCTGGACTGTGCAAGAATGGCGTCCATGTATTCAGGGATGAATCGAGAACTGCATGTTAACTGGTGAACACGGCTCTGCAAACGGCTCGCCTTATTCCTTTAACAGCACTGCGAGACGCTCGTGCAGCGCCCACATACTGCAAGGTGTTAAGCTACTCCAATGACATCATGCTACCATCAGGTGTAGGTATCACACAGTAACGTACCCTCTACTAATGACGGGGGAGTCATGGCTGGGATCACATATAGCTACTGTCGTGACTCATTAAGGGACTCAGCAGTGCCAGTCAACCCATTAAACAACATAGGCGGCCACCTAGGGCGCCATCTTCTGAGGAGGCACTGACTTAGCAAACTGCAGCTGCTCCCCTACCCCCGTGGAGCATGTAGAGCACCATGCTTACTAACTCCCAAGAATACCTTTAATGTAGCCATTTTTGATAATGCAACACAGAGAAGGGGATTGCATTTGCCATGGCGAGCCATGAAACCAGGGCCCCCACCTCCACCCAGAGACTCCAGCTCCATCACTCACAGGCTCCTGAGCTCCAAGCAAAGCCCCTTCGTGTTAGACTTACATCAGGCCTTTCAAAATGACTGACTGTGGATACACATCAACTTACTTCCCATCTGAAAAGCTGGCATCCCACTCGCCAGCATAAGCCAGCTCACAGAGGGCAGCAACTATGGCTGCATCACCAACAGGCCAAGGGTTCTTAGTGAAACCCTAGGGATCTCTACAATGCACTAGAGAAATAATTGAAACAAGTACTTCCCAACAAGGGGACTGGTAACTGTACAAACTAAGCAGCACAAACTGTGCTATGGAACACGCCATGAGTGCACGTGTGCACACAAACACAGGCTGCCCTAGGTCCTCCGAACAACTAGGCAATAACAGTAACACTGAGCTATTGCCGGCACTGAGGAGACATTACCGTATTACTCACCAGAAAATGCTGAAAGTGGTCTCTGTGTTCATATCAATCACTTCTATTCCACTCATTAGATAATTAAGTGGATGATTTAATAAACTGAATGACAGGCACCCCCAAAGTAACTACTGTCATCTCATTTTTTTTTGTAATGAAAGAGGTCTGGGATCCAAGTGCATAGCAAAAGGTTTTAATGATTCACACCACAGAATGACAAGCAAGCACCAAAAAAAGTCAAAACAGAGGCTTGGCTCACAAACATCAAGTCTGAATCACATTCAGCAAATACAGTTATTTAAAAGAAGCTTAGAAACCAGGGATAACCAGGCAGAGACCCAGCAAGCCACCAGCTGATTAGCCAGAATGCTCAACAGCACACAAAGGGCCTCTTAAGACTGAGTTCTTATTTCCCTTAGGTTAATCAAGCAAGGAGATCCAGGTGTGCCTGCAAAGCTGGGGGAGGCATGGCATGGCCTGGCTGGGCGTGGCTGCGGGCCTCACATTTACATCCCAGCATTTACCCATTTGTTGATTTTCTCTCCTGGCTGACAAACAGTTTCGGCTTTAATAATCCAAGCGAAGGGTCATCTAATGTCTGTTTTTCTTCTCTAAGTGAAGCCAATTTACATGAAATTTAAGCGATGCTCATCCAAGGCCACATTATTATTACTGGGAATGTGCCGTGTCCTTACTGGCCGCATTGTCGTGGTTACTGGTGAAATATCCCGGCAGGCATCCATTAGCGCGGCCGGCCTGGGGGACGCAGGTCACGTGGCAGGAGGCCACCTGCAATCTGACAGCATTCAAATAAAATGCAAATGTGCCAAGTGGCTCGTGCGACGATACGGACGTTCTGTCGGGGGGGGCACGCGCGCGCATCTCCGCAAAGAGCCGAAACGCTCCGAGCAGCGCATAGCGCGCGGCCATCGGCGAGCCCGCCCCCGCTAACGGCCCGGAGTGGGCGGCAGCGGCAGCGGCCCCCCCGCCTCCCCATCGCGGCCCCCCCCCGCCAGCCCGCAGCCTTAGCGCGGCGTTTCGTAACAGAAATCCTCCGCGCCGCGGAGACGGACGGCGGTGTGATGCCCGGCGGGGGCGTCCGTCCATCCGACGGCGCGGGGCTCGTTTTACGGAAAGTGACCGAGACCCCCCCTCCTCGGGGGGAGCGGAGGCCCGGGTCGGGTACCCCGCAGCTGGGAGCCGGGAGGCAGCGGGCGCGTAGCCCCCTCCCGGCGCTTAGGTCAGCCGCATCCCGCCCCGCGACGCGCTCTCCCGGGTCCCCGTCCCCCGTCCCCCGGGTCCCCGTCGCCCGTCCCCCGGGTCCCCGGTCCCCCCCGCCGGCTTACTTTCCGAGCTCCTCGTACAGCTGGTACTCGTCCGTGAAGCGCGTGCAGGTCGTGGTGGCCATGTCGGATCCCGCCGCCGCGCGCGCGCTGTCCCCGTGCGTCCGTCCGTCCGTCGCCCGCACTGTCTCGCGCAGGAGCTTCGCCGCTGGCCGCTAGCAGGTGGCCCGCCGGGTCCGCAGAGCCGCGCGCGCCGAGCCGAGCCGATCCGAGCCGAGTGCTGCGCGCCTCCCCGCCGCGTCTATCTGTAGCACGACGTTCGCTCACCCTGCGCTCGGGCTGCAGCCAGCCGGACGCCCCCCCCACCCGCCCCCCACGCCAAACCAAAGCCCGCCGACGCCACCGCACGGCCGCGCCGCGTAACTGCACACGCCGGCCCCAGCATTAGCGCGAGAGTTATGTACGCACTAGCAAAATCATTTAGCTAAATATAATTTTTGGTGCTATAATGATAAAACAGACTGACAGTCTAGGAAAAAAAGCATGCCATTTGCTGATTAAAGTATGGAGGCTGTGTAAGTCCTCAAGGTCATCGTGCAGCCTATTCAGTTGAATCAGTTATAGTAATTTAAAATATAGTTTTACATTTCAGCGGAGAGAGAACTCTGAGATGTCTATTGGCAATCTAAGCCAGAGATTCACAGACCTCCTTCATGGTACCCAGTCATTCTGATTTTTTTCAATACCACATTCTAATTTAACTAATCAACTAACTGTAATACACTCATTTTCATTTGGATGTACTGCAGGCGAAACCTATTGAATTCGCATGCTGGCTGAAGGTCCTCAAGGAGAGGATTTAGGAACCTGTCTTATACATGCAGCTATTCATTCTAATTCCTCCATTTTAAGTGATAATTTTCAAGATTTACATAAATTATGACTATTACAATAGTGGGGGAGTCAAAGGGGACCAAAATTAGTATATATCACGATTAAAAATTCAGTTTATTAAAAACTATAAATATAAAATATACCAACACAGTATTCTGCCAAGGATTATATAACACACTTTGTGGCATTGCTCACTATAGCCTGCATTTCATAACAGTGCTAGATTTTACACATTTAAGATTTCTGCGGCAGGCGCAGTTATGACGACACGTCGAGCTGGACAAAAGTAAAGGTCTTACTGGGCGGTAATGGCAGCCCGAACGGGATAGATGGGCCAGTGATACAAGGAAGGGGAGCAGATGGGAATTCAGAGAACCTGCTCTGAATGTTCAGCATGGCAGCGGAGATACTCGATCGGCTTGTAACAGATAGCCAGTGTGAGCTGCAGTATGACTCCCTTGTGGTGCCGCTCATTTCCACCTGATCCAACGTTATCCTAAACGTATAAATATATAAATACACACACACAGTTTTTTTTTCTTCAAGAAATCAGTTTAAGCAATGTCTCATCAAAGAAAAGAGAAATAAAATGTGACATTCGCATAAAACAATCACATTAAACCCGGCGGCACGTAGCGACATAAAATCAGGAGGTTGAACCCCCCTTTCTTCACATTGCCGTCAGCGAAATCTACAGAGAGGACCCCCCCCCCTTTATAACGGTAACGATGCATAATCACAACGACGAGAATCCGAAAAAGTGAGGTAGCTCAAAAAATGTCTGACAAAGTATTTTGCAAAACAGCGCCACCCTCAGCCAGCTTAAAGGAACTTCGGTGATGCAAAACATTCTGTAATCCGATGAGCTAATAGACTTCAGTGTACTTCTCATTCTGATTGGAGCATCACGCGTTTTTAAACCCACCAAAGTAAGCAGTGCCATTGTTGGACTTTTTTGGGGCGTTTTCTGCGTTCTCAGCCCAAAGAAGACTGACACGTCAACCACTCAGAACGTTCAAGTTCAACCACCCGGGAAAAAACGCTCTCAGTCGCCAATATTCATTATCAGTTTGTGGACAAGCCATTACTGTACTCTAAGTAAAGAGCCAAGACTTTTAGTTTTTAATTATTTGATTTGTAAGTACGGATTTTGTTGATTGTTACTAGTCTCGTGTATATACTGTAAATAATGTCAATTTGTTCTGAATTTTTATTTTGCAAAAAGGGCATGTCAGTGCAGTCTTTTGGGAAATGTAAAGACTACAGTTACCACCCTCACTGTATAATACAGGATTGTCCCGTATTAAAAAAATAAAATGCTGTGTTCTGTTCTTTATCAATATAGTTGTGATTTGTTGTGCATTTCTGGACCACGTCAGGCACCCTTCCCCCACCAACTTTATCGTTGTAGACCCAGAGGGATGGGGGGGGGGTGGACTTCCATATTTCTTAAGATTGAAAGTGGCAACTGCAGTGAGGATTAACACATTTATCTATCTCCAGAACAACACAGAGTGAGGGAAAAACCATGAGTTTCTGAAATGGCTGACTGATGCCATTTCATTCTTGGGTCGAAAGGCACTGGCATTCCGGGGACAAATGTTGACGGATCAATCGTTTCATCTTGCCAGTGCAGTGGTCGCCAGCCAGTGGATCACAACTTCCAATACCGAGGGGGACCCCCTTCCCAAGCAACAAAATATACCGAAGGGGGCCCCCTGTTTTGACATATAGGCACGTAAGTGTTTCAGATCTGCCTATTTTATGCAAATAGGAAGTGCCACTGAATGAGAATGACCTCTACCCTGGCACAAAATCTATCATTGCGGACAGGGGAGGCCGCCTTCAGCCATCAAACTGAAAGTGACAACTCTAGTGAGCAGGGTTGCTAACTTTGGTTAGCTGGCTGGCATGAGATTTTCCATGAGACAAATCTGCACACACGTGAACACATATTTACACCTATGTAACAGTTGCATTACCTTGTAAATACTCTTCAGGGTTTGCGAACCACCCCATCGCTTTTGCTGCAGCTAATTTTAGGTTTATAATGGAATACTGACGTTTGCGTGAGAGTTTGAAGGCGTGAGTGTCACGCCTGGTGCGTGAGAGTAGGCGACGCTGCATGACGAGAAACTGTAAAGAACTACAGGGAGGTGATAGATGTGCTTTGCAGCCGCGACCACGTTGTGGTGTGTGTGTGCTCCACGTGCACGAGCGGACTTACTTCTCGGGGGCTCTAGGCTGACACGGGATAGGAGGCCATAAGTGGCCGTCTGAGGGGGGCAAGGAGACAGAAAATGGGACATCAGTAATGCCAGCTGTAAAACTTACCGCTCAGGATGGGGGTGGGAGTGCTGTCGGTAAAATTCACCGATCGGGGGGGGGCTATTACACCTGCGGATCGATCTGCCAAATTAATGAAGTACAGCTGTTCCCTGTTTTGTTAATGTTAAAAATGTTTTTTAAGAAGCTCGTTTAACTGTGTTCTTTCCAGGTCTGTTCACAATTCCTCTACACCTTTAGCAGTATGGTATGAATGTCACGGGAGACTTCTATCTCTGCGCCCTTTTCTGTATTTTTTAGGCTGTTTTGTAGCGGTTCTCTTGCCAATGAGGGATGCACGTAACTTGCTCACCAGGTTAACATACTGTAAATTAATGTTTAGGGCTACACTACTGAACCACTGCAATTCATCAACATTTAAATATGGGGACGAACCAAATAAGGCAAGTACCTTTTAGCTACTCTGAAGCTAAATCCAGTATGAAGCGCAGAAGCATTCCCTAATATTACCGAAACGTCGGTCTCATAAAATACGGAACATCGACGAACACTGGTGCAAACTGCATTTGTAATGCAGCGCGACCCCTGTAGCCATTGGTTGCTTAAAGCCACGCCCGTTTGACTTCTTCCAATGAGATCGCACAATAATAAAGGTCCGTCCCCTTCAAGATGGCGATGTCCTTGGGCATGCGAAGCGTTGTCCTGGCCGTATGACTTTTTTTATTATTATAAACGATTATTTAGTGGATTATCTTAATTATTTTTGCAATATATTGAAATGATTTAATTATACGCATATTTCGTGGTTATTTTACCTGTTTTTAGTCTACACTGTTCCTGAAAGTACTATGCGAATAGTTAATGCTTTTTTTCTGATGGATTTATGAATCACTTAAATGTCTTAGATGGAGAGCTGCTTCAACTAAATTTACGGCTGTTGTTTTTCTGCAGAACTCTTTGGTTCGTGGTGGCAGTGCGATCTACGTTACTCCTGGGTTACGAGCCGTTCATGCAACCGCTGCATGCTGCAAGGTGCATAAATGCCCGTTTACGTCTGTTTGTATATTGCAGTTTTGTTAATATATTCCTGACGATCACGTTTCGGGGGTTTGTCAAGACAATGGCCTTATTTGCTTGACTATTTTTAATGTACAAAGTATATAAATATAGGCCGCACTACACGAAAAAAGCGGCTTGGCCAGTTATGTTAGCGATATAGCAATTATAACCGCAATATACTCGTCCTACCGGCGTTTCATTTGTTTGGCTACTGACTGGCTTATTTCACCGTGTCGTTCGATTTGCAGCACCGTGCCGCCAGGATCCGTGTTGGTAAAGGGGACAAGCCTGTGACATACGAGCAGGCCCTCCATCCGCAGCACATTGCTCATCGCAAGGGCTGGCTCTCTCAGCACACCAGTAGGTCCCAGACATCCTGTCGCCTGCCATCCTGAAGGAACGCATGACCGTTTAGGCTTAAAATATGAGTCAAAATACTATATTATTCGTATAATGTATATCTAAATGCGCACAGGCTCCCCAGAAGGGGCATTTGTGGCTCTGGGGTTTCTCTTTCGGTCTGCCAAAGCTGACTTTTCCTTTCCAAATGTCCAGGTAACTTGGAGGGAGAAACTGGCGCGGCTGAGAGGACTGTGGAGGACGTCTTTATAAGGCGCTTCATCTTTGGCACATTTCATGGCCTCTTGGCTGACGAGTTGGTCATCAAGCGCAGGGGCAATGTGCTGCTGGTGTGTGCGCTCCTGCTCCAGAAGGTGGGCCCTCAGAAGGTCTACTTCCTCATTGGCTACACGGAGACCCTGCTGTCCTACTTCTACAAGTGCCCTGTCAAGATGGAGATACAGACAGTGAAGGACAGAGTGGTGTATAAGTACCTGTGAGGGCCTCCTGTTGGCCGCCAACCTGTGGAACCCTGGGGAGATCACCTCCTGGTGACATGGAGAGCCCTGGATGTGTGACTGTGCTGAATAAAGACGCCTTGGGGACCAACTCCCACTGGGACACATGTACAGGCTTGTTTTGTAAATTGTCTTCACAGAGTGATTTATTAAGTCTGAGCCCCTTGCAGACTGTGTTGAAGTCACACAATAAATATCTTGTCCAGTTTGTGCTGACCGGAAGTCTGCAGTTGTGTGCTAACTGGGCCCCTGCATCATTTATTTAAAGTGTGTTTGATATAAGGAGGCGTGACTCCATGCAAGGGACATGGCTGGTTTATTCAGCTGTGGACATGCAGAAGAAATGGTGCGAAGTGGAAACCAAGGCAATAGCCATCATCTGATCAAAAGATACCTTACACTGACTTTCCACATAGAACACAGCAGCTTTTTTGTAGGTGGAAATGACATCAACATTTAGTCGTATGGGATTTGTACGTTAGAAAAATAATCGGTAAAAATGCAAAGATTTAATTATTGCTTTGTTCTTGCATGACTGTCCTGCCTTCCACATGCTGAGATTTGGCAATGTGCCATGTCTCCTGTTAAATTAGACAGCTTTGAAAATGAGCGCTTCTCACATCGCGTATATGGAGGGGACATTAGAGTCAGGATAAGATGCAAGAACGTTGATTCTTGGAGAGGGTAGAGAGACCATGACGGACGGTCAGCACTGGAGGGCGCCGTGGCGTTTTCAGAGCAGCAGGCGCATTGAGTTAACATGCAAGTGGTACAGGAAGTCTGCATAGGACGCGCCGCCGTTGGGACTCTTGTCCTCCACCAGTAAGGGCTGGAAAACCTCCTCGCTGACTTCTCCCTGTTTGGCCACCATCAGCTGCGGAGACACACGCCCGGGGAGTTGGCATTGGCCGCACAGACACTCCTGGTGACCTCGTGTCTAACCCTCGGGTGCGACATGCTTGAGTGATGCCTGACATGTTTGGGACACTGACCTTGAGCGTGTAAGGTGCATGTGACTGTAGTGTTTCGATGAGGCTCCTCACGCTTATGGAGAGGGGGGTGTCCAGTGCAGGTAGACAGACCTAGAGGACATGCACACAAAATCAGGCTCACGCTGGAGGAAATGGGCCTCATCTTTCCTCATGGTTAGAGGGACAGTCATCACTATTATCAATTTTAATCATTTTCAGCATGTGGCCATATTCTAGTCTGGAACGGTAGCCAGACAAGATGGGATGAGTGCACCTCCCCCCAATCCCTATTGCGCCGTCCTGCTGGCCTGCCCTCACCTCACCAGGGGGCAGCAGAGAGAAGCTGGTGGTATTGAAGAGCTGTCTTAAGGCCCCGGGGCCCGCGCAGCGGCCGACCCACAGCAGCAGTGCCAGGGGCCCGTGGGCCAGGTAGAGTCCCGCCGGGTCCAGGCTGCTGGCACTGCAGCGCACGGGCTCGACTGGAGCCAGATCGCCACACTCCTCGGCGGGGCCCGGCTGGGGTTACGAAGAAACGGGTCACACCCACGCAGAGTGACGACGTCGGCCGACAACGTGACCCGTAGCTCTGGGGGTGGCGCTCACCAGTCGCAGGAGCAGAGGGTAGAAGTGCAGGGCCGTGCTCCTGGCGTCCATGCTGACCAGCCGGCTGCGCAGCTGCAGACGCTGCGGGATGGGGCTGCGCAGCCCAGGCAGCAGCACCTCGCTCTTGCGCAGGCTATTCAGGTAGACCGGGAAGGCCTTCAGGAACTGAGGCAGCACCAGCTAAACACAAGGGGGCGCCAGAGTAAGTGTGACAGGTCATGTTGTCAGAGTCCTGGTCACCCCCCATGCCTCCATCCCCCGCCCCTATCACCCGCCCCTTACCTGACCCTGTGTGACCGCACTGGAGCAGCAGTGCTTCCGGTAGCAGGCCAGTGCTCGGGTAACTTCTACCTGCAATTCCTCACGTAGCTCCTGTGGGGGGCGCTCCAGAGCTTTTGCATACACTGTGACCCACACATAAAAAGAGATCAAGGGATGCTGTCAAACACAGCGCAAGGTATGTGTCTGCAGGATTGCATCCTGGGTATTTAGGTACAGCACAAGCCATGAACCCTGAACCCAGGGGGGGATCTGGGCGGGGGGGGCTGGGGGGG
>JAODKN010000041.1:15516298-15532673 GCA_026774425.1 Petrocephalus zakoni
CCCGGTATAACGAAGCATCCCGGCCGCCTAACAGCGCGGGCACCGTGCGGCAAACCGATCCCGGTATAACGAAGCATCCCAGCCGCCTGACAGCGCGGGCACCGTGCGGCAAACCGATCCCGGTATAACGAAGCATCCCGGCCGCCTAACAGCGCGGGCACCGTGCGGCAAACCGATCCCGGTATAACGAAGCATCCCGGCCGCCTAACAGCGCGGGCACCGTGCGGCAAACCGATGCACCCTGACACACACCCAGATAAAAGGCGCACGTTGCAAAGCGATCCAAGGGTCTGGGCGGCGGGTGACGGGGACAGATCGCGCCCAACTCCGAGCACTCAGCTCCAGATTATGAAGCCCGTTTAACGAATCTTAATGCAGTTGAGGTTAAACTTTGGTTTAGTCAACAACAACAAAACCCGTTCTGTTAAAAGAAACCGAGCCAGTTAATTAGTACGATTACCGTATTACTACCAAACGGCAGTAAAAAGAACCGCGTCCTTTAACCGTACGAGCACTTAGGGGAGTGTAAAAGTTGATGAGAGAGGATCGGATTGCTAACCACTTAAATACGAGAGAAGCTGATCGTGTCAGTATTATTCAGCAATCATTAAAAAAAAGCACAAACTTGCTCAAACTGAATAGCGCTGCTTTACAGAATTAGCTTCTCATAACAACCCAAGCTAGCAAAGTAAAACTTCAAAACCAGCCTATGGGGAAAGGACTGTCTCATAAGTGAATGCAATCGGATGGGTAAAGTAAAACGTTACCATTGTAAACCCTTCTCTGGTTTTTCTACTTCAGAATCCAGATCTCGGTAAGAAATTTTCCGTTCGCGACGAAGAGAAACAATAAACCTCTCAAGTCTGTTAGGGAGCAACATCTGAACCAGGCGGGACGGCCAATAGCAACACGCGATGCTGGTTTGAATATTTACTTCTACCAATCGCGTCTCTGTTTGTATAAGCTGCTCCCATCCCCCCACTTCTGCTTCAACTGGCTTTTTTTGCGCACGGATCTAAAACGAGGGAGGGAGTGGAAAGACGCCGTAACAAATGCACGCAATTATAATCGATAATTGCTCACGGGGCGTCCTTAAACGGCACAGCAAGCCGATTAAAACCATGTTATAAATATGAGCTTTCACTTCAGGGTCCAATAAAAAGTCATGTAAAACAGACATTTTATTGTGCTCTCTTTGGGAAAATAATTGGCAATGGGTGTTTCGCTACAATTACATTCGCCTTCACGCCCTATAACGGTGCAAGATAAACACTCCTTAGACGCAAACTTACGGGCCCCGAATTTTACTGATAATGGGAGTCATTCATCTAAGCTTGTTATAAAGCTCCAGAACGGCATTTCCAAATGACAACAGAGCGGCAGCCAATAATAAAAGGCGCGATGACGACATCGCCGACGTCAGCACGGCACGGCGTGCCAATTGGCCAGGGGACGTCGTCACAATCAGCACGTTATCCTACGGGCCGTCATGTCGAATGGACACGCAGGCTTCGCGTTAGCGGCGGGCGCGCTGTACCCGTGAGCGGGCGCACTTGGCGGGTCCTCCGGTAACTGACGCGGCCGAAGCCAATGGAGCCGTGCGGGGCGGGACTCGGCCGGGCCCGCTGAGGGGGTGTGCGGCGCCGGGCGGGGGGAGGAGCGGGGAGGCACGCCGGAGAGAGGAGCTGGCTGCTGGAGGCGAAGATGGCGGATGGAGACAGCGGGAGCGAGCGCGGCGGCGGCGGCGGCGGGGGAGGCGGCGGCTTCCAGCACTTCCAGCGGGAGCAGGAGACGCAGGAGCTGGCGTCCAAGCGGCTCGACATCCAGAACAAGCGCTTCTACCTGGACGTGAAGCAGAACTCTAAGGGCCGCTTCATCAAGATCGCCGAGGTGGGCGCCGGGGGATCCAAGAGCCGCCTGACGCTCTCCATGTCCGTGGCGGCCGAGTTCCGCGACTACCTGGGCGACTTCATCGAGCACTACGCGCAGCTGGGGCCCAGCAGCCCCGAGCAGGTCGCGCAGTCCTCCGGCGGCGAGGACGGCGGGCCGCGGCGGGCCCTCAAGAGCGAGTTCCTGGTCCGGGAGAACCGCAAGTACTACCTGGATCTGAAGGAGAACCAGCGGGGGAGGTTCCTCCGGATCCGACAGACAGTCAACCGCGGGCCGGGCTTCGGGGTGGCCGGGGGCCCCGGGGTCGGCATGCAGGCCGGCCAGACCATCGCCCTCCCCGCGCAGGGGCTCATCGAGTTCCGCGACGCCCTGGCCAAGCTGATCGACGACTACGGCGGGGACGAGGACGAGCTGGCGGGCGGCGGGGGGCCCGGCGGCTACGGCGAGCTGCCCGAGGGCACCTCCATCATGGTGGACTCCAAGCGCTTCTTCTTCGACGTCGGCTCCAACAAGTACGGCGTGTTCCTGCGGGTGAGCGAGGTGAAGCCCAGCTACCGGAACTCCATCACCGTCCCCTTCAAGGCCTGGGGCAAGTTCGGCGGCGCCTTCTGCCGCTACGCCGAGGAGATGAAGGAGATCCAGGAGCGGCAGCGGGATAAGCTGTACGAGCGGCGGGCGGACGAGTCCGAGGGCGACGAGGCGGACGACGACTGAGGCGCGGGGGGCCGCGCTGGGGGTCCGGACGCGGGGCCGGGGGCCGGCGGGGGGCATGACGACCCCGACATTCATACTAATATCGTGGAGTAAATAAAGTACACATGGCTGAGAGAGTGTCGTAACAATATTGTTTAGGTGGGTAGCTAGTAAGCTGGCTGACCTGCTGACCTGTCGTCGGTGAGACTCGTAATCGGTTACGGTGTTTTTAATGGTCGCATCTAAAATAGCATTTCTCCCTTTGGAACCAGCAGCCGGTTTTACGAACTATATATCTATCACAGCAGCTTATTATACTTCCTTTCTATTAAAATATATATTTATACATTTTAAGACATTTTTCCTGGACCCAGACGATTAGGTAGAGAAGTACAATAAATTATATAAAATGTGACTTATATTTGGCGGATTAGGGAGAGCGTTAGTTAATAAATCGGCATCCGTTACTATTTGTATCAAACACATGAATGTATCCGAACTCCACGGTCGTGAGCAGCGGCCTGATTCGATCCGTTTATAATGAGATGAACCTGCAGAACAGCCCAGGACTCGGTCAATTTAGTCTTTATTTTTAACCAAGTCCTGTAGTGACTGTAGGCCCCACACTCACAGCTGGATGATTCGGCGGTTTAGGTGATACCTGTCAGTAGTGCATAAAGCAGACCACCTTGTCCGGCAGATGGGGGTCGTGCAAGGACTCAGTTCATGTCACTTTCACTCCAGCGGGGCCGCGGTCCGACGCCTAAGTAGATGATGCGGCAGGCGTTGGGGTTATACCCCCTGGGTCGGCCTCTGCGACTGACTCTGAAGGATAAGGTGGGGTACGGCACAGGGTTTAGAGCCCGGTGTGCTCAGAAGATCAGGGCCGAGACACGGAGCCGGAGCGCGCCGGCCCTGTGGTGACTGGGCCATGGACAACCCTTTGCACTTTCATTTCCCTCAGAGTTTTTTGGACTCTTTTTGACGGGGTGAGGAGATTTTTTTTTTTCATTATTATTATTATTTTTTACAATCACCTTTTCAACCGCCATTAGAATCAACAGCCAATTCTGGACTTTGCTTTATGTTGGTAATCAAGCTACTTTAAAGGACATATAAATTGGGTTCATGGAACAATTTTGTCATACAATGTGTTTTGGACAAAAAAGCATGGATGGGTGATTTTAAAAAGTATAAATGGGAAACGAGAATACTTTAAAGGAAAAAAACTGAATTAACCAGCATAGAATTATTTTTAAATAAGTAAATGGAAAATGTATATGAATTATGGGAATCTTGATGCTAAAGGAAAAAATGTTTATTTAAACAAAGCTGGGATGGAGAAGATTTGACCTGGAGGACTTTTTTGTTTTTGAGTTTGTCATTTCCAGGAAAATAAGGATGAGTGTAGCTGCACTGTTATTAAAGAAACAAAAACGTGACTGATACATGCATACATTACATTCTTTAGTACTGTATTACCCCACCCCTTACCATACATCTACATCCAGTCTGTAATTGCAAAACTCGTCCAATCCTGAAGTGAGTAGCTTGCTGTTTGTTTCAAGTTATTTTTGTTAATTTAGAGCAAGAGTATAAAACATCCAGATTCGTCTCCAGTGATCCTTTTAATATTTTAAATTGTGCATGTTTGTTCCTGTTTGGAGCTGCCTCGTGTTAATTTATTGCATATTCTGAATGATGTGTGTTGGTATTGATTGACTGCAACATTTTCTCTTTATTCTGTAAGGAGAAAAGTATGTTTTGAAAATAATCAACAAGAAATGATTGCCTAGTAACACTCAGAGTTAGTGGCACCTTGGATACACCATCAAAGGCAGTGACTAGAGAACAGCTCTCATTTAATCATCTCAAAATTTGCAGTAGTCCGTTTTTTTTTTGACCACCAAATTAAAGTACTTAGTGTTCTCTCCCACGCGTTGTCGCACTTTAAAACATGGTTTTCCGTGCTGTTGACAGTCCATTTACCATGGCGTGGACATCTTCATTACATTTTAATATCACTCTTCTCCCCAGTAACAAATTTGTCAAACATTATGGGAGCAATATATATATTTTTTTTTACAGCTAATGTTTATATATACACACGTGTATATATGTTACATATGCACACGTATGTATTAATGACATCTTTATTCCTGTACTTTGTTACGTGAAATGGCAGCTGTTTCATGTGTGTCCTGCTGTAATAATTTACCAATTTCCTTTCAATAAAAAAATCAGGAAAAGCCTTAATTTGAGACCAATGAGGGTGAGAGGGTCTGTTAGTGGAATAAAACCCAAAGAGGGTAGTAAGCTAATGTCAGTTTGGCTGAAAGGCCTGTATATAGCAAAGGAATGATCTGCTTACCATTGTCCTCACAGATTTGGCTGCATGTTGCTGTACATGATAACACAGAAGTAGTCTGGAGGGAGCTATTTATGAAGGCACTATTGGACAATGAGTCTTACAAGACATCTTAGGCACATGAGAAGGGTGAAAGAGTTAAAATTAGTACATGCTTATTAACTTATCTGAAACAGATATTTAGTGCTGAATAGTGGACCACCACTGAATATTGGTCATAGTTGCTACAGACATAAAACTGGACTGTCAGACTAGTGTTTTGGGCATTTGACATAAAAACACGTTTTATTACTTAGTGATTGGGCTAGTATTTTAACACGAAACACTGAGGCATTTTGTTTATAAGACTCATCACCACAGAAACTGCTTTCAAATTTTATGTTTGTGAAAAATGGCCAGCTGTTGGCACATGTCTTTTGCCCTTTCCCCTGGTCATTAACCATCTTTAGGTCTTGTCTGTGAAACCAGAACTTTAAATAAAGTCCAAAAAAGTTTTCCCTTTTATTTCAGTAGACTTTTATATAAAATGTGTGCGGCACCTTAATTTCCCAGAATGTTACCGTGCTGTTTTTGGTACAGACGTTCTTAGGTTACTCAGAGCTGCTTTGTATTGATCAGCAACGGGACGTGAGGTGCTTTTCGATGAGAAAAGCCGGAAGGTCCCATTCAATGAGGAGAGGCCCAAGTCTGCAACAGGTGCTAACTGTGAGACTGGCGTCCCAGGCAGCTGCTAGCAGTAATCAGCCTTTCTACCGTCAGCTGCCATCTGAACCAGAAAACTGCTGATTATTTATAGAGGAACATAGTTGGAAACAGTATAGAGTCCAAGCCTAATAATTACTAGTCAATGACTGACTTGAGAATCAAATGAAAATATTTGTCAATGTAACAACGCAGGGGCCTAGTATCCAGTGGTACAACATGCTGGTTGCACCTATACATAAAGACAGAGCATTTTTGTCCTTGCCTGTGGATTATCTGGTTGGGGAGCATCAGTACTTTGTCAACGAAAATGGCTGATTATGTGGCCCTGCTGAATGAATACGTTTGTCCCTAAGTGATACTGATTGCACAAAAGTGTAGACCACGTGCAGTTCATGCTCTGTGTTGTAATGCTGACAGTTGGAGCAAAGAACACCTTTGCCCAGTTGTGTCTCCCAGTCAATGAGGAGATGACATTTGGGCCGAAGCGGCTATAGTCTACAGGTCAGGACTTTCTGACGACCTGCTGAGCTGTACTGTATGTGCCAGACGTGATCTTCAGAACGTCACGTGGAGCTTCTCCGTGTTTAAAGCTGTGTGTTGGAAATGCCGTTTGCTGTTTCTGTTGAGCTACTGATATTTCACATATGATCGAAATCTTTTTTAAATGTTCTGTGGATATTTAGGGCCAGGTTCAAAATAGCAATAGCAAACGGTTTAAAATCTTTTAAATCTTAAAACTAATGTTTAGAAAAAATTGCAGTTATCTTACGCTGAGCTTTTGATTTCAGTACGCTACAACACAAAATCAGTAACATTAAAATTATGTCATAGAATGCAAATGCATTACAACTCAAAAATAAGAGTAATGTGGGGGGTCTACATTGATTATATATATGTCTCAAGCCTTTTAACTTCAGGGTTCAGCGTGGATGTGCTTTGAATCAAAGCAGTATATTGTTATTGATTTGATTAGTGGTAGTAATGAATGAACTGCTATTAAGTCTATATAAATCACTTTGCCTGTTTATAGTGTGGCACTATGGTGTAACTCACCATAGGAGTCACTGGCTGTGAAGTAACCAAAACAGCACTTCCCCAGAATGCTCTGCAGTGCAACACCGTGGTACAGAGTGTACCCACCATAGCAGGACACACAGATGTCCAGCATCAGAGGGGCCAGACCTGCGTTCCCCTAAGAAGAGGCAGCGATGAAAGTGGTCGGTTCGGTCAGACGTTCCTTGCAGAAGGTTAATAATGCAGGCTCAGGCTTTCTCATCTCTTTGTGCCGGGAGCGCTCAGATTTGGAATATTAAACCGAACAGCATGCCTGTCATGCTTTTAGAAGTAAAGCTAGACTTTTCAATTGGATATTACAAGAGTGTAGTTTATAAATGTAATATATGTTTGTATTGAATAAAACAACTAATTAAAAGTGCAGTGCCCCCTTGCCTTGTGTTTGTATTTCGGTAGTTATATGACTACCGGGACATACTGTATACATTTTAAATATTTGTATTTATGTGGCTATATTTAGTGTCTGTTTTCTCCATCATCAGTCATCCAAGCATAATGACGTCTCCTGCCACAACTTCACAGATAATATAAAATCATATAGATGTTATTTAAAAGATCTCACGAAATAAGAAAGCTATGTGCAGTATTTTACAACAATACTGTCACTTACACAACAAGCGTGGGTTTGTTTAATAGCTGTGACCCTCGAGGGACAATTAATTTTTATTTCTCTGTAAACTGTCTGAGTTCTTAGGATGATGTGTTGGGTTGATATGGTTTCTATGGAGACATACTGCACAGTGTGAGATCAGGTATAAATCGGTACATTTTAAGCCTGCTGAAGAAGACATTACTGTCTCACAAGTCAATTTAAAATATAAAAGATGCTAATTTACCTCATCCTCTACTGTGCAGCCTTCTCCTGAAGTCATTTCATGAATTTCCTCCTGTCCACCCTGGTCTGAGCTCCAGTGCCCAGACAGATGATAGCTCACTGGCCCCTCCCGCTGGTGAGAACAGGACTGCGGGAGACGGGATAGAGGGACACCTCAAGGGCATGAAACACCACACCAGGCTCCCCGCCAGCTATGCTAGTGGACTGTTTTGCACACTTTTGTCAAGCCCCAGGGCTCAGGATTAGATTCAACCCTCTCTGTGGGCCAGTCCTGTGGGCCAGTCTGTCACAGAGAGCCTGGGAATCGCAAGATTAGCAGATAAAGAGCCAACTAAGCAGGGACATTAGGAGGGAGAGTTACCCACTGTCATTCATTATGCAGCAACAGATTGTACCCACAAGCTTCCCATTATTTGTCAGGGACTCACAGAAAGACGTGGTTATCTGCCGGCGACGCAGAGGTCTTCACCACTGACCAGCATGCATCAGGATTCTTAGCTCGGCAGAAGCTTAATGAAGAGTACTGTTCCCGCCACCACCATAGGTTTTATAATAATGAAAATTTACAACGTGTAGCAAGAACGACACAATGCCAATCACAATTTAAACGAACGCAATGTTTTTCTTTTATGTTCAAGGGAACAGATTAAATTAGTTTTTTTTTTAATTAGGCTACATCTGACAGGCATATAGCCCAGATATATGCGAGGAATAGGCACGGGAGCTGCCGTGGACATGAGTTTACAAAATTCTTGCAAAATAGGCAGTTTTGTATATAAAATGAATATATAATTTCATATAATATGAAATTGTTCTCATTTTAGTGTTTTATACTCTCCATTATGTTCAAATAAAACTAATTCCATTACATTTAAAAACTGCATACGAAAAGTTTGAGAATACAACCAAATTTGTCAGCCTGAGAACACACTGGGGCGCCTTCCGGCTGCTCTCTCTGCACACACTCGTTTCCCTTCATAAGCATAGTGGTGTGTGTGTGTGTGTGTGTGAAATGGAGACGTCGCCAGTAAAAGGATGAAGCTGTGTAACACAGGCCCCGCTGCGTGTCCTGCTCAGGTTCCCGCTGCGTATCGTAATAAATACAAGCGTGTGTATGCAGAGTAGGGCAGCATGTCCCCGTCGCACGGCGGGCAGAGGACGGGGAGCGGCGCGCGGAGAGACGCCAATGGTGCAGGGAAGCGACCTCGCGCTCCCAGGAAGTCGCTCGATCGCTGCCGGGCTCCCGGGCTCGCGCACTATATTTAGACCGTGTTGCCATGTGCGCGGAAGCGTGAGCGCGCGCTCGCCCGGGTGCCGGGAGCGGCGCGTGCACGCGGACCCCGCTCGCAGAAGCACTGTCAAGCGCCACCAACACAACCCTCACACCGGTCCTTTTGCAAATGTTTCAGAAAGATCGGTGATTTAGAAAGAATGCTTTCTGCGTGCATTCTGTTCTGTGTCGTGTCGTGGTATAATAAAGGACGTTCCACATTGTGGCTTAGGAACAACATGGGGATATTTTATTGAACTGACTAAAATAACAGGAAACAAAAGGGACAAAAAGTCCAAACAAAAGCAGGTGGGTAAAATAATGACACTTTATTGATGCCCGTGGGATAATTCTCTTTTGACCTACCCCAAATTGCTCTCCATGACACACATGTAGGTGAGAGCAAGCTTGGCAGTGAAGGGCAGGCACTTGCAGCAATATTCATGGAGCTGGGGGTTAAGGGCCTTGCTCAAGGGCCCACAGAATATGACTGCTCCACAGAAGTCTTGAACCGGCAATCTTCCAGTCACAGACACAGGGGTTTAGTCTACTGAGCCTCACACTGGGGATTGTCAAGGACTGGAACTACAAGCCAGGAAGAGCAGAGGAACCACAAACAACAAACATCCAAGGCAGGCACATATATACACTGGTAACAAGGGCTAAACAAGACAGGTGTGAAGTTCTGTGAACCTAGGAGACTAGGAAAAAGAAGGAACAGGTAAAGGTCATTAACAATCATTAAGGACTCAAACACTAGAAATGAGATGACCAGCGACACCTGCTGTCCAAATGTGGAAACAACAGACAGGGCAGGGATCGACTCTGACATTTTATCTTTGCCTACCCTGCTCACATCAATTGAGCAATAGGAAATGAACTGTGACTGAATCAATGTTTGGCATGGTGGACAATGTTATCATTTCTACCAGTAGCTCTTAATTGCTTGATCCCATGGAATATTTATTATTCAAATCTTGTCACAGGCTAACTTCATTGTGCTATTAATCACCACAGCAATCTCTCTTTGTACTCCATTTAGTTGTATATAAATCATTATTAGATTTTACAGAGTGGCTGTTTCGAGGCCTTCTTGCCCTCTCTTCTGTGGGTGGTTCGACAAGTTAGGATGCTATGCTTATGACTGGAAAGTTGCTGGCCCAAATCTTATGGTGGACAGATTTCATTGTTGGACCTTTGAGCATGGGCCTTTGAGCATGGGCCTTCGAGCATGGGCCTTCGAGCATGGGCCTTCACCTCTAATTGCTCCAGAAGCTGGCTGATTGTCAATTGTATGTTGCCTTGGATAAAAGTGTCTGAGAGGCTATTAATGACATAAGCTGCTGTCCTGTTATTAATATTACAATAAAATTTATTCACAGAACACTTGAACACACAACGAAGTACTGAATGCATGAATGTCTTGCACCTTGTAATTGTGAAATGCGGTCGATTAGAAAACCTAAACATTGGCGCAGTTTATGGGCAATAATACTGCTGTACTGAGTACTAATACTGAGTTATGCTATGAGTATCTGTCTGTATAAACATTATTTCTAATGTTTTTTTTTCAAGCACAATACTTCCATTATGGGAGAAAAATAAATTTGAATATTGAATGCATTTACTTTGAGCCAGGTGTCTTCAAATGAGAAGTGTAAGATGGGAGGTTGATGGTCCAAGCGCGGCCAAAGTCTGGTGATGGACCCATTTGGTCCCTGTGCCTAATTACGAATAATAAAAAGCAATATGTTTTATCTCTTGGCCTGACAGCTAGGCCTTGCTGCCTGATCACAGTCATCGTTGTTCCCAGGAGTCGGCGGCAGTGTTGTTTGCCTGTGTGTTTCCCCTGCACTGAAACCGAAATACCTGCCCTTTGTGTTTGTTCTGACCTACATTTTTTGACAACAAATGCCAAAAAAAAAAGACCTCGTTCTGCCCATCCTGCCCAGTGTCATCATCCCAACCGGAGCAAGACTTCTGTAGAATTCTTACTAATGCATATAAATTGAAAACAAGATGGTGAGAATCCCTCAGGTTAGGATGGGGCACAGAACCACGTGATACAGAGTAACAGAGACAGAGAGCTAGAGAGGAGAGCCAGAGTAGAAAGATTAGGGACAAATCATTGGTAGTATTCATCTGCCTTTCTGCAGTGGCGGCTGTCAGGCTTGCCTCCCTCACTGCCTGCTGGATGCCCTGGAATGCTGCAGCCAGTCATTACTGCACCCGTTCCCATGGTCTTTGAGATGGCCTGTAATATAGGTAACATGAGGACAAAGCTTATGGTGCGGTCACTGAAGTGTAACCGGTGACTCACACAAACCAAACAGCGGCACGTAAAATTGGCACAAACCAAATGGAAATAAGGATAATTTGTTTTCTTTGGAGGTCAGAATCAGACAATAGCACTTGGTAAAATCTAGTACTGCATGAAGCCAAGCTATAACCCAACAATCTGGACACTTACTGATATGCATGGATACTAACTCAGCGGGGCTGTTGTGATTGCCTGGCTAATGAAGTTAAGCCATTAAGCTTCTGTGTTTTGTCCCCCAAGTGTCCAATCATCAGTGTATGATAGGCAGTCTTCCTGTCCTTATCTTGATGGCTTTCTGAACTAGCAATGGCATGGTTTGTTACATGTCATTGTAAAAGGACAGATATGTAATTTCCCATGTGGTAACCATGTATGCCCCTGACCCTGCGGCATGCATGATCATAATTTGTTCAGTGTCATGCTGAGAGAATCATTGTGTGATTACTTAAGCCTCCATGCAGAACAAGGAGAAGCTTGGCTAGGTCCCTGGTAGCTGATCCTACCACTCATCTTATAATGAGAGACAGCTAAGACCTAGCAGTGCACATACATCCCCATATACTGGAAACCCTTCATCAACGGCCTTCCTAAGATTATTTTTAAACCAGTCTTTTTTTAGCCAGTCATTTCCTAGAATATTAGACAAGGGAAGGCTCAGGCTGTCTGTTGCCCAGGCACTGTGTAAATAAGCAACACTTGTTGGATTGGATATATATAAAAATATTTGTACATGGACTGGAATTGTACAGATTTGTCTATATCTCCATTCCCTGTCTAGATCAGGCAGGTGTCTCAGGCTGTGGGGAATGAGAGATGCCCCAAATGACAAGCCCTTATTGATGTCTGAGTAGTTGTTGCCAGAAATAGCAAGGGCTACCGGAGTGCGAACAGAAGCCACTACAAGTTCTCCGGCCTGGGGTTCTTGCTGGAGTTGCACAGGAGTCTAAGGGGGAATAAAATTAGGGCTGGGGTGAGTTTTCCTTATATGAGAATGAGGTTGGAAGAGTGGGCCATGACAGAGGGGAACCGGCTTTTAAGAGGGAATATGGAGATGAATGGCCATGTATGGGGGGCAATGGAGAAAGGCTTTGGGAGGCGTCCTCATGTCAGGGCAGATGGCCAAACAGGTGGTTCTCAGCGCACTGGAGACCAGGGTTATGGCCCCAGGGATAACGTGATGTCTCCTTCAGGAAACTGAAGACAGACTGTTCCAGGGCCACCTGCTCCATGATGTCCTCAGCAATATGTGAATACCTGTCACTGCATTCTACCTGGGAGGTGCACACTCGGGGACGTCAGAGGAGGGCCGTGTGCAGAGCATGACGCGCATGGGCAGAGTCTGTGACAAGTGACAAGCATGGAGGGCCTGCAACAGTGACGCTGAGATGCCCCGGGATGCCGAATTATGTGGGGTAGGGAATAGTCAATCCAGGGACACAGCTTTCCTGGTTGAGAAGTCATGGGCTGTGAACATAACTCTAGGTGGGATTACTAGGGGTGGGAATAAAACAGAAAGTTCACATTTTACATTAGAAAAAGGGACAGGCGTTACAAATGAAAACAAATAACCCTGACCCTCTCTGAGATTTGTAGTGCGGCTCCCTGTCTTCTCACAGGGATTAACGACAACAACAACAACAACAACAATAATAATAATAATAATAATAATACCTAGCCCATTATGTTTTCCATAAACCATTCCCTAAAATCCCACAAGGGGGCGCTTTCAGCTCATTCCAAAGGTCTGCATGTGACACACCATAACATAACAGCTTGCAGTTCCCACGTTTGCCACCCAGGTTCCCATGAGTCTCAGCGGTGCCCTGTGGAGAGTGGGCTGTTCACAGGAAGTAGTCAAGCTGCTCTTGAAAGGAACTGTAAAAACAACCCCACGTGTAATATTTTTTCCATTTCATATGTTACTTACAAGTGGTCTGTACTCAACAAACGTGTTAGGTTAATGGGTTTTGTAATTTATTTGATAAAATGTATGATATAATCTGTTCTGATTGATAAGTACCTGCTTCTTGTTTTGGCTAAATATCTGGTGCAAACAGTATGCAACATAAATGAATACACCCGCTGTGAAAGCTGGTGGATGTGTGTCCCCCGTGGCAACATGCATGGGCCCCACTATGGCCCCTCTGAATACATATGCTACTTGGGTCTTAAATAAATATATTACTATTATTTCTATTAAAATAATTTACGTTTATATATGTGGGCTAAAATTTTGTGCACTGGAGACACAAATGTAAGCACATTTGATGGACTCTTAACACGGGTGGTGTGAGAGTTGCTTTAGCAAAAAGTGAAGTTAACAAAAGATAAAAATAATCAAGCTTGTACAAGCAAGACAGTCTAACCAAGACATCAGCGTGAGTTACATATTTGAAGGAACTGTAAAATGGGACTGTAAAGCATTGCACAAATAACATCCATTTTCAAAATCGTCTTTTGCTTCTTTATGCTGGCAAGCTAGAGTAAGTAATACTTGGAGGACATTAAGTTCAAATGCATCTGCCCCCCCTAATAGAACAAGTTCCCCCAGCTGAAATGATCTCGAACTGCCACTGAAGGGTGGGCTGTAACTGACCTGTGTCTCACACCTGATGGCAGCAGTTCAGATTAATTTATAAATATTGTTAATTAATGGAAATATTATTAATTCATTTTGAAATATACAAAATATTTTTCCTATTGTTGACATGTTTAAGACATGTAATATTACAGTTTTGTACATATTTAATATATAGTCTTGTTACCTTTCCAGGAATTGTTATGATCATTATTTAGGAATAGAAATATCTTTTGTTTTAAGTCACAATGGGGCATGATGGACAATAATCCACAGTGCAGATTAAAGACGAGGAGAGTTTATTACCAACTTGACTGAAAAGAACAATTAACTAAAGGGACCATGGCGGGTCTAAAGTAGGCACTGCTAGAACTTAAGTCTAAACTAAACACAAGAACACATAGAACACATGAACTCGAAACAGGGTACTTAGTTGGGAATATCCAACAGAAGCACATTCAGATAACATAGGCACTAACATGTGCAATGACCAGCAGAGGAACATGGCATGGACAGACATATATATACACAGAGAGCGAGATCCAAACAAGGAGCAGATCATCTGAAGCAATTATTCAAACACTAGGGACTAGGAGCTATGAGGAACACAGCAGATCAAGGGTTACAGGACAAAGTCACAGAACTGCACACAGGCAGGGACAGTCAGGAAAGAAACAAAAGCAAGGACCAGTACTGAAGTACATAATCACAAAAAAACATAATTAATATGAGATTTACAAAAACAAATTCTGGACCATAAAACTCAAAATGTCCTACAACCAGCCTCAAACTCACAACAGTATGGAATGCATGGTTACCAGCTGCACGCTCAGCCCATTCGGAATACCGGGAACAGAATGGGATGACTAGTGACACCTGCTGGCCAAACATAATAAAATAATGAAATAATGGCCAGAACGGGACAAGGCAGCGCATTTATGCTGTGTATTGTATGTGGTTTAATGGTCCCATTAGAGCTTTGCCAGAGATGTCCACGAACAGCCCGAAGGCTGCTATTACACCACAATGCAGTGACGGTAAACGGCTGTATTAAATTTCTCAAACCTCACAGAGCAAGACTAGATCAATCTTATTTGAAACCTCTTAGTTTCCCATACATTTGAAAATGCTCTGGTCCTGAAAGAGGTCCAAACATAATGTCATGGGTTAGAAATAGATCTAGCACCAGTGCGTGCATTGTCTAAGAGGATGGTAAAGAGGCTGTGCGGATCCATCCGTCCATCTTCTATACTTGCTTGTCTTATTTAGGGCCATGGGGGTCCAGAACCTATCCTGGAGGCAGGGAAGGACCCGGGAGGGGGCATCAACTCATCACAGGACCCTGACATTAACTACAACAGATAGGAAGTGTTTAAAATATGACGGCTGACACTATGACAGTTGCTTATATGATTTTCCAGGGAAGGCATACATGTGGGATGCCAGGTGGTCCTGCAGGTCAGGACTATGAGTCTGTGATCAGAAGATCACCAGTTCAAGTTCTGTAGCTATCAGGGTGATGTGACTGCTGAGCAGGGCGCTGAGCCCCAGGTTCTCCAGGGAAACGGTCTGACCCTCACTCGTATGTCACTTTGAGGGGAGGAAAAGTGTCTGCTAAGTAATAGATGTAATGCAAACATTTATGTGGCTGTCACCCAACATCCATCCCAGTGTATACAGATGTTGGGTCACTGCTGTGTCTCCCACTGTATGTTATGACACTGGCTGTTGCTTTTGAAAAATCTTGGAGTGGTGCTTTAAGTCCCAAAATGGAGATGAATATGAGCTTGCGTGATGCGTCATGCAAAAGTATCAGCACTCACTGAACTCTGTGCATTAAGTATTGATTTTGAATGACACACAAATTGGAACTGATTATATTATTCACTGGAGGTAACAAGCTCTACTTCTCAAGCATGCGATGGACAAACTGTGAGATAACAGGGTACCGATGACATTCAATCAACTGCACCGCTTGCCAGAGCAGGTATCACAGGCGGAGAGATGACCAGGGGATCTTCTATTTCACTGGCACCTGTCATTCTAAGCAGTGCGGCTAATTAGCATGAATGTTATAACAAGATGTAAAAGCATATCACTCCTAAATTCTGAATAGTACCAATGCAAGGTGTAGGGAGGGGTATCTACAGTTAGGCCTTTGTCCCCTGCATGGAAACAATGGTGCCTAGCTGGACTCCCCTTTACAGTGATCGATGCTATCGCGTAAAGCCATACCCTGTGAACGCCACACGAGCGTAAGCGGACGGCGTGAGCTCAGTGGTGAATCCCGCAGGATGACGCCTTATTGATCTCTCGGGTTACTCCTGTCTTTTTCATTGTGTGCGCTTGATGGTGGTTCAGGATTATTTGGCAGTGATTTCAGCATCCCACTATTGACAGAACGGCGCTTGGGTGACACTTGATGAATTTCTTCTTGCTGCAGGAGACAGAGGCCAGCTGTCGGGGGACATGCTTGGCAGTCACTATTAGCCCAGGCTGATGTATCAGTGACAGGTGTTTGCTTCTATCAGCTGCACCACAGAGCCCAGCATGGCACCCTCACGTGAGCTGCAACACAGAGCCCAGCATGGCACCCTCACGTGAGCTGCACCACAGAGCCCAGCATGGCACCCTCACGTGAG
>JAODKN010000041.1:15532773-15543644 GCA_026774425.1 Petrocephalus zakoni
GCCACACACTGCACTTAAATACCCGTCACAAGGCAAATAACAGATTCAGAAATTAAACCGAATGCGGTCCATAATAGCACACAGGATACATTATGAACTACTTACAGTATATGTACACACACTGAAGGGAAGGGGCAGACTGTGAGCGAGGAGATCTTGGGAAAACACACACAGAAGATGGAAAGGGTGATAGCCTTTTGAAAACACAGGCTTTAATATAAAGCTGACCCACCCTTTGCAGCTATAACAGCATCAGCTCCTCTGGGAAGGCTTTCCACAAGGTTTAAGAGTCTGATCAAAAATTCCCATAAACATTCTTCCAGAGCATTTGTGAGCTCAGGCACTGATGTTGGAGGAGAAGGCCTGGCTCACAGTCTCTGCTCTAATTCATCCCAAAGGTGTTCCATCGGATTGAGGTCAGGGCTCTGTGCAGGCCAGTCAAGTTCTCCCCACCAGACTCACCCATCCATGTCTTTATAAGCCTTGCTAAGCCTTTACAGGCAGTCATGTTGGAACAGGAACGGGCCATCCCGTTCCCACAAAGTGGGAGCATGAAATTGTCCAAAATGGCTTTGTATGTTGAAGCATTGAGAGTTCCTTTCACTGGAACTGAAAAACAACCCCACACCATAATCCCCTCTCTACCAAACTTTACACTTGGCACAATGCAATCAGGCAAGTACTGTTCTCCAGGCAACCGGAAAACCCAGACTTGTCCATTGGCTTGCCAGACAGAGAAGAGTGATTGGTCACACCTGAGGACACGTCTCCACTGCTCCAGAGTCGAGTGGCAGTGTGCTTTACACCACTGCATCTGACGCTTTGCACTGCACTTGGTGATGTAAGGCTTGAATGCAGCTGTTCGGCCATGGAGACCCATTCCATGAAGCTCTCTACACACCATCCTTGTGGTAATCTGAAGGCCTCACAAACTTTGGAGGTCTGTAGCTATTGACTCTGCAGAAAGTTGGCGACTTCTGCACACTGCGCACCTCATGATGCACTGTCCCTGCTCTGTGATTTTACATGGCCTACCCCTTCATGGCTGAGTTGCTGTTGTTCCCAATTGCTTCCACTTTGCTAGAATACCACTAACAGCTGACTGTGGAATATTTAGTAGTGAGGAAGTTTCACAATTGGACTTGTTGCACAGGTGACATCCTATCATGGTACCATGCTTGAATTCACTGCACTCCTGAGGTGTACCTTCCCATTCTTACAGAAATGTTTGTAGAAGCAGTCTGCATACCTAAGTGCTTGATTTTATACACCTGTGGCCATGGATGTGATTGGAACACCTGAATTCAATGATTTGGAGGGGTGTCCCAATACTTCTGGCAATGTAGTGTATATGTAGCTTGATTTAAGCCAATCTCAATCCACAGTTCCAGCATTCAATAATTAATTTAAATTATTTTTATCACACCTAGAGGCTGGGTGCTTGCTTTACCTCCCTGGACCACAGTCAGTTCTGGTGTGTTCCCACACACTGGCAAAAGCAATGTCTGAGTCCTTCTGGAGCCCAAAGTCATGCAGTTAGGCTGGCCGGCATCCCTAAATTGCTCTTCGTCGGTGTGCATGCATACCCTGTGCTGCCTGGGTTAGACTTCAGGCAGACTCATTTGACTTAGCAGCTGGGGAGAGAAGCTGGAATGCAGTTTATTGATATAATATTTGCTTATATCCACATTATTAACGCGCGATGACGTGATGGAATGTGACTCCGACCTCCTTGATATTTCAGCTGGCCATGTGTCATTTCGCCCAGTGCTGTACTGGGGGAGATTAATCGCTCTCTTTACTTGTGTTCAATTTAATGCTTGACAACAGAGGTAATGGAAAACATATTTGATTAATGGGAAACCGATACAGTCATTTATATTGTCAAAGAGCATATTGTGGGAGCTGTACAGAATGTACAGTATCTAAAAAATTAACATCGTATATTGTACATTAATTACCTTTTAAAGACTTGGTTTCATTCAGACCTTGGAGTGCCTGTAACCCTACTTGACAGTGTGTCCCGGGAAGGCGAAGGTCGGTGATCCTTTAATCACCATGGAGATATCCTAGCGCTAATCTGGAGTATGTGCGGCTTGGTTGCCCCTGGGGATCGGGGAATCCGCTGAAGTTGGTTTCGGGCTGCGGCGGCTGACATCGCCCCCGCCGCCGGGTCCTTCCCAGCCCTCATTCGTTACTGTACTCCGGCTCGCTGGCTCGCCATGTCTGACTGCGTGCGCCTCTCCCGAGCCCTTTGCCGGATGGGCTTCGCCACGGTAAGCGCGCACCTCCGCCTTTACCGTGCTTAGCAGCAAAATGCGTCTTCGTGGGCTGTTATTTACATTTGCTGCTTCGCCAGTGAGCGGAGTAAAGCTTTTTCCTCCATATTCGGTACTATTGTTTACATCTTATTAAGGTGAAACTGTGCCGAAAGAAGCCAGCGAGGTATTGCTCAATTTATCGGGAACTGTGCAGGTTTATCCAGAAAACGGCAAATGACGCTGTAATATCTTGGAAAAAAATAATGAAATCGCTTGCCAGTGAAATGATAACTTAATTATTTTAATGAAGGTCTACGTTGAATGATTTCCCCATGATTGTGAAACAAACTGAAAAAAAAAATACCATTTAAAACAGCTGGGTTAAATTTATTTCGTATTCTTATAGTTATATAAAGTGCTTTTAGTGCACGAGTGGTAAAAGAAGCGAAGAAAGATGTATGATGTTTAAAAATTGTGGTTTTCTGAAGAAATATAATCTGTTCTTTAAAAAAACATACGGTTATATATGGTCTGTGTTCTTCCCGCGACCAGTAGATAATAATACATAAACATGGCTGAAAGTTTGTGCCGTATCAGGTTTCTATTGATGGAAACGTGGAAGCCGCGCACAGGACGGGTTGCGTGCAGCAGTAGCCGCTACATCACTTCGGTCATCACTTATCATCTCAGTGTCAAAGTAAATCATTTAACATCAGCTACATGAAACTGAACAACAGTTTTTAGCTATTTTCTATTTTGTTGTAAATAGAGCTGCAATGGAGTTACGCAAACTGTGTTTCGCCAAGACTTTCTATAAATGTATACTGAGTAGAAAGTAAAATTGAAATAGTCAGTAAGCATAAATATGTGTGTTTATTAAAACCTGATAAATAACATTATAGACAAAACATCGAAATTATCAAGATAGCTAACTAAACAAATAGTTCCAGAAATCTGTCAAATCATATATATAAAAGTTAGCAGTGTATGTATGTTTTTGTGTCTGTATTGGTACTATGGAGTTCACAGGCAGCATTTTTTTGTATTAAATACCCCCAAAGAGTAACTGTACACAGAAAATGACTCAGCACTGGTGTGGGTGGAAATGAGGATGACTTTCTGTGGAAACAAAGGCATAATGAAAGAGTTTCCAGCCTTCCCTTAAATGCAGACATCCCTGTGATTTAATGGCTGCTTTTCCCACTGACAGCTACCAAGATACATTGTTACCTGTGCCATCACGATGTGCCTAATTAGCATTATTCAGCACTGTTCAACAGAACCATCAACCTCAAAACAGAATGTAAACAATCCATTTAAATAATGAAGAAATATAATTATGGAAAATGGCCAATTCCATAAATAATATGGCACCTTGAGTTATTATTCGGTAGCGGAACTTGGGGCAGAGATTATACTTGTGGTGGTTTTAATGTTTCTTATAAATTCACGCATATTTATGCTGCAATTTTTGTCTCTTCTGTTTTCAAGCCTAGGCCCTCTCAAATTTAGTGTGAGCTGTGAGAGAACAGTAATTTTTACCTACTGTCACAACCCAGTTTGGGATTCTTAGTGGAAAATCCCAGTTGGATGCATTATGACACCTTGTTGAACCAGAGCGACAGGCTTGGGAGATCCATAACATACAGTAGAACACGTGCATCTCTTTAAACAATACTAATGAGTTATTCTCCTATCAGATTCGTATCTTGTGCTGTGAAATCATGTCAACAATTATATAACTATATAAAAAGCATTGCTGTGTTTCAACTGCTTTATGTTTACAATGTTTTCTATAACAAAATGATTGATGCCCATGTGAATTATGAAAAAGTAGGTTATAACCCCAGCTTAACTGAAATAAATGTTCAAATTATAAGCAAGGTAAGGCTTAAATAAATGGCTGTCCACATCCTCAGTGGCTTAGTGGAGACCCACTGACGCAACTTATTTAAGTTCAGCTTATTAACCTGAACTACCCAGGGTGCAAAATAATATGCTTATCCTGTAAATGACGATTCTTAGTTGCAGTGCAATGGGAATGACCAGAGAGGGGTTTTCTTGGAAGAAAGATGCTTATCCACAGCTCAGGTTTGGATTTTATTTTGTGTTTTAGTCACAAATGCAATAGAAAGATACTGCTGAGCCCTTCTCTGTTTGGAGGCTGGACGCTTGGCAAAGAGTTATTACTCTGTAAAAGTAAGATCTAGACTGTCCAGGATTCCCCTTTTTGGCAGTTAATAGGACACCTGACAAAATTAAGTCGAAGTTGGCCTAGGTGGTTTGACCTTGTTGCAGATGAGGAAGTGGTGTGGTTGTACCCCTGTTTTGCAAATTGATTTTATTGCGTGTATGTTTAACTATGTAAATGTTGTTCATGTCTTTGTTTGTTGTAAATGCAGTATGATCATATCAGACATGATTTATTCTCATTGACAGTCATCAGTAGGTTGGGCATGTGGTGTGATGGATCATGTGGTGCGATGGATCATGTGGTGCGATGGATTATGACTTTTCTGGGAACTTGGAACTCAGGAGGAAACAATCCCATTTTATTGAACTATGCTGCAGAATCCATTCCTCTTCCTATCAAGTACAGGAGGCTCCACACACAGAGGCAGCACATGAACATGAACATATACTCCTGCCCTTCATCACCAAAACCTACTGAGGGGCGGCCCTGGTCTGCAGAGGGACCCAAACCCCAAATGGGAAGATCTACTTAGGACCCCCCTCCCGCCGAAGTGTTACCAACTGAGCCAACCAAAATACGATGTGCATGCATTTTGCTTGGATTCTTCACTATAGATTAAAAAAAATCTCTAATGTGAATTTAGAAGTTCCATGTCTTCAGAGCTTGGCCAGCTTCCCTTGGGCACCTGCAAAGAGACTTAATAAATAAAACAATCAATATTGTTCTATTTGTAATGGTGGTAATGTTACATAGGCCTGTTTGTTTCTGTTGCATAGTACACCTTTGTTGGACGAGCTGATGAAAACAAATAGTCAAATAGAAACCCACCACTCTCCTGAAGTCTCTGCAACCAGCAGCCAGCTCTAAATCATGGTCAGGGCACAGATGAAGCCATTGAACAGAACTGAAGTGCTCTGAGTCACCAGGGTGGCCTGCAGTAAGGTCAGGAGCTACTTGTGCTTGCATACTTGCATACTTGCATACTTGCATACTTGCATACCAGTTATGTAAATTCTTGACTGTAGCAGTGCTTCTGAACCCATCGTGCGTTCCTTTACCCTCGAGAGGTCGGAATCCGAGTCAGATTACGAGCCTAGAGGCCGGAAGTGATGACATGCGGGCTCCCGTCTCCCCAAAAGCTCGGTGCAGCGCAGAGTACACCGAGTTTGGGATTCAAGATGGCTGACCAGTGCAAAGACTGTAGGTGGTGCTGTGATATTTTACATTTTTAAGCACATTTTTAAGTGCTGTTCGAGCTTTGTACACCGTACAGCGTTATTGTAATCCATAGATGTGTTGCTACAGTGAACGGCATACGTTTGGAGCCGTTCGTACTCCGAAAGGGCGAGCGCAAGAGCCACTTTCTTGGAGGCTTCCATCTTGGATCCGAGTTCGGCAAATGGAATGCATCAGACTCGGTTTTCCTCGTTTTTAGCGGCTGTGACGTCACTTTGCGCTCCGAGCTCCGATCTTAAAGGAACGCACGACCAGTCCTTGGGGACACGCCCCCTTACTCCATGGTTTTGCTTCCTCCCAGCCCCAAACACATTTATTTCAGGTATTCTGTGTTCTTGATTGTTTGTTTGGTTCGGGGGGTGTCCTCCAAAGCAAGATTTCCTAGTTAGTTGGATAAAATGTTAGCCAAATGTGAAAACTGGCCAAATGGAAGAGAGGTAAGTAATATTCCTATTGGACAATCCTTACATTTGGCTTAAGTTATTCGGCTAATAAAGAAATCTGGGTTGTGGAATACCACCAGGTGTGTAATATTTATTTTACTACTCTAAGCTTGTTAACAGTAATTGCCTGATAAGTTGTTTCTTGTGAAATAGTTGTATGTTTTATGTGATTACTATCTGAGAAGTAGTTAGGTGCAAATTAGAAGGAGAACATTTCAAACTGGATTTGAGGAAGCACTTCTTTACACAGCGGGTAGTTAGAGTATGGAATAGCCTTCCTGATAATGTAGTGCAAGCTGAATCCTTAGGTTCCTTTAAATCAGAGCTAGATAAAATTTGAACAACTCTGAGCTATTAGTTAAGTTCTCCCCAAACGAGCTCGATGGGCCGATTGGCCTCCTCTCGTTTGTATAGTTCTTATGTTCTTATGAGAACTTTGAGAGCACAGAGATCTGTAGCAAAAACAAATGGAGCTGCATCAGTCTGTGGTGTATTGCGACCGCTCCTTAGGTTCCCGCCTGGCTGCGCCTGGGCCTTATCAGGAGCCGACCTTTATGAGTCAGGTGAGACTACTAAACTCGAGAAACCACTGAATGATCGCAATGGTTTTCCAAAAAACCACTAGGAGGAACAAAAATAGAAATAGCACCGAAACGGCGCCAGCAAAACGACCCACGAAAAGCATTAAACGGTGCTGCTGATTCAGATGGTGATTGCAGGACATGCTTTCCCGGGGCTGTAAAATACAGTCCCTTATAAATATTAGTAATGAAGTTGAGAAATGTGCTTTGTCAGCTGACACCCAGGTCCCCCGTATGACAATAACACGGAGGTCGACAGTTCATGGTGTGGTGCTTGTGCACACAATAGTTTGCATATTTGGTTTATAAATGTGATGGGGATTTAGTGTGAACATAGATAATAATAATAATTATTATTATTATTTATTTATATATTTTATTATTATTATGTATTGAATCTATGCAGAATCTGGGGACTCCTTCCACCTTAGTATACCTTTTAATCAACCATATCAGACATATATGTATGTACTCATAGGGGTGCAATATGACAAAGAATAAATCTGTAAAAGAATATGAAAATTAATGAGTGAGAAAGTAAAAAATAAAAGAATAATAAAGTAAAAGCACAGTCTCGCTAAGCTTTGGCCTGCTTTTCCTGTATTGCTATGCTTTTTGGTGAAGGGCCAAGGTGTCAATCGACTGAATTTGGGGCGGGGCCTCCGCCGGAACACGCCCCCACAAACGGACTGAGCCGCGAAATGTGCTGCAGCGTGGCGGATTTTAGTCTAAGAAACCGCGACTCAAAACGAGCAAAAGCAATAGGGAACAGCATTTATTTCATTATTCTTTTATTTTTATTTCTATTAATTTTACTTCCGTACTCAGCATTTTAATATTTCTTTTACAGATGTATGCTTTTGGTAAGACGCTACTTGAGGCGACACAAAAAATGTAGCATTATACTATTACTTACTAACCCAAAGCTAAGTGTTAGCTACAAACTGATCTCATGTTTGTTCATCATTAATGAATCATGACACGTCTTTCATCTTCAGTAGCGACTGTATTTGTTCATGATCTGTACTTCAGTATAGGAACTGAGTTACTGCTAAGTAATTGTGTCTCCTCAAGTAGAGTGTTACCATTATTTTCACTTTGGGTATATTACTCGGCAAAGCCAATTCAGCAACACAGTCCGAGTGGTTATAAATAGAAATGGCAGCAGCTTGTGATAATAATTATTCTGTGTTTGAGAGAGACGCTACTACCATCTGGTGTCAACTGCGTATAACTCACATGGTCTCCACATTTTAACGGCCTATTAATCCATCCATCCAGTGGCGTAGAAAAGAAATTTATATGGGGGGAGGTACCCAATGTAATAATATCAAGTCAAATCAAGTGGCTTTTTATTGTCATTTCAACTATATGCAGTTAGTAAAGAACAAGCGAAGACGGAGTAGCGCCGACCAGTGAATATAGTTCCGATATTGAGGCGAAAGATGTCGCAGGTTGTCCAGAGATGTGACAGATTTTTAATATAAACAAGCGTAATCATGAAAATGGAATAAAAGACAAGTAACAAAACATTCATAAAATGTATGATACCTTTATATTTATAAGTCATAACCAGTCTTGTGTTAAGTGTTACGAAGCCCGATGGCTTGAGGGATGGAAGTGTTGCACAGTCTCGCTATGAAAGCCCGAATACTCGGTGGATATCGTCTATTGAACGATTTCAGCGATATGCGAACTGCAGGGGGTCCATTGTGGGTGTGTGCTGCTGCCATGCTGCCAGGTTTGTTTATAAGGGCTACAAATGAAGCCAACATTTATTATTTATTTGGGGAGTTTTGATCCTTTTAGGGCTGTGTAGAATATGTCCTCTGTCACCTTTAAAAAAATCAGTGAAGGTTCCAAATATAATTATAGTTTGCAAATGGACTGCATAAAATCCTAATTTTTCTCCCGATCGGGACACCCATATCAGCCTCAGGGAGGTGAAGATTATCACATCCTCTAATGCAGTGTTTCTCAAACCAGTTCTCTGGAATCCTCAGATAGTCCACGTTTTTAAAAAAGTGTGAACTGTCCGACAGCAAGCTGGGAGACAGCAAAAATGTGGCCTGTCCGACAGCAAGCTGGGAGGCAGCAAAAATGTGGCCTGTCTTACAGGGAGCTGGGAGGCAGCAAAAATGTGGCCTGTCTGGCAGGGAGCTGGGAGACAGCAAAAATGTGGCCTGTCTGACAGGGAGCTGGGAGGCAGCAAAAATGTGGCCTGTCTGGCAGGGAGCTGGGAGACAGCAAAAATGTGGCCTGTCTGGCAGGGAGCTGGGAGGCAGCAAAAATGTGGACTGTCTGACAGCGAGCTGGGAGACAGCAAAAATGTGGCCTGTCTGGCAGGGAGCTGGGAGACAGCAAAAATGTGGCCTGTCTGACAGCGAGCTGGGAGACAGCAAAAATGTGGCCTGTCTGACAGGGAGCTGGGAGACAGCAAAAATGTGGCCTGTCTGGCAGGGAGCTGGGAGGCAGCAAAAATGTGGCCTGTCTGGCAGGGAGCTGGGAGGCAGCAAAAATGTGGCCTGTCTGACAGGGAGCTGGGAGACAGCAAAAATGTGGCCTGTCTGACAGGGAGCTGGGAGACAGCAAAAATGTGGCCTGTCTGGCAGGGAGCTGGGAGGCAGCAAAAATGTGGCCTGTTTGGCAGGGAGCTGGGAGGCAGCAAAAATGTGGCCTGTTTGGCAGGGAGCTGGGAGGCAGCAAAGATGTGGACTGTCTGACAGTGAGCTGGGGCTTCGTGAGGACTGGGTTGAGAAACACTGCTCTAATGGGACTACTGCTGGTCAGATGCCCATATGAGCTGTGGACTTCATTGAGTGTACTGCTCGGAGGGCATTCACACACTTGCACCCATAAGTGTGCTGACACCCAGTCAACAGCAGGTGTCACTGTAGGACAAAGAGAAAGTGGACAGAAACCCAGACATCTAACCCACCAAACTGCATGCTAGTAAAAGCTTGGTACTTGACTTCTAAAGCGGGAATTGATCCCATCTATCGCCTGTATCCACTTGTCTTATTCAGGGTGGGGGAGACCTTGGTTGGGGTGCCAAGCACAGTGGGCAGTTTATAGATGCCAGTCAGTATAATTGCCTATCCCCGGGCTGCAGAAGGGAACTGGAGTACGCAGAAAGAACACGTGATATGGAGAGCATAGGTCCTGCATGCGGAGTATAGGTAGTATTTGGTGTGTGACGATAGTGCAGCTCACTGAGTCAGCCCCTTGGAAGATGGTGCCCTAGGCGTCTGCCTATGTCGCCTAACGTAGCAATATCCATCTGCAGCCTGCTACGAGATACGAACTACATGGTAACATCACGCTACAAATCACGCCTACATACTTTGATAGACCTACATGAAATGAAGCTTCATGTTTAACATCAGCTGTGCTCTCGATCAATGAATGAACTGAGGACAAACATATTGATAAATGAATTTGGCTGTCACTTGTGGACTTTATCTATTAATACCAAAATGAACAGAAAAAAGTATTTAGATTAGCCAAGCTAATTGATTAAGCTGAATAAATAAGTTTTTATAGCTGAGTTGAATTAGCCTAGATATAAACATCTCCACAGAAGGCGAAGGCTTAAAAGAGATGTGCGACGTTTTATTACTCTATGATTTAAAAAAGTACCAGACATGTTTCCTGCTACAACTGATGTCCCTACACGTTCCATCCGTGTGCTGCAATCCGCCTAATGGTTCGATGGGCACTAGTTATATATAGGTTAGTGAGTGAGTGTCTGAAGGAGGCTCATTCTTCTAATTTCTTATTGCTTATTTTTTGTCACTTTGCTTCGTAAAGGTTTAGTTTGTCTTTTTTTAAGTTTAAAATGTTTTTATTTGTACAGGGAGGCTTTGGCCAACTTCCTCACGCCTACGATAAACACTACTCCATGTTACCAGCAGATGGCGACGCTGCCCCTCACGTCACACATCACACGGCGTCCATGTCAAATTCCTGCATTGTTTCACTGCGCTCCTAATCTATTGACATCTGCCCGTCCTGTTTTAAAGGACACAGATGAAGTCACTAGGCTGATTACACACTTGTGCGCTTTGCTTTTGAAACTGTGCCACTTCTTAATAATCCAGCTCCAGGTCAGATCTCAGGCTTGTGATGCAATTTCAGTGCTGTAGGGCTGTTTACT
>JAODKN010000041.1:15550797-15570518 GCA_026774425.1 Petrocephalus zakoni
TACCTTCATCCGCTTAGCGTCCTTAGCTGGCCGCCGTGTGCCATAGTACCTTCATGTGCTTAGCATCCTTAGCTGGCCGTCGTGTGCCATAGTACCTTCATCCGCTTAGCGTCCTTTGCGGGCCGTCGTGTGACATAGTACCTTAATCCGCTTAGCATCCTTAGCTGGCTGTCGTGTGCCATAGTACCTTCATCCGCTTAGCGTCCTTAGCTGGCCGCCGTGTGCCATAGTATCTTCATGTGCTTAGCATCCTTAGCTGGCTGTCGTGTGCCATAGTACCTTCATCCGCTTAGCGTCCTTAGCGGGCCGTCGTGTGCCATAGTACCTTCATCCGCTTAGCGTCCTTAGCTGGCCGCCGTGTGCCATAGTACCTTCATGTGCTTAGCGTCCTTAGTTGGCTGCCGTGTGCCATAGTACCTTCATCCGTTTAGTGTCCTTAGCTGGCCGTGGTGTGCCATAGTACCTTCATGTGCTTAGCGTCCTTAGCTGGCCGCCGTGTGCCATAGTACCTTCATCCACTTAGCATCCTTAGCTGCTGTCGTGTGCCATAGTACCTTCATCCGCGTAGCATCCTTAGCTGGCCATTGTGTGCAGAGTGCTGTAAATCTGGCTTCGTGCAGGCAGATGCTGAATTTGTCTTTGGGTCCATGATGAACTTTGGGAGGACCTCAGGACTGTGACGTAAACACAGGAAGGCAGAGAAGCAGGGCAGCTGTCGGAGTGCCAGAGGGGTGACGTTCCCGCTCTGTGTGGAACGCGTCCCCTCATCTTGGCAGGAGCGGCCGTGCATTTTGTTATGTCAAGCTCTGCTGCACCAAGCCTGGCCTCACACCCTGTATGCCCCCCCGCCCACACAAGTCACTTCAAAGTGATTGAAGGAAAACAGCATCAACAAATGAAAGGGAAAAAGATGAATGAGTGTCCAGCCTGCACCGGAGCGATGCTGAAGCCGCCTGCGTCTGTGTTATGGCTGCTGCCGGTGTGTGTTACACACATCCCAGCCAGCGGCCCTGCTCCAGCTGGAGACACATTTAAAGGTCAGAGGTCGCGACCGGGCTGCTCAGACGAGGGCGGATGGCTGTCTGAGTGGGCTGGCTGGGAACGCCGGGTACAGTCACCCCGCCGCATCTGCTCGCTGTTTCACACCCGGGATTCAGTCACACTTCAGTCAGCAAGCTGGGCATCTACGCCACCCGAACCCGGGACACTTCTGGGTCCCTGACATAACTGGGGGAAAAAGGAAACGTGGCTAAGCTAACTTCAAAATCCTGTATGTCAAGCTTTATTAAGGCTTTTGTGATTGTATTGAACACATATTTGTAACTAATTGTCTGAATCTGAGGCAAAAAACAACAAAGCTGGGCTCTGTGATTACTGATGAGTGCTTTTGTGTATGTGAAAGTCATTTTCTTTTTTTTTTTGTATAGCAGATGTTCTGGTTTGTTTCCATCCCCAAACTATTTCGTTTATTCACATTTGTGTTTAATGAAAATATTATTTTAAGCTGTGCTGGCTTAATTAGTGAGTCTTAAAGTTAAGATGTATTTAAATTCTCGCTGGTGAAAACAAAACTCCCCAAACATATGCACAGATTCTCCCCGTTTCCATGGCATTCACAGTAATCAGCCATTTGTCAATCAATCTGGGGCTTTTCTGAACACGTTGTTGCTGTTCTTTTTGATGGTCTAAAACTAATAGCAGCACACAAGAAAAGTCAATCTCGTGTAAAGCCGTCTGTTTTGGCAAGCTATACCAAGTCGGCAGAGTAGGCCGTTGGGGTTTCCAGCCGACTCGACCGCGGCTGAGTGGCGGAGAAACTTCCTTTCCAGCCACAGGTCATTTGCGGCGATCTCCCGCAAGGTGTTGTCTCCGCGGGCTCGTGCCAACATGATGCCAGCGTCGTTTCCACGGTGCCGCGGGCCCTGAGCACTTTTTGCCTTATTTATGGGATGCATTCTCTCAGCACAAACACATCATGGGCAAAGAGCAACATTGTTAATAGAATGTTACTGCTCTGCTGGCTGGCTGGCTGGCAGGCGTGAGTCTGCACCAGCACCTAGCCGGATGCTCTCAGCTGGGAACAAAAGCCCAAATAAAGGTCCAAAGTGTGGAGTTAATGACCTACAGGCGTCGGACAGAGCGGATGACCTGCGTGACGCAGAGTAGGAGGGCCGGAGTGGCGAGGGCCCCGTCTCTCCGTGACGTGGAGTTTTACGTAGCCCGTGCTCGCGTGTAACCTGGCGTCACCGCGGGGTGGATTCGCCGCAGCTGTGCCACACGCCCGCCGAGGCTGGTTAAAGCTCAGATGGGGAGCCAGTGCTGGCCCGCAGCCAGGGGAGCTCATTACATCAGCGTTTGATGCCCTTTTTTTAAAGTGCGAAATACGAAAGGGTCAGGAGAGAGATTCTGAGCACGTTTTATGAAAAGCGCTTCAACTAGAATGCAGCTTGGCCTGTGAGATGGCTGTTTTATAGTTCTGGTTTCTTGCAGGCTGTGAAGTTATTCTTGAAAGACTGGAAAACGTTGTTTTAGAAAAAGACAGATGCTCTGCATTCTACTGCCCAGGTTTTTAGAGATAAGGACTCAGGGTAAAAACATTATAGAGGTTAAGGAAAGTGTCATCTCGTGGTGGACATGCCTCGCAGCCTCCCCTAGTGATTGTCTTCATCTGAGGAACTCCATGGCTCTTGAAAGCTTCAGGCTGTGGGCCCTGCCTTTGGTAATATTTATTTTTCCCCTTGGAGCCTTTTGACCAAGCATCCTCGTCAATCACCTTGTCAGCGGGCTGAGCGAGGCTGTCTGGTCCCACAGGGAACCTAGTGTGTCCGGGGCCAGAGGGTCAAAGGTCAGACGCGTCTTCAGCAACTGCTGCTGCAGTCTGCGCTCCCACTGCGCTGTACGTGATGGGAAGGCCGGTCGCTCATGGGACCCACGGTCCCTCTGCTTCTGAGATGCTGCACAGGGCCGTGCCGATTCGCCGCACCAGGCACACATGTCCAAGTCCCTTGGTCTGGGACACATGGTCATGTCATGAGCTGCTGTCCAACCACGCAGTTCGAGGGACATCTGATGTGATCCAGAATGCTTCAGTGTGTGTGGTTCTCTGGGTAAGGAACTGCCAAACCATTATCAGCTAAAGTACCGACGAAAGCTGAAGAGCATTGCAGGGCCACTCCCCAAAACCTTTAAAGGGCCTCAGCGACTCTGAGTCAGGAGAAGTTTCTGTAGATCTACAAGTGTCTCCTTGATGTTTTATTCTAGTTTTGAGATCTCAGCTCAGGGTGAGGACTTGCCTGTTGAAGGGGAGACAATTTCTATATTGAAATACTTGTATGGATCACTGTGGGGAAAAACAAAACCCTGGACCTTCTGTGCAGTGGGGCCCTGTCATGGAACATCAGCCGCAGAGCAGACGTTGGTGGGATATACCTGCTATATCCTAATATGGGGTTCTTCTAATAATGCATATATGCAGTGGGTAGAGGATTCATTCATGCCTTCAAAGAAACGTGTATTTAAATATTCCACCGCAGTTTTGCTGCAGGATCAGGATGTATAGGCTCAAGTGTCCTCTGTGTGAACCAGGCAGAGGCGCCGTCACTGGATCCGCGTGACTGTCCGAAAGGGGAGATCACACAGAGGGAAGGGGGACCTGGATCACAGCGAGGGGCCCGTCTCGGCAATAAAAAGGAGCCCTTTTTAGTTCTGCATGCTCACCTCTTAAACATCTCATTGGTGGTTCACACCACGCTTTAGGCTTAATGTCTCACAGCAGGCCTGCGGTCGCAGACAGTGATTCATGGCCTGACAGGCCTGCGTCCGTACCTGCGGTGAGCATGAACTGGCCGGCCACCAATGCATAAAGTTAGCTTTAGTACTTCATTCAGAGAAAATATGTTTCTTGGTTTGCCCGCATTTTCTGTGAATTTTCTGTATTCGATGTTGATTTAACTCATGTCAGTGTCTTTTAATCAATGCATGATAAATATTAATGTACAACAATATTATTGCATGGTGTTTCTAATCGTTTCTTTCTCCATTATATTATTATTCTTCACACTTTCTGCTCTTTATATCCTTAAAAATGACTGACTATGCCTCACGTTGTTCCTCTTTGTCTTCTTCCTGTCCTGCCAGTGTCTGCGTGTTCTCTGCTGCAGAGCTCCGCCCCCGGCCAGACCTGAGTATGATGTCGTGTGCATCGGTCTGACAGGTGCTGGGAAGACGTCGCTCCTCTCCTGCCTGTGCGGCGAGGGCTCTGATGCCATTGTACCCACCACTGGTGAGGCCTTTTCTGTACTCAAAAGATCGTACAGTGCTCCAGAGATCACTTCAGCCATTCAAAAAAGTCATTCAAAAAACCCGTATTACTTCTTTTAAAGAATATTTAGAAGGAACGTTTTTTTTTATGGAAATGTAAAATTGAGAACAGTTGTTAAAAAGCCTGCTTTTCTGTGCAATTTTGTTATGGAGTTTATATTCCACAAATATGCAGAAAGTCTCAGAACCTCTGTTATATTTGTTCATATGGAAGAAGTTGGTGTTGCACATGATATTATTTATGCACATTCGTTTAGAGGCAAATTAGAAGGTAAATAACAGCGTTGCGTGGATGTATGACATCTCCCCTGTGCTTGTCAGCTTTAGGGCAGAATCAGATCTTACCGCCAGTGACAGCTTTAGTACCATGAGAGCCAGCCCTTTAAAAATGAACCCAGAAGCTATAAAATCTGGGTGAAATTCTGTTTTCCAGCATGCTGTAACTGCTGTAAAAAAACCTTTTCTTGGAATGACAGGCTAAGGTGATTATGCAATTTTTCCTGTTTACCTTGTGGCTCTGCTTAAGTACTTGGGCTCCTGTTATGTGGAAGTGAGGCATGGATCTGCGTCACAGCCGAAGGGAATTCAATTCAATTAAATGCCAGCAAGTAAATATCCCATGAAAGAAACAGAAACTATGTTTCATAAAGAGAGGAGAGCAACAGATCCAAGTAAGAATGAAAACCAGTGACGAGGTATTATATTTATGCACATGGTATCCTCCTGGCAATGAAATTCAGTAAGTGGAAAAATTTGGGGTGTAAGAATGTGAGGCAAAACCAAAATAGTTTGGGAGGGTGGTGGGGAGGGTCCTGATAGCATCGAATATACATACTGGGGTACAGAAACGCATCGGCTGTGAACCAATAATTGGAAAAGTGACAGTCCTGCTCACATCTGGCTAAGCAGCCTTCTGTAGTGCATTTAAAATACATTTCAATTACATATTATAAAAAATTCTTTAAGTCAAGCGTGTTATTGTTAAATCCTTTCTAAGATTGCCAGCTGTGTTTAGTATATTTGGAACACTGCGCTGGCTTTGCTGGGTTCTCATGCCCACGGTTATGTTAATAACTGTTCTTCTGATTTCTCTCTGTTTCAGGATTCAGCATCAAAGCGGTGCCGTTCTGCAATGCCGTGCTGAATGTGAAGGAACTTGGAGGTAACTTTGTACCACTGGAGAAAAAACCTCCACTGGAACATGGGTTTGATCCATCCACCCGTCCATAGGTTCCCCAAAAGCCATGTTCTGTATCAGACTGAGAGCAGAGTGCGGAGCTCATTCTGCAGGTTTGCATGTCCCTAACATAAGAAGCAGTTCACTGTTCCTCTTCAGATTATGGCGGAAAAATACTCAACATCTAGAACAGGTTATGCGGTTTGACTACGTGTCCATGACAGTACAATACAGCAAATCTTGGATAAACAAGCAGGGTATAATACAGACACGATCGCAGTAGCAAGCAGGCCAGAGTGCTCTGTTTGTAATTAGATGGTCACTGGTTGAAGTCCTGTGATTGGCAGAGTGATGTCACCACTGGAGCCTTCAGCAGGGCCCATAACTGCCAATTGCTCCTGGGAGTGTCTGATTCTGCTTTCTCGAAAAAATTTATCCTGACTTGGGTAAACTGGTCTGCTAAATGTATGTGTTGAGCCCCTAGCTATATAAACATAATGATAGGGTTGTATTGATTACCAGCATTTAAGAAATCATTGTAAATGGTTTAAATAAAGAGTGATAATTGGGTGGACAGCAGAGCCATAGCCGTGGCTGTCTGGGTCAGCCTCAGGTCACTCTGCATGCACTGAGATGTTGGAAAAGATATACAGGCTTCTGCAACATTATACATTCAAGATTTTACTTCATTTAGTTGACTGCTGACTGCAAACAATTAATACTTTCTGGTACATATGCGATGCTGTGTAAGATTTAAATAAAAGCAGAATGCAAATTGAAAATCATATAAACCCAATGCAACTGAGAATAGAATAAGTAATCGAGTTGAGAAATGTTATTGTTTAACGACAAATATATGCTCAATTTGAATTTAATGCCAGCAACATGGTTCAAGAAAGTTGGGACTGGGGCTTTTAATGATGCTCGAGATGTTTGGGAGTCGAGGAGATGCGCTGCTGGAGCTTTGAAAGTGAAATGTCCCATTCTTGCCTGATGCAGAATTTCAACTGTTTCTCAGTTTCAACATTTGCTATGTCGTCTTTTTCTATTTCCAATTGTGGTTTTATATTGTTTGCAAATCATTGGATTCTGTTCTTATTTACATTTCTCACAGCATCCCAGCTTTTTTGGAAGCAGGGTTGTGTTTTGATAGAGGTTTGACGCAGCCTGAAGGGTCTTAAATGATAAGTTTGACGTGGCTCATTTACAGCAAAGTTTTGCTTGTTCCTTCGTGTTTTTTATCTGATCCAGGCTCAGCTGCAGTGGCAGTGAGCAGAACAGGACATGTGTTTAGTTTCAGCACACATCCATGTCATTAAAAAGCACTGTGCCTGTAAAGGCAGTGACCAGCAAATGTCACTTTCAGAACGACCCCCTGAAATAGAACTGCATCCACAGTGGAGTGGAAACCAAGGTAACAGTGGTGCAGAACTAGGCATCCGTATCAGGCACGCTCGTCGTGAAGGTCATGTGTTTTCCTGCAGGACACACTACATGGGCCCGATGACAAATGGCTGAAGGTCACAACAGCAGTCCTGAGAGAAGGAAAAAATAGTCGCAGCGCGTTTGTAAGGAGTGTTACCAAATTTGGTCAGAGCTTGAAATTATTGAGGAAGACGACTGGACCCAGCTGACAGGGTGAGAGCTGTCTCGGAGGCCGCACTGTAGCTCATTAACAGCTTTCATGCAGGTTAGCTTGCTGGTTAGGGGAAGTTAGGACAATTCCAAAAAAATTTGGAGCATAATTGGATTGATTTGGGTTAGGGGCCCAATACATTATGCTATAAAGGAACACCAAATCTTAAATATCAAATAGTGCCCCGGTCTGAATTGCTACAATAAGAAATTCATCTGTATTAAAAATTGTCAGCTAGGTGGCGGATGGCTAGTCAGCTGGCTGTGGTGCTGAGCTGTAGCTGGTCTGGCAAAAATGTTTGAAAAATAATTTTGACATAATGGGATTTTTATGCTAAAAAACAATTAATGGGGTAAGGAGAAGATTAGCTTAAAAAGTTGATTATCGTATTAATTGTTTGTTTGTTTATCTTTAGACAATGTGTTTTGGAAAATGGTTTTATTTCTATCTTAACTTTTTGTATTTCAGCCTTGAATAAAGGTATGCCTATCCGTCATCCTAACTGCTTATCCACTAAGTGCCACCATGAGTCTGGAGTCTGTGCCAGGAAGCGTGGGGCAGGGTAACAGCCTGGTCGGGATGCCAGTCCAGGGCACACACGGGTGACCACACACCATGAGCAGGTTACAGGTTATCTGCAGGGAAATCCTCTGGTCAGGATGCCAGTCCTTGGCAGGGCACACACAGGAATCTGAAAACCCTCTAGATACCTACTCCAGGTGGGGAATCTGTAAGCACTCTAGATACCTGCTCCAGATGGGGAACCTGTAAGCACTCTAGATGCCTACTTCCGGATGGGGAATCTGTAAGCATTTTAGATACCTACTCCAGAAAGGGAATCTGAACGCACTGTAGATGCCTATGTGGGACATGGTATTTGAAAATGCTCTAGAAGTCTACCCGGGATGGGGAATCTGAAAATGCTGTAGATGCCTCTCAGGGACAGGTAATCTGAAAGCGCTCTAGATGCCTAACTGAGACAAGGTATTTGAAAATGCTCTAGATGCCTACCCGGGACAGAGAATCTGAAAGTACTCTAGATTCCTACCCGGGACAGGGAGTCTGAAAGCACTCTAGATTCCTACCCGGGATGGGGAATCTGAAAGCACTCTATATTCCTACCCGGGAAGGGGAATCTGAAAGCACTCTTTATCCCTACCCGGGACAGGGAGTCTGAAAGAACTCTAGATTACTACCCGGGACAGGGAATCTGAAAGCACTCTAGATGCCTCCTTGAGACACAGAATCTGAAAAAACTCTAGATTCCTACCTGGGACAGGGAATTTGAAAGCACTCCAGATGTATCCCCGGGATGGGGAATCTGAAAGCACTCTAGATGCCTTCCCGGGACGGGGAATCTGAAGACACTCTAGATTTGTACCCGGGACAGGGAATCTGAAAGCACTCTAGATTCCTACCTGGGGATGGGGAATCTGAAAGCACTCTATATGCCTCCCCTGGGACAGGGGAATCTGAATGCACTCTAGATTCCTACCTGGGACAGGGAATCTGAAAGCACTCCAGATGTATCCCCAGGATGGGGAATTTGAATGCACTCTAGATTCGTACCCGGGACAGGGAATCTGAAAGCACTCTAGATGCCTCCCCGGGACGGGGAATCATAAAGCACTCTGGATGCCTCCCTGGGACGGGGAATCTGAAAGCACTCTGGATTCCTACCCGGGACGGGGAATCTGAAAGCACTCTGGATTCCTACCCGGGACGGGGAATCTGAAAGCACTCTGGATGCCTACCCGATATGAGGTATCTGAGAGCATTAATTCCACATGGCCTTTTTTCTACCAGGCCGCAACGATAATTTCTGCTGCAACATGGTTTGTATTACTGTATAATGTGATGCGGTTTGCCTTGCTGATAATGACTGTAAATGAAGCCGTCCTTCTCCATGTTAAAAAAAAACAACAGAAATTGACTTCATTGGTAAACTGCTATTAGTCTCAAAGCAGAGGGCAGCAGGTTGTTTTAATTTGGAGTTCTCACAGCAGTGCTGTTTCTGAAAGATTAGTCATACGGCCGGCCTCTCTTTGGGTAATAAATGGGTTAGGCTCCCAAGGCCGCTGTCCATACTCAAAGGTCACTCAAAAATTCATTCTCTGAACAGCACACAACTGGAATCGCGTTCAGAACCTGAGTTATGAGCGCTGACAATAACCGTCGCCATCGCTGCCCCCCGCTGCGTATTACTTTGCTTTCCAGTGTCATCACTTCCCCCCCACATTTCCCCTTCGGCTGCAGGCCGAAAGCTTGTTGTTTTTAACGCTCCATTTGACTGAATTGAAAAGACAAACAGCTTCAAAACCTGATTACTGGAAAGAATAGCATGATTTAACATTTAAAATTTAAGATTTCACCCGCATCACGCCCGTGACTGAGCACGGTTCCAAAAATCAAGAAGAGGTCTTGCTCATTATCTTTGAGATAATGAGACAGGCGTGTGTCGGATGCAGCCTATACTGCATTCTCTACTCCAGGCTAATGGAGTAGTTTTGACCACTGCTGTGTGATTTATTGTACTTTACCTGGCCTATATTTTGCTCTGTAGTTTACAAATGTCACACGTGCTAAAAGTGCCAGTAAGTAGCGCCGGACTTTGGCGCTTGTGCCCTATCTGTTTGGTTTAAAGAGACATTGTTGATGCCACGGGGTGATAAATGCATCAACAATGGGAATGTTTGCATGGTCCAGCCAGTGCTGGCTATGGGGAGGGGTGGCGGAGAGGGGGGGCTGCGGCTCTGCTGTGTTGTGGTGGGCCGGGCTGAAATGCGGCCAGGTCTGGGCATCCGCGCAGCTGTGCGCTCGTGTCAGCCGCAAACCACGGCGCTAAGGACACGGGGCCACGAGATGCCGCCTCTGCGTTGACGGAATCCTCCCTCTGATTCGGGACGTCGCCGTCTCTTTGAAGAAGACCGAAGCATTGCATTATTGGCTTTAATAGCGGAACTCTGTTTTGGATCTCATCAAATCTCAAATTACAGATGGCTGCACTAATAACTACATACTTACGTCTTTTTTCTTCTCCTTACAAACTGCCAAGTGGAAGCCAATAAAAAAATAACCTTCTTAGACCATTCTTCTAATGATGGTAGAACACATACTGTTATGTTAGCAAGGACATGACAGAATTCATTAATTGTACGTATAAGCGGCTGCATGTACATTACCCAGTATGTCAAGCCGTTACGTGTGCTGTGTGCCGGATGGTTCCTTTCCCCCCGTAGGAGAATAGCGTGCGTACCACTCAATATAGATGTTTGCCCAAAAGCTGTTACGTCCAAACTGACAGCAGATGTGGGAAAGGCCATCGCAGCCTGATGTGATTAAGAGCATTTAAGCAAGGAAAAAATGATGTTCTATTTTCAAATGTGCGGGTTCCAGGTAGAGACCCAATAATACAAATGCACTGTTTGAAATAGTATTTATTGGTTAGTTTTAGAATAGTCTTCCCAATTCTGCAATACTCTTGTGTTATATAGGATGATTTATTCTTTGAGGAGCTATTTTATTTCAGTGATAAAATCTTGTGAGGGGTAATGCCTAAGTCAGTCATAACAGTGAATACACTGATTCTATCCTTTATTGACTTTTTAAAGCACTCTTTAGTTAGTGTGTGCATTTGATCACTTTCGGGTGTCATGCTTGCATGTACACTGTTGTTGAACATATTCTGCTGGTACAAGAGCTCACCCGAGACTGACTATCATAATTACGGATGTTTATTTGTGGCTGTCCGGAAAAGCCTGTAAGCCGTCTTCGTGGCTCAATCAGACTGAAGTGCGGAGGAGAAGTATGGGCAGAAAGGCAGGCAGGCAGCTGCTGGACACATTTGCCAGACGGAGCTGCCCCAGGCCTCGCTCCTGACCACGTCGGACCATTAAGATGGAACAGGCCTGCTGCACACATTTCTGCTGCCACTCTGATACTCGGGTGGTCGCAAAGCAGTTGTCCAGCAGAACCATATTGGCAAGTAATTTATCCAATCCCAGAGAGGCAGTTTCTCATCCAAAGGCTTAAGAAGCCACCGGCGCATAAGCGGTGGTGCAGGAATGTTTAGGTGACTGATTTATGCGCCTGATTTATTTCGTATGATCATAGAGTATTCTTCGAGTAGCGGTACATACAGTGCTGCAGGTAGTCTGTCTGCCTGTAATCCAGTTAAAAAACAGTTCAACTTTTAGCTCATCCAGTGCTAGACGGAAGATGACAAAAGTAAGCTGTCTTTTTGGCTAAAATATCAAACCAAGAGCAAATCATGCACCTAGTATATTGAGCAGAACTAGAAATGTGTTTTATTTCCTGTGGTCAAATAATAAACAAAAAGGCAAACAAAGGGGGGTATTAGTGTGGTCTTCATCATACACCAGCTGCTTTGGTTGAAATGTAAGGGTTCACACTAAATACCATTATATTTCTTTGCTGGGAAACACTAGGAGGCCCCCAGCTAGCCTGCAATGTTCTGAGAACATCAAGAAACATTTAAGTTTGGCCCCCAGCAAAATATAGCTGTAATGTTTTTGTTTAGATATTTCGGCAAGTGGTCATTGGTGAATCAGCTATCTCAGGCTGTTACAGGGCAGTATTGCATTCTCCTGCTGACCAATAGGGGGCAGAAGCTGGCCAGAGCCCGTCATTTTCAGATTTCACTTAACAATGAAAGTTGGTTTTCAAATAATTAGGACAGCTATATAAGGACAAAGAAGACTACAGGCCGACTAAGTTCAAGAATCTTATAAATTTGAAATAATGAAAGTGAAAAATTGCCATTGTCGACGCACCACAACAAAATATGTCCTCTGCCTCTAACCCACACATGACATGGCAGTGGGCAGCTAATTCAGCACCTGGGAGCCATACCTTGCTACTCAGAGATTCAGACCAGTGACCTTTCAATCACAAGTGTACTTCCCTAACCATTAGGTGCCCTTGTCATGGGATTCTTGCATCTAGAAACAAAATATTTTTCCAGTTTACCACCGCAGAACTCAATGGCTATAAGAAAAATCAGAGCAGCTGAGCTGAAATGACTTGTTTTATTAATTACAGGAGAAAATGTATAAAGGAGGAAGTATATAAAATACACCTCAAAATGGCTTGGCTCTGATATTGGGAGAGTCCTGTTGGCTTTGCTTTACTCTTTTCCAACCCCTGTAGACCTGAGTTACCCTGACAGCCAGATTAAGACAGGGGAGACACTGGAGAATAGCTCATTTTGTTAGCATGTAGGTTTCTTCCCCAAATGACTTACGCTAACAAAGTTGTGGTAGGACCTCGGTGAGGGGATCCGTGTACCCAAATTACCACAGACAAAAGGAACCATATGTTCACTATAAATTGGGAGGCATTTGAACTTTCCCATTGGAATCTGCACACTCAACATAACTGCGTGCCCTGCTTTTAATGGCTCACAGCATCGATATTTACTTTGAAGAAAGGTTTTATCTTGAGCAGAGCGCATTTGGACACTCGTTTCCCCAAGGGCCATGCAAGCAGGGGCCAAACTTGGCACGCCAGGATGAAGTCTGTGCAGCATGCAATACAACTTCCTCAGCTACAAAAAAAGACTGAACCATAAATTACATTGCTGCATTTCTCTATACACCTTTTTTTTAAAGTTAATATTATATTACAATGTTAATATATATGTTTAATGCAAACTGAATGTCTCTCAATGTACATTTGAATGACTTTCTTTAATTGTGGCTCCTATTAAACCAGTGTTAGTATGGTTTTACTAATAATTTGTAAACATGAGGTCTGATTGAGTACAGTTCTCTTGCTCTTTTTAAAAAGCTTATGTTGTTTATTCAGGCACGAATCAAAAGGTGATTCGTTGATTTAAGATTCGACTGTGATTTTGTTGATTTCAACCTGTTGAATAAAATCCAGAATTTTTGCATGGAAATTTTTCACTCTGTGTGTGATGATATAGTGACGCTGTCTGTGTTCTGCAAAGAGACCAGTAGACTGATTGTGGGCTACGCAATAGCATAAGGTCTTTGTTCTTTCCTTCAAGGAGCCAGCAATATCAAGAAGTACTGGAGCCGCTATTACCAGGGATCGCAGGGAGTGATCTTCGTTCTGGACAGCGCCTCCTCTGGTGGGGACATGGAAGTGGCTCGGACGGAGCTCCATGCTGCCCTGCAGCACCCTCAGCTCTCCACACTTCCATTCCTCATTCTGGCCAACCACCAAGACAAGCCGGCCGCACGCTCCCTACAAGAGGTAACTTTCCACACCAAATATAGAGATGGATTGTTTTTATTCAGAGCTCGTTCCACTGGTAAACATCTGCTCAAAGATTATTTAGCTTTGTCTGTTATCTCATTGTTGGGTGTCTGTGTGAGAGTGGGGAACATTTCTTTGTTTTTGTGGATGGAGGTCTTCGTTAGGTATGGTCTTTCTTAGCGCTGAAACGCTGGTCTTCAGCAGGCAGAATCTTCATCTGTTAGGAAGGACGTAAACATACTGGGTCTGACGGATGTCTGTTTTCCATGCGACTGCGGAAACCCTAGAAAGAGATCCCCATCTCCAAGAGAAGGCGGAGATGTGAAGGACCTCGGCTCTCAGAGATGCTGTGTGCCTTGCATCCGGTCCCACGGTGTTTGCCCACCTGCAGGAAGATGCACAGTACCTGATTAGAAAACAGCTTTCAGGTGTTTGTAATAACTCACAATAAGGCACATGTTCTTAGATCATTCTTATTTAAACATATACTTAAGCATATATTTAGTGTGTTTGTCATGGTGCCTAAGTTGTCATTAAACATTGGTGGCAGCATGGTGGTTCAGTGATTAGCACTGTTGCCTCATGCCTCTGGAAGTCTCCGCCCAGGACCCATGTATGTTAACTGGAGTTGCCCAATTGCCCATATATGTGGCATTGCCTATAACTTCTGGGAAAGGCTCTGGGACCCTAGTCCCCCCCGTGACCCTGAATAGGATAAGCCGTTTCATAAAATGGATAAAACACTGAAACAAAGACTTTCCAGAAACAGAACTACAACTAACAGGAAGGTGACTGAATGTGATGTTATAGATTCGACCACATTGGTATATCACCGTTTTCATACCAATTCTTTGTTTGGGGGTGACAGTGGCAGCAGGTCAAAGACTATAGCTCATCCCATCCCAGGGAGCGCACACACACACACACACACACACACACACACACACACACATATACACACACCCACTTATACACTATGACGCTATGGCATTTTGAGAGATGTCAGTTTACCTAACAGAATCAGATCAGGAACTAGAGTGGAGGTTTGATTCAGAAAGTAACCGTCCGATCAATGGAGATTAAAAAATAAATGTAGGTAGGGAATTGAAGCCTTTTCTTCTGGATTCAGTTACTCAAGGTAGTTAATATATATTTTTCCAACACAACATATATTTGTGAGAGCAGAGTCAGCTACTCCCTGGGGCGAATGACTGTGCACAAGGGTCCAATGGTGAAATGACTCTGCCAGTCACAGGATTTGAACCAATGACCTTCTGATCCCAAGCACAGGCACCAAATCCACTGATCCTCACACCACCTCTACTATTAACAGCCTGAGTCTGTCAGTCATAGCCTGCCATGATAATGCAGCGTCGTGCAGAGAGACGAGTGGGGGAATAGGAAGCCGGCAAACAGGAGCCCTTTGCGTCAGTGTAGGAATGATCAAAGCCTGAGCGTCCACCTCGGCCAGGACTGGGTACCTGCAGGGATCACACAGGATGAGAGGTAACCCCGTCCCACGTCATAACAGTCCATTACTATATGGAAATTCAATTAGAGAATCTTCAGCAAATTTGTTTTGAGTTGACCTGCACTACACATTTAATCAGTCTCTAGATCCAAGCTGTCTGTGGGGCTTTGCAGGAGCAAACTAACCAAGCCTGAGACTAAAGACGCAGCAGTTATTGCTCCTGTTTGTAATGGGGACAAAACCACACCATCTCTAATTGCATATGTGCTGTTTTAAGGGTTAATAATGTAACTTACAAAGTGAATGCTATGTGTTCCTCCTTCTGACCTGACGGAAATAATGTAACTTACAAAGTGAATGCTATGTGTTCCTCCTTCTGACCTGACGGAAATAATGTAACTTACAAAGTGAATGCTATGTGTTCCTCCTTCTGACCTGACGGAAAGTGCTGAGAGATCAGTGGGATGGAATCGACTCATGTCTACAAATGTCTTGACACCACTACAGGGGAAATTGTAGTTATGTTTCTGTTCATTAGGCTGTCCATGTTTTTCTACACCAGGCATCTTGCTGGGTTTAGCACCCTGTGCTCTTTCACTTCCGTCTGTGTGCGTGAATGAAGACCTGCAGAGCCTGCAAAGCAGAATTTGTTGTGCATTTCACTTTTCTCTTCACTGTCTGCCCGAAAATTCTCAAGATTGAAGGCCTATTGCCATCAGCATTGAATTGTTTCTGGTATCTGACGTCAGTTCAGGATTTTTTTACAAAGTGCTGTTTTGTTTCCTGACTGACTTTACTGGCTCTCTGTCATATAGCCGTTGTACAGTAAGCCATCCAAGGAGCCTGATCAGCTGGGCTCTGCAGATTGCAATGAGTAGGTCTCACTGACTCATCTAGCCCTGCCTGGAAAAGTGCTCAAGACAACATAAATGCCTCATAAATAATTAAGTGGCATATTTTCTGAAACGGATACCAGACAAAAACTGGTATCTACTTTAAGGTGAAGCTCATTTCAAAGCTCTTCTTTTGAGTGCTTGTGTCCAGAGGGCATCGAATTTTAAAACCATAATGACCTCTGAGCAAGACTGTATTTTACACAGACATGGAAAAGGTCGTAAATTCTTGGAAACCATTCTTGTTTATTTAATTTTTTGCATTACAGTTAAGCCAGGGCTTGTTTTTTATATAATTATCCATTGATATAACTAAATATTTATTTATAATTTTGAATGAATCTATGACTTGCCCGCCCATGTACTTGAAGCTAGCCTCCCTACCCTGTTGGCTGTAATACGATGCCATCCTCCTTGGGCGGCAGGTCCGCTGCAGTTCTCCATTGACTATGGCCACTCATTTGACTCATCATGTCCTGGTGCTACCGTAATACTGACTGCAAGCTATGGCACACTGCTGGGCAGGTGGGCTGCAGCGCAGTCAGACACTGACGTCAGTCGGTGATGATTTTATGTCACTCTCAAACAAATAAATCATGGCCTGTGACAAGAACACAGTGTATCCGGTGGGGCCCGACGTCGTCTCTGTAAGTGACATTCACGATGGTGCCGTGTGGTCCTGTTTGCAGGGGAGACACTCCACGTGGGAAGACCTCTCACTCCTTACTCATGTTTCAGATGGCAGACTTCTGATTTCAAAGGGGACAAAATTATAGCCAGTTACTAATAACTGAGTCGTCAGCCAAAGAGCGTGTATGAAAATAAATCGGTACACGTCAGGTGCAGAAACACGTAGCCTGTTGTAGCTATGTTCCTGTTGCAGGCGTGAACGAGGCCCTCGATGCACAAAAACAAAACTTCTTTTGGCCCTATGCATTTGTTAAGTTTTAGTAGTATTTAACCAAAAAAGCTCTGCATGTAAAGCCCAGAATGGAGTATTTCCTGTTCTTCCTGGTTGACAGATTGGAGTACTTCCTATTTTTCCTGGTTGACAGATTGGAGTATTTCCTGTTTTTCCTGGTTGATAGATTGGAGTATTTCCTGATTTTTGAGAGGCTCTGTTGGGGCTGGATCAGAGACTCATTTGAAAATGTGTTACATATTTTTTTTTTAAAACAATGCATCCATTACATAAAAATACCAAGTGTACATGTGTGTCAGGTTACCGACCGGCCCAACAAACAGAGCGCACCAACATGTCAGCATGCAACAGAAGTTAGAAGTTCCGCCATCAAAATTATGTGCTGATCTGTCCAATGGGATTATACAGGATGCGGAGTTGCAATATCGTTGTGCCGTGGACAAAGTACAAGATTAAAGTACGAGTAACTTACTCTGCATTTATCACAAACAAATGTAATGCAGTAAAAGTTGTTCGTATGCAGTATATTAATGATTAAGGAGACAGGTGCGCTGAAGAGTGGTTATGGCGGCATAGAAAACAATTCAAAATACATTACTTTTAAAAAGCATATTGAAAACACAGAAAAATATGAAAAAATGTAATAATAACAATGTGATAAATTCTGATGTGATAAATTAAGTAGACCATTGCTAAACTTAGTGGGACATTCAATTTCATGCTATCAGTGTTTAGTCTATGTGTGTGTGACTCCCATTTTGGAAGGTCTCAGCACAGCAGGCTTGAGGTTTCTTTATGCTGAGAAGTGAGGGAATGGGAATATTAAGCCCTCTCATTGTCTTGACAGTAAGAAAATATCGCACCCTCTTATTGGCTTGAAGGTATTGAAATATCGCGCCCTCTTATTGGCTAAAAGGTATTGAAATATCGCGCCCTCTGATTGGCTTGAAGGTATTGAAATATCACGCCCTTTGATTGGCTTGAAGGTATTGAAATATCGCGCCCTCTGACCGGCTTGTTTACACATGTCATACGGCTCTTCCTTTGTGTTCTTGAAGCCGTTGTTCTTTTGTAATATTAAATGTGAGACAGTGTGGCTTCTGAAATGCTACATATTGCTGGGTTTGTGCATGCTTACTGCGATACTTGGTTCCTGGATAAATCGGACGGATTTGCCAATTCTGTTGATCCTAATGCATTATTGTTGTTTAAATTATTTTTGCTAAAAGAAATGAGCAAAACTGAACATGTCTTTTTATCAGTTATTTGAGAAAATATTCAACAAAATTTGCCTGGCAGTTACTGAGATTCCTGCTTTATTATTTTCCTGCAAATGAATAGATAAAGAGAATGAAATAAGTTCTGATGGACATTTATATATGTACTACGTAGACAGCGGAAATTAAAGGCATATCATATTGGGTTAATATGGTCCCATACAAAACCAGGTGATATTGGCGCTCTTTGAGGTGTTAAACTATTGTTACAACCTTTAAATATGTAAGGGTACTAGGCCATTATGTGAAGTTATGCACAAGTGCTGTTAAATGAATAATACATTTCAAACGCACAGTTTAGTTATTTACTTACCCTGAGAGTCTAGTTTGACCAGTGTGATCATTCCATGCTATGCCTGGTCATGGTACACCATGCCTGGGCCCACTTCAAGAGGTGAGCCCAGCTCATTTGGACTTGGGCATGGCATGCATACAGTGTGATCGCTAAGCAGAGACATGATGTCAGTGATGCGACTGGCACACGCATGTGCATGTCTACACTGTTCATGAACTGGACCCAGAAGGAGCAGATTGGGTAGGTTCGGGGTATTCAAATAGTGGCCTGCGGGCCTGTGGCCTGGAAGCAACCTCCGGGTGGCCCAACCTGTAGTCCTGCTAGAAACACAGAGAAAAACCGAAAAAACACATATTGCGAGCCTTCAGAAATTCCTACAGTAGTACAGACCATGAATGCAGCACTCCGCTTAACCTATTAATTTTCAACCCACAATGCAGTGCGTTGCTGTGTGTCTAGAAGTGGTAGTAGAAGTCCGTGAAACAATCTAATAACATGTCTTTCTCAACCCAGAAAAGAAAAATTGACAATGAAAACCAATGTCTTAACCCTGCCTGTACTGACAAATGCTTGTTTATTTTACCTGCAAATCCTAACGCCAAACTGATTTGTTTAATTTGCAATGAGTGCATTGTGGTACTTAAAGATTACAGTGAGTTGAGAAACACTAGCCTTTCTGCACAAACTTTCCCAAGGGATCTCAGGAGAGGGTTGCAAAACTGCCGCGTTTGATTGCATCTTACAGCCAGAGCTGTGCTACCATGGTGTGGTCATGCTTACCCTAAGGGAGCTACCATGGTGTGGTCATGCTTACCCTAAGGGAGCTACCATGGTGTGGTCATGCTTACCCTAAGGGAGCTACGGCAGCTTTACGTCGTGTTTGCTGGATCTTGGCAATGAAGACAAGGCCATTCACAGATGACGTGAGAGACTGTATGCTGGCCGTCGTGGAGGAGGAGCTAGTTCATTATTCAGTTTTAAAATGAGCGTGACATCTGTTATTAGAAACGTACCCCTGTCAGACACTTCAAACATTCGCAGGGTTGAGATTCTTGCTACAGAAATGCTGTTAGGCCTGAAGAAAGCTGATGTCATATCTGTGGCAGTAGATAAGTCCACAGATAAAACTGAAGTCACACAATTGTACATATATGTATATTTTTTTTTATGGCGAATGCTTCCAAGAGGAACACTGCTCAGCTTACTGATGTTAGAAGGACACACAGCTGGTGAGATGGTCTTTGAGATAATTTCAGCTTTTTCCAAAGACAAAGGTCTGGATATGAAGCATATGTGCTCGTGACGGATGGGGCTCCACCCATGGCAGTAGTAGTGAGTGGCTTGGCAGCACACTGGCCCACTGTTGCACCTTAAATTGCATCCTTACACTAATTCAATTCAATTCAATTAAATTCAGTTTATTTTTATATAGCGCCCTTCACAACAGGGTTGTCCCAGGGCGCTTTACATGGGTGTAAAATACATTG
>JAODKN010000041.1:15584345-15595320 GCA_026774425.1 Petrocephalus zakoni
AACAGTAGGTCTCACTTCATCTGATATTTGTTGTGCGCAGCCATCTGCATATTTCATGAACATTATGAAATGAAATCATGTTTTGGAGGCAAAAAAGTCAACATTTTCAGATCACATACACCACAGATGTATGTGTGTGCGGGGGTGTCTAAGGACTATGGATTATGTGTTTAATATGTTCGTAGGAATGTACTTAGCATTAGCTTGGTTTTTTTTTCTGGCTAAGGAGGTGTAAAATTGTTTCTTCTTTGTAGAGCAGTGTGTCTTTTCTTTTAAAAGCTGTACTTTTCCCATAGACATGCATTCAATCATCAGATTGGTCCAGTGATTTAAAGTGAGTGCCTTTTTACATTTCCAGTGTAAAGAACTGGAAATTTTGGCTACAGTTAAAGGAATAAGCAAATTGTGCTTGTATATGGTAGGTGTTTGTCTGTGTAAGATCTCCAAGCAAATAGAGTGCGTTTTTCTCCGGGATTAAGCATCTGCAGTCTCCTTGGCTATCTTTTCGAATTTCCTGTGAGGCTCTTCTCACAGATCCTCCTGCTGGGTGAATTCCTCGGAGCCAGAAGCGTTTGTAGACCTGGCTGTACCTCTCCTGCCGTACTTTTCTAGGAAACTCTGAGCTACGCTTGGGCTGCATTTTCCTTAGTAAAGTCCCTTGATTTGCCAGTGATGCTGGCCCTGCCGTCAGAGCTTCCAGCGAGGGCTTTGCAAGCAGCTGGCTCTGGAGAACACATTATAGCCCAAAGACAGATCTCCACACTGGAGATGACATACCGACTCGTACCCTATAATATGTTAAATAATGTGTTTATGCCATAATAGTTCCCAGTCGAGGATCAGTGCTTTGAGAATGAGAAAACCTACAGATAAGCAGCAGATCTAGATAGGGCTGCCTATGTCTACAGATAAGCAGTTATTTATGTATTTTTGTTTCCTGTGCTGTGCTATTTTCACATCATTCTCCAGTCACACCTGTGTGGACCGTGATGCTAATTGAGGCTTCACCATACATTGTATGCTGACACTGGGCCGTCTGCACAAAATCGATCCTCTAGAGGTTTCTGACTGTGCCCGAGGAAGAGGACCTAGGAGTGCCTGTTGCAGGAGCTCATCAGAAGCACTGCGGCTCACGGCCCTTCAGTTAGGCCAAAGAATGAGCTGCCAGGATACGCCAGAGAGCGCCGCACCTGTCACCCACAAGGTCGGAAATGTCACCTGTGAGGCCGTCCTGGAAAGTATGAATGTTCGCTGACATTTGCGGTCAAAGCAACGCAAATGTGCCCTTGTGGTTTTTATATACAGCGTGTAATTGCAGCCGTACCCCAAACTTATCCTCAGGTATGTCTGTTAATCAGCGCTTTCCGTTTTAAGCAGACCAAAAACATTCTGCAGTACAAGGCACATGGTGGCAATGCTGAGCTGAACATCCGCGTTTAACGTTACTGGTGTCCCTGAACACCAACGGAGGTCTCTCCGGTAAGCTCGCACTGACTAGCATGTTTTATGACAAAGAGCAACTCTTGCCAGCTGGTTGCTTACAAGTACGGGTCAAGCTCCTTGGCAGCCAGGACACTCGTCCTCTGGGAGGTCCCCTAAACGTCTAGACTATCCCAGCATAAATCCCACTTTCACAATGCAGTCATAAAAAAATCAGTGCAGTCACTACGAATTCATGACAGTGATAACAAGCAATACAGTTTCTAGAACCATAATATAATTTAAAAAATAAAGAGCACTTATAAAATATGATAAAAAGCAAGCTGTAACTACTGGATGTCTGGCAAAGCCTTCCTAGGCATTGTAACTATAGCTGACTATATAACTATATATCTGAACTATTTTGGTATTAAAATGCTTTAAAATGTTAGTACTAGCATTTCGCTTCTTCTGTGATGGCAGGTATGAATCTGGCTGTCCATTGATGAATTGTGCACATTCTCTCTGTGTCTTTCTCAATGTCTGGTGTCTCCTCATGAAAATCATTACTTATACCCTAGCAGATAGTTAAATGGAAGTTTTTCTCTTTATAAACTTTTTGTCACAAGTCAGAAGAATAAAAAAGTATGTAATGAAGATTAATAAGATCTGAGAACAGACCATGGCAAATAGACACATTGGACTGCTTACAGGCAGAGCTGGCCCTCCTTCATGCGTTTAATACTCTGGGGCTTGCCCTCATTGAGTACGGTCATGGGGATGGCAGAATTTAAGTTCTGGACAAACCTGCATGAGAAGTTTGCAAACCACAGGGACCACTATACGTATTTGAATGAGGATGGAATAAATTCATCCAAAAGTTTTAACCATTAGCCTCCATTTGTAGACCATTTGCTGCACAAATACAAAGAAATTAGATGGTACATGGAATTCAGATTTTTCTAACCCTAACCTATTATCCAGCAATCGCTGCGAGACAGTCTGAGCATGACTCATGCTCTAGCATAGATACGATGATACTGTCAGGGTTAAAGGTGACATATGATTAGCACATTTGATACGTAATTGAATGAATGCCTGGAAGTGGATTGAACATTAGGTAACCTGAAAGGCATAACTACACATCTGTAATGTCCCATGGTTGTTTAGAAGGCAGTCTCCATCCCGTATTCCCACGGAATTTTATGTACTTTGGTAATGATGTAGCCTGAGCAGACCCTCTAGACAGACAATGACTTTAATGGAAACTGGTATCATTGTTACTGTGACCTCATTAAGGCCACAGTACGCTATTTAAGTCGGCCCCACGCAGTCCGGGGGCCCAAACAGAGTTCTTCCTCTGGCTGCCTGTCTTTTTAAACTAAGTGGATCATTTCTTGTAGTAGTAATGTAGTAATGAAAAATCACATATTGCTGCCACTGTCTGCTGCAATAATTGAAAATCTATGACATATATTACAGCAGTAAAACGACCATAGCCCAGTCTAAACAGACGGGAACCCAAATTCCAGCCTGCAAGATGATTGAACAACCCCCCCCCCCCCGAAAATGACAAGTGCATATCCCAAACAGCAATGGTTTATACGAGCATTTCCCAATCCAGTCCTCGGGGACCTAAGGCCATCCACGTTTCTGATCCCTACCAGCTCCCAAGCATAGATGTGGTCTGTCTGGCAGGGAGCTTGGAGGGAGAAGAAACATAAACCAGCTGTGGGTCCCTAAGGACCGAATTGGGAAACACTGGTCTATACCCAAGCATGACTCTATATACAATATAATGTTGTATTCATATCTGTAGCACAATCACAGGCCTGTCAGTAAGGCATTAAGGGACAGAGGAGAAAGTGTCGTCTCAAATCTGGATGCCTATGGATTTGTGCATACCTCCACTTTTCTAACAAGATCTGTGATCGCAATAAGTTTTACCCCTTCGACTGCAACGGAAGCAGCGTGTTTGTGTGCTGTAGCTGATCATGTAGCAGAGGATCATCATCTCTTGTTTTGATGTGGTTCTACAGAGATGACTCGTATAACTCATGTTCGAGGCACATTCTTCTGTCAGAAGTCATTATAAAACAAAAGACTGTTATCAAGCTGAATATCCAAGATATGGATATTCGCCTCCTCTATCCTCATGTTTGTAACTTGGTCGGTGACTGCACTTAATTTCCCGAAGGGACCATCCCGAGGGATTAATAAAGTACTATATCTATCTATCTATCTATCTATGACATTGGCAAACACACACACACACACACTCACACAAACACGCACACACACACCCACACACACACACACACTCCTTCCATTCATTTCTATGGGAAAAACTCTAATCCCAGTCACAACACCCTTAACCCCAACCCAGCCCTAACCTTAACCATAAGTAACCAACCCAAATACTAGACTTTTGGCATTTTTACTTATTTGATTCCATTCACAGATTTTTTGTAAAATTGAGGTTTTCCAAATGGGGACCTGAAAAGATGTCCTCAAAAGTAGGGAAATTTCAGGTTTTGCCACACTTTGGGGACATTTTGGTACTCAAAAGTGATCTATACAAGACCACACACTCACACACAGACACACACTTGAGGTACAGGGTCTTCTGCCAATCAGACCTTTCTTCTTGGAGAGGTCATCCTTAGAGCAGTTTCTTATTAAAGCAGTTTTCCAGTCTGGTCATTGAGGACCCACAGCTCCCTACTAGGTTACTGGCAAGCTGGGGCCTCCATCCATAGAGAAGACAGATTAGGTGGCTAGGTAGGAATCGAGCACTGAGGAGATCAGGAACTAAGGCAGGGTCAGGCAATCACTGAACAAGATGCTAAATCAATTCACAAAACCAATGATCTATTGACAAATGAAGGCCAGAAGAAATCCAAACATTACTGTGGATCGGAGACACTAGAAATGGAAGAAAAAAGACAGATTGAGAAACCAGACCACCGAGACTGTGACGTTACATGCGACCAAAAAAGAAAGAACCGGAGGGACTTCAAGGGACCGATTGATTGATTGACTGCAGGTGTGACTCAGCATTGAGTGAAACCATCTGGAGGTGGGCCATGACTCCAGAAGGGACCGTGTAGCAGAATCTAGGATGGATGTGACAATTTGAACAAACATCTCAATCTACCAAAAAGATACAAGAACATCCTCTTCCTTGTTAACTGGATACTTTTATTTATAAATGCTAACATATTTTCCAGTCTTGTTTGGCCCATTTAAAAATTGACGCTGGAGCCATTCGAGATAGTATCTCCTGAGACTTGTAACCCTTGTGCTACCTACCATCACGCTTTTTGTTATATGACATTTAATCTATACTTTCAGCTTATATACTATCATCTTATTGCTTGAGGTCACTTGTTATTGGAATTGAAACCTTGTATTATATGGCATGGGTGGCAAAGTTCCTCCACATTACTTTGCGTGTCAGATTTACACTGGGTGGGATAGTGACGCAGAGATGGCAGGAAGGAACAGCTACTTTATTTGGTGACAGCATTGGGGCGACTCACATGCCATGAGTCGCAGCAAGAATGCTGGTGTCAGAGGAGGGGAACCAAACCTAACCCTAACCCTAACCCTAACCATTACGCAACAATCAGAAACATGGCTAGAGCTACAGTGAAATGAATAAATGTCCATGTCATCTGACTCTAGTAGTGGAATATTGCAAGACGTATTTGTATGCTTTTTTATGCTTTTTGTCGATCCCTTTGTAAATATAAATTAATATATGTATGTATTAGGCTATTTGTTTAATATCAGTGATAAGAACATAAGAACATAAGAACTATACAAACGAGAGGAGGCCATTCGGCCCATCAAGCTCGCTTGGGGAGAACTTAACTAATAGATCTGTTGTAGTGTTGCCTGATCCCAGCTCTGTATAACCCATATTTAAGTCAGTACAGGTCAATACTGATATGCTAAGTGGCACTTTTTCTTTATATAAAAAGAGAATCAAAATGTAACCTCTGGTCACATATATGTGGAATCATGAATATCCAGGTTAATCGTGAATGCATTCATTAATTTTCAAGATGCTTTTATACTTATCCTTGATGTCTGTTTTGTAATTGGAATTTTTTAACAAACTATTTAGTTAACAAAGAAGTTGACGATACAGTTTTTTCTCCAGTTGTGTGATTATTATTTCATACTGTGGCATGTTTTATTGCACAGGTTTTTTTGGGAGTTCTGTTTTTCTTTAATACAGATTCTGAGAACCTCTGACCCATGGTGAGCTAATAATTCTTCCATAAGCTGCCCGTGTGCCTCTTTATCCACGCTTCTCATACGCTGCTCACCAGTCCCGTGCACAGCGGCAGCCTTCATGATGACATTGGCAGGGCTGTGGGTGCATCCTCTGTCTGCTTTGTAACTTGGTGTATATATAACTCATCGCGAGGAAACTCGGACCCGTCTCTCTGCCTCTGATCTGACGTGCTGCTACGAGAGAACTGTGTCCAGATGAGGAGAACAGGCGTGCTTCTCCTGGCTTGGCATCTGTGCATATGGGACGTGCACAACAGATAAACATAAGCCACATAGCCACGTAGTAAAGTGATGAGTTTGAACTCCCCCCCACCGCCCCCAAAATGTTTTTGTTGCTGATCAGGCATGTAACCAGGTAGTAAAATTACCCCCCTCCCCCTCAATATTTGATCTACCAAGGGGAGAGCTTTTGGTTGGGTTGCCGAATTTTCGCTGTACAATAAAAATAACAAAAAGGCTTAGTCAAGATACAATGCATTAGCATATTAGCATGTGCATGCAATAAATCACAGACCATGCAGGCGTTTCCAAGGGTGTGCCATGCAGAGGTGCACCCATCCTGGATGTGATCACAAGCTCAGGTTAACTCCGCTGAGATGGACATGTTATAGAAAGCTTGGGTAGGGTGCGTGTGCAGTGGCTTTGACGTTTCTGCTCCCAGGACTCGCGAAAACAGATGGTTTGCGGATCTCTGGCCATTATCTGAGATTGACGGCTCTGGTAAATGCACCGTTAATCCTTCTTTTGACACCTGGGAGCTAGGGAATGTTCCCCAAGATTAGTAGCTGTGAAACACACTGATAAGTGTGCATGAAGAGGACCATATAGGTACCATACAGACAACATCGTCGTTTAATATGAAACCAACACTGACCTGACCCAGAAAGAACAGTGGCGTCATATCATTTATGTATGCTTTAATCTGATCTATAACTTTTAGAAAAGTGAAAACAGGATGCCGCTGAATGAGTCACAGACCATTGTCATGGATTGATAATATTTTCCCCTTATTTGTCATGAAGTCTCGCGGTGGTGATTAACAATGTGTAAAAACTGTCATTACATGTGGCTGTAACTCGTGACGTGAAGCGTCCACCAGACATCCGTCGCCATGCTACCGAGTGAGAAAAATGTCACAGAAGTGTTTTGTATCAGAAGAGTGCGTCAAGTACGTAATAAGGAATGCTTTAGGGCTTATTTTAGATATTTGACATTTAATACATTAAATGCTGCTATAGATATTTGCTGTTATATCGACAGTTTGTTAAAGTTTTCGATGCACAGACTTTTTTTGTCCAGTCTGTATTGTATGAAATTTGAGGCCAATGAAATGAAGTGATTTCCCTGTTACCTCTTACCATCCATGCAGAAATGCTCGTGTTGGCTGAGATGTGTATCCCCTCATGTCAAAAATGTCAAAAGTAATAGGTGCAATTATTGTTACTTTTGTACATCCTAATTGTTTCACCAGTATTAACATGATGAACAGGCCGATATAAATGATCAGGGTCAGACACAGAGCTTTAAAAACAGAAAATGAGATTAATTCCACAAGACTTGTATATCTACAATGGTGTAATTACTTTACATTAGTACTATATAAAATATTTAATTAAAAAATGTGTGTGTATACATGCATGTGTCTGTGTGTATGTGTGTGTGTGTGTGTATGCGTGCCTGTGTGTACACGTGCATGCGTCTGTGTGTATGTGTGAATATGTGTGTGAACCAGTGTGTGCGTGAGAGAGTTAAATTCACTCGACCCTTTAGTGTTTCTGTGGGTTCCTCCAAGTGCTCCGGTTTCTCACTATGCTGCTGAGGCTTGCAGCTGCTCAGTAGAGTGAATGACTCTGAGTAACCCTTGTGAGGGCCTTGTGATGGACTGGTGTTCCCTTCACTACTGCCTTATCTGCACATGCACTACTCACAAACAAACTGCTGCATAGTAATGCATTTGAATGAGTTGAGAGTTTTTGTATAAACATGCAGCCTTTGCAATAGATGCTATGGTTCTTCAGTTTTGTGGGCTCTGGTTTGTGTTTATACAGTCACCCTTTCACATCTGCTTGGGTTAAGGGGCAGACGATCCCCGCAAATGTTAAAATTCGGCAATAATAGTTGGGCCCATTATTAAAAATGCTAAATTAACCACACTGAAGTGTTTAAAAGTTTCAGCAAGCTCCAAAAATATTCCCATTTCATTGTTTAATGGCCAACTCGTCAATAAGCAAAACCGCAAATGTCAAATTTGTGAATCTGGAGGGGCAGCTGTATATCATTGACTCATGGGCTTCCTGGTGCGTCTTCCTTCAGTACCAGGACTGGGCTGGACGTCTTAATCTTTTGTCTTTAGCCATCTTTGTCAACACACCAATCAGTTTCCAAACTTCACACGCACCATTACCCTAAGAGAGGTTTTCTCTCTCTCTCTCTTGCTGACATTCATACAAACGGTAAAATAAAAAGTTGCCCATCTCCTGGAATTTGCACGACTGCGTTTCAGCTGCACTGTCGAGCTGCTCTCCTCCCCGCCGCTCCCCTGCTCATTCGCTCCCCTTGTTTTCAAACCAAGGCGACATTAAGCCTCGGAAAGGAGCCGCCTTCATCTTCAAAAACAGCCTTGTAGAATCTGGGCGAGGGGCTGCGACATTCTTTGGCAAGCAGAGAGCATTAAAGGGTAAGTAATCTGTTCTGTCTGGCACATTACCCCTGAATGAGGCCTCTGGGAGTCTGGAAGCTCATATAGGATGCACTCTGGCCCCGGGACACAAAGAGCCGACACGGTCAGTCACTCTCACACTCCAACGACCCGCTCCTTCCCCACCTTTCATTTCATGTGTTTCTGGACAAATGAGCGCACTCGGTTCACAAAGAGCCCTTGAACCTACTGACTCGCGCTGTGGGCCAGTGACAGAGCACAGACTTCGGAGCGTCTGGGTGGTTGCGAGCGCCGAGGATATGTTACCTTTGTTTCTTGTGCAAGTAGGAAGGAATAAGCTATTTTTACTTAAACGTAGCTCTGAGACCCCACGGTGTAGTGAAACACAGGATGGTGGCTCAGTGTTCCGGTCAGGCCCATCGTTTTCCCCGCGCGAATTAAAAAGCGTCACCCTGTTAATGAAGACAGCATGATCTTGCTTCCAGCCAATGTTTTTAATGAACTTCTGTGGGGTCCTCTTTTATTTCCTTTATTATTGATGTGGCTGCCTTGTCAAACTTCTTCCAGGTTAACATACAAAAATTATTAAGCAAACAAAACTGCATTTTTCGTCCTGTCGTTGTGCACAGAAATGCCAATTTACGGGTGAGAAGAGCAAGTGATGAATGAAGCTCTTTTCTCCCTGCTGTTGTTCTTGTAATTTTAATTATAAATCTAGCTTAAGCTAACAGGAAGCACACCCATGCGTGCTAAACTTGACTGATGCCTTTTTTTTTAAACAGCTCCGCAATGTGTACAGAGCGGCTCCGCGCACTTCGTTCTCAGAGTCTTACTTTGAATCACCCTCTTAACGTGTTTTTAGCAGGTGGCTTGGTGTCCTTTTTCCTGTCGTGTCAGAGCATCGCCCCTCTCACTAACCCCTACAGTTCCTGTTCCACTCAGGGTAAACAGGCAGAACGACGGTCCATTTCATCTACATACCCTCCATGTTTACTGTTCTCCCACTGTGCATTCAGGTCCCTTGATGGATAGGATGTGTGTGCGCCAGAGGTTTAGGTTTGGAGCTTTAGAAATTAAGTCGGCATCTTCTCTACAGAAAAGTTGTTCTTACAGAAAAAGAGGACGTTTACGAAGTAGTCATGGCACATACAGTATATGACTGGCTCCCCATTCAAGACGTACCCCAGCTTTGCTGCCCGGGATAGATTCCAGGGACACCCAGAAGCGGATAGAGGAGGGGTGGATGGATGGATGGATGGAAATTATATACCCAGTAACAAACTTATATTTTCTTATTTTTATCATTTTTGTTAGATGGTACCTCCTTAATGACAGTTAAGGTCTGGGGCCTTCTCACGATTGTAATAGTAACGAGATGTCCCAGTAGTTGGAACACTGACCAGCATCTTCACCTACTTACATGCACACATGCTGTAGAAGTTTTCCCATCTAAGCCTTATGCATAATTTATCTATAGTGATTATGTCTGTGCTCTAAAGGTGAACATGTGCACTGGTTTTCAAGCTACAGTGGATTCTCATGAATATCGCTGTGTTCTGTGCAGACTAACTGGGGATTAAATCATAAGAGTGGGATTACATGCCCTGAAATGTAAGTAAGGTGGCACTCACTTAAATAATGCCCAGCTTTGTCATCTCCCTCGCAGGGAAATCTTATTCAGCTGCATTCAGACCCAGATGTTTTTGAGGTCTAAACACAGGGCTTTAGGGAGATTTGAAAAAGATAATGTAATTTGCGAGAGGTCTTCTTTAAGTCAGAAATCTGGTTTTCCGATTCCAGCTGGAGGATGTTCCGGTCTTCATGACAACGAATATCATACTCACGTTATTCTTCATCCTTAAGTAAGAGTCTGTTATGTAAAGGAATATTCTGGAAGTGCTGTTAGAATCATTATGATACTTGCACATTTGTTTTAAAATGGTTCTGCTCTGTAGTGCATCTTTTTTAATTTCTCTGTGTGATCTCCATCATCAAGTTACTGTTGTATGGTTTGCGATTCTCATGTCTAATGAGACATATGATGACTGAAGCAATTCTTGGTTATACTAGGCCCCGGACGGATCCAGGCTTTGTGCAAGCTGTCATGTTGTAGTGGCTGGCAGAGAAGGGTCTGGAAGCTGATGAGAATTAGTGATCTATACTGGGACCAGAAGGTCATTGGTTTGAATCCAGGGCACAGAAGCAAGACCCCACCTGTTCTAGGAATGCTGGATGCTCTGTGAGGCCAAATGTTCCTCACTTGTATGTCAGTTTGTACAAACCTGCCTGCTAAAAATCAATATGAACATTTGATACAGCATTTCAGCATTTACCACAGTTGGCTGGAAGATTAAAGCATGTTGTAACTGCAGAAGACAGCTCATTGTGTGTGATACCCTGGTTTTGACTTTGGCTGATTTGTTCCAAAGCACTAGGCTTATTAGTGATTTCTGGAAATCTCTGAATATATATATATATATATATATATATATATATATATATATACACACATACATAGAGGGCTCACCCCAAATAGTCGACTAAACTAGTGTCGATATGAAGAGGGCTTGGTAGAAAACATTTTAAATAGTC
>JAODKN010000041.1:15611733-15624655 GCA_026774425.1 Petrocephalus zakoni
GGCTGGCCTCCCTTCCACTGCAGCCTGCCAGGTAGCCGTTACCACTGGCTGGCCTCCCTTCCACTGCAGCCTGCCAGGTAGCCGTTACCACTGGCTGGCCTCCCTTCCACTGCAGCCTGCCAGATAGCCGTTTCCACTGCAGCCTGCCAGGTAACCGTTACCACTGGCTGGCCTCCCTTCCACTGCAGCCTGCCAGGTAGCCGTTACCACTGGCTGACCTCCCTTCCACTGCAGCCTGCCAGGTAGCCGTTACCACTGGCTGGCCTCCCTTCCACTGCAACCTGCCAGGTAGCCGTTACCACTGGCTGGCCTCCCTTCCACTGCAGCCTGCCAGGTAGCCGTTACCACTGGTGGGCCTCCCTTCCACTGCAACCTGCCAGGTAGCCGTTACCACTGGCTGGCCTCCCTTCCACATGCACACATGCATCTCCCACTCTGCCTCCACTGGAGTGTAACACCAGCAGGCTGCTACGGAGATCACAGAGTGCGAGGAGTAGCTCCCATTTGCGTGACTAGCATCAGGAATGCTCCATTTTCCTTCCGCAAGCAGAATCATTTTTCATTACAGGATGGTGGCATTTACACTGCACAGGGATGGTAGTATTCATGCAACCACATGTTTTCAGGGTTACCCAGGATGCAATGGGCTGCATTTATTATTTACTTTATTGTAACTGCTGATGCACTGCAATTTCATTCATTTAAACATTAATACAATCAACACTTAATATTAATAGTCAACATTAATACAGTCATAAATTATATTTACTAATGAAATATATTGCTATTTTTTTAAACAAATTTCTAACATTTTTAGCTTTTTCTTCAAATTGTAGATGTATTTTATAATGTTGACAGAGTATCTTGTTATAATTCCATTAAATTACCGTCATACAAAAGGGGATTTAAATTTACCATAATCACAGAAAAACTTTATGGAAACTTAACACAATCTTATTTTGAAAAACAGATGGTTTTCTTCTGTTCTTGCTGCAACAACTTGCCAAAAAACGTAAAACAGATGAGCTGCTGAACGTTAAACTGACGTACGATCATCACTTTTCTGTGTTGTGCTGTCATTAACGGCGTCCAGAGAGGAGTGTTTGCATTCAGCGTCCCATTCTTATTGCAAAAGGTTTATATATTTTTCGCAGTTCTTTGGCTGTCGTAAAGAAGCCCTGGTTGCTGTGTAGGATGTCACTTTCACCCTCGTATACTTCACACGGTCTCTGGTGTACTGGGAGTGCCGTGCCAGAAAATCAACGAAACGTCTCAGTATTCTCTCCCACAATGTCACTTCCAGCTGGGAAAGAATTAATTGTTCTTTGTATCTTCTCCTTTTTTTTTTTAGATAAAGAAATATTTAGAATTGGAGCCGCTTGCAAGGGGGAAAAGGTGGACTCTTCGAGGCTGTTCATTGGACGATATGGAAGGTGTGAAGGATTGTTTTAGTCAGCTGATAGACCTCCTGGAGGAGATAAAGATGGAGCCTAGGAGGATATGAGATGACTTTCAAGAGAATTCAGACAGAAGTGCTGCCTTTGAAGAGACTTTTAAAGTCCCATCTAATCATGGGTTTAAATAAAACCAACAAGCCAGCCATAAGATGTAGATGGAAATGATCAGATATCCTCATCAGGTATCCCCATAGTTTCCTGCTTGCACATCATGTTGTGTTACCAATACAGTTTGTCATTGAATTATTGGAAGCTACATACATACTGAAATGACACTGGGTAATTGGAATGCAAGTTTTTCCTAAATGATTTGTAATGAATGGTTTCATTGTTTATAAATAAATTACAGTTCTACAGATATATCATTTTCCACCTTAAATTCTAGCCATTTACAATTTCCGCAATCAGAAGAACATAGGAGCAGGGTGACTAATGCACAGTGCTTTGTTAGTGTTTTCACAAGCTCCATGTGATGCGTGTAACACATGCATGGACACACCTGGCCTTTGTCCAGGCTTCTCCAGCTCGCCTTCGGAAGGCATGCCTTGGCTGCTGGACACGAAAACTGGGCTTATAACATTATGGAAGGAAAAGACTGTCAGGTATCTTCGAGGCTAGAGAATATACCCAAAGTCATGGACAATAGCCATGGAGGCTCAAGAATGCTGTGATACAGATAAGAAAACGCTACCACTGCTGCAAATGCTCTCTTCCTATATGGCGAGAAGTAGCCCATCTACTAGGACAAACAGGAGGACTTTTATCAGTGGTATATATTAATACAAGCACACATCACAATTAGAGGGACCTTTTTTCCCCATGACGGTGTTTTAAGAGTGAGAATGTTCCATTTAAAGGTCCTTTGTTCTTGCTGCTGTTGTCGTTTTTAAATTTGAAAGAGCCCCGTATTTGCAACTGTCAGAAGGGTTTCGCTTTGGACAGAACACAAACACTTTCAATCAACAGCCATGACAGCTGTTTGTGACAAGCCCCTGTCTGGCTCCTAATCCCCTGTGACTTTGCGGCCTTCGTCCTGCAGTCATGCTAGCTTCTCTGTAATGCAGCTCTCTACCTCCGGGTCCCACATTTCATTTGCTATAGCTGCCTTTAAGACCTACTTTAAAAATTCCCCTTGAGTTCTTTCGGTGTAGCATACGAGGTTTGCCGTAATTACAGTATGGCTTTTTGAGGCTGTGAGCCATTTTTAATAGCGATTTGTAAAACAGTGTCTACGGTTTTTATAGGTATACTTATTGGAAACATCGCATTTGTATTCAAAAAGTTAACCATGTATATACATTTGCATGCTAGTGAGTGACAAACCATTTTCTATGTATGTGAGATGTACTGACGGCTCTCGGCCGTCTGTCATTGTTTTACGGTCAGTAAATAAAGAACTACTTTCTTCACTTTTCACAGTTAATTATTGTTTATTGCATTCTTTACTTAGGGATTTGTCTTCACAAATTACTTACAGACTATGTAAATATTTGGCAGTTCAGACTGAGTTCTCACTCAAGCATATGAGATCATTTCCCCACTCAGGATTTACACCTCCAGTTTATAGGCTACAGTTTGAACAGCTCAACGAAGCACCTGCCGCAGCCGGGTAATAAATAACACTAACCAGTCACTAACCCATCCAGTATAGTTCTGGCATAGCAATATAATCCGGAGGGTCCATCTAGAAAATAAATTATAGAGCAAATGGTATTTTTTGTATAATATGTTATACAAATGAGGATGTACATGGTATTATATTCACAAGTCAAAGTTAACAACGTCTAAAAGCTATTTTAAAATGTCAGTAAAGAACACTGTGTATATTATATGCTTGCGGATATTTGTAGATTCACTGGGGTCACAGTAATAAGTTTGCAATTATCACAGAGGGCATGTCAGGACTTGTATGAACTGTTCTAATAATACATTCTAATAATAACAAGAAATCATTTAGTCTTTCATTTTCAACATAATAAGCATTCAAATGTGGAAAGTTCTTTAAAAACAGCTTTTGTCTTAATTTCCATACAAAAGATGATTTGTATAAACAATTTCACAGATTTTGAAGATAGTGTACAGTAGGGGAGCTCCAGGAATAAGTTCTATCAAGCTGCATTTTCACCATGCTGGCGTGAGACGGTCATGGTGTTGTGCTGAAGAGTGGCCCGAGGAGGAAGCTGAGATGTAGGAAATGAAGATGTGGAGTAAAAGTATTTGTTAAGCAACCAAAGTAATCAAAGCAACTCTCAAAGGGCAACAGATGTTCTCCTGACACCCAGCTGGACCCTATGACCTCATATCCTCCTTTTTTTCACATCCCAAATCCATTCTTACACTTTGCAACCCTCACACCAAGAGGTCAGCACCCAGGAATGTGTTACACGGTGCTTCTGAGCAGTGCCGCCGAGGTAGTGGATTAAAAACAAACAAGCGTCATCATGTCCATGGAGGCCAATCACAGTGTGAAGCCACGTGCCACAAACTGCCTGCGCTCACGAGCGGCTTTTCTCGGCAGGCCAGGAAGCCCACCCCAGATGCTATGGTCCATTAGCCCCGGGTGTCAACAATGCCCACCAGTAAGACAAACACAATGGTGAATGGGACAGAGGATGCAAAGCAAGTGGACATGCAAGGCACTGTGTCAGCAAGTCACTGAAATGTTTCACGGAGGGTCAGGGCAGACGGCCCTATCCTGCCCGGGCGACATTCAGTACAGCCAACCAATGTGAAATGGAATATTTGTTAGTCCTAATAGAATTGAGCCAATGAGTCAGTCAGTCTGTTTGATCCATCATCCCTTCCTTTTAGGGTATTATCCTTATCCTTCCAGGGTACGAAAACTAAATTTGCACACATTTTACACAGAGAGCTGTGGTCAGTTCCAGTCTGTCAACAAAAACAGCACAATGCCACACTGCTAAGCATCGCTGACTAACGGTATGAATGAAGCTCACCACTGCACCCCTAACCGTACTTATAAACGTCAGAGAGGTTAGCAAACCCTGGCTTTGTCAGGTAGCAAGTTGGCCCCGGTCCCTTGGAATCTTTCATGTTTTATTCCCACCCAAGACCTTTACTTTTGTCCTGTATTTAGTAATATTTTGTGTCACCTTAATTGTTAGTACCATGTGTGCCCATCATACTGTGCAGCCATGTTGGGAAGGGCAGTACTAAAAGAAAATGCATAAAAAAAGTTTGTAAACCCAGAAAAAGAGTATCGGGGCCCAATGTACGCCCACGGTGCACAAGACAAAATGCGAATTCAAGAGACAATGCAAAAAAAGGTGCGCAAAAATTAACAAATATATAAACAGGGGTGTACATGTGATGTACACAGTCATAGGCAGTCATGTATGGTGTCCTTACCTGTATTTAAATGACAGAATTATGGTGGAGGAGGGGGCTGGTGTGTCGGGGGGGGGGGGCATTGCGGCGCCTGACGGCGGCAGGTAAGAAGGATCCCCGTTAGCTAAATGTGCTCCAAGAGAGCGTCTTGTATTTACACCCAAAACAAAAAATATATCATAAAGACTCTGGATTTCCTGATAACTGTGGTTCCATACACATCAAAAGGTGCAATTACAAACTAATCATTATGAAGTAACTCTCCTGACATGCAGTCCTCCTTATATCTCAGCGTGGGGGTGTCACACTGACTCATTTTAACACCGTACACCTTTCCAAACTCCACCGCACCGAAACCGTATAGAAATAAACAAGAAGAAGCGAAGATTCATAAGAAACTCCCAAAAAGTGCCCCCATACGGTTGGGAAAACGTAAATATACAGACGTTTACCCAGTCCCCACTGTATACAGAAAATAACAACTAAGGCAACTCACCGCCTTAGTAGCTGTAGGGCGATTAAAACTGTTTAGGTGAGTGTTTTCCAATCCGATCCTCGGGAACCCACTGCCGGTCCATGTTTTTACTCCCTCCGGGCTCCCTGCCAGACAATCCACATTTTTGCTCCCCCCAAGCTCCCTACCTAAAATAGGGAGCAAAAACGTGGACTGTCTGCGGGCTCCCGAGGACTGGATTGGGAAACACTGGTTTAGGGGCATCAGCGGCACCCATAAGGCACCTTGGCCGCTAAGCACACAAAGATATGTGCCAGACCCTGAATCACTTGACCTTTGGCGACAGACAGCAGTTAGGCCTCTGCCTGTGAAATGTCACGCCAGCCTATGCGTATTACCTGCCTGGCTCTGCTAGCTACACAATTCAAGTGACACTTGGAGGTTAAGTGAATTTTTACCACTCAGTGACTATGGCTCCATTACTTACCCTGTGACTTTGGACATGCAACTTGAGGTTTGTGGCCCCCGATACTTCTTAGGAACTCCATTGATGTAACTCTGTCATGATACACTGAGGAGGGCATCCAAATATCACCAACATCAGTATTAATGTGGTAAAAGCACTGAATAAATTTATTTAGCCAGAATTTCTTATTCATACAGTAGGTAATAAAACCCTGCTTAGCTAGCTTAGCTTGCTTTAAGGCATAGCTGTATGTGACAGTACCGTTATGCAGCAAAGGGGTGGTAAGTGGTTTGGTGGGCTAAGTCTCTGTGCCTGTGATCTGAAGGTCACCGCTTCAAGCTCAGGCCTCAGTGGAGCAGTCACACGTCCATCAGGCCTTGAGCAAGGCCCCCCACCCCCATCTCCAGGGGTGCTGCAAGGCCCCCCACCCCCAGCTCCAGGGGTGCTGCAAGGCCCCCCACCCCCAGCTCCAGGGGTGCTGCACGTTGGCAGATCCTGTCCTGTCACCCCCAAACTATGGGGAGCAAGATAACGGATTTATCAATGGATAAATAATGTTATTTCCGATAAATAACAGATAACAGATTTATCAACAAACCTTGAGTTAAATGGGAGAAACAGACCCTGACTTAGTACTGGTTCACTTCACTTGAAAGAACTGTAACTGGAGAGGAGCCTCGGGTCCTCAGCAAGGCCAGGGTCTTTAGACCATATTTCTGGTGTAAGGGGGCGGATGGTGGTGTTGATGGTGAACACCAGTTGGCCTTCTCCTCTCAGGTGCTTTATTCTATTTGCCCCAGCCCCAGGCAAACTGGGTCTACGGACCTGGAAATCATCTAACAGGCTTTCCCTGAGGCCAGACTGGCCTGACCACACCACCCAGCTCCACTCTGACTTACAGCTTAAACTGCAGCAAATCTCCTCCAGTCATGACACACTAACAGTGTCAAAGTCACGAGTCATAGCACTGCAGGGTCACTTACACTTCATCAATCCACAGATTAGCTCACGTCTGAATTCATTGGCTACTGTTTATAAGCACTGGGCCTTTTCTGTCCCGGGAAGCCTCATAATAAGGCAATCCCTGGGCCAATGTCGCAATGACCCTGTTCAGATACTCAAGTACTTTACCACATGTTAATAGCACTAAGCAATGTTCAGGGACTCATTTTAACTTATATAGCCAGACAAACCTCTATTTCACAATTCAATCCTTTATAAGCCTCAGCTTATGATTCAGACAATGGGTATTTGGCACCTTCGGTGACACATGGACCCTTTAAATACAGACGAATAGGTACTCACAAAAGATAGGAATGGTACTCACAATAATACATCAAATGTACACATAAAAGCGAATAAAGCAATATGCAAAACTTTTTTTTGCATTAAAAACCTGTAAATATGAACAGTACAGTTTGCAATAACACTTATAAAATCACAACTAAAATAACTACTAGGCTGTATTCTTTTTTGCAACGTATTTTTGATATCCTGTGGAAAATTTAAGGAAGTTCTCCGTTACTTTTCCATTCTTAAAGTAAACGATCTCGAGACTTGATAAGGCAGAATCCTTCCCCTTACCTTGCATTACCTTGTGAGTTTCGATCGGTTATTGCACAAAAAAATGAGTCGTCCTCTGCCAATTCGATTTGAGTACCGTGTCGGGATTTACTCAAATGGTTGGTGTCCCTTTGCCAGCCAGACAAGCCCGTGAAAGAAAACAGCTGCTTATTTAAAACAGTAATCTGTCTGGGAATCCCTCTATTGCAGAAATAACTGAAATGCTTTGCACGCTGTGATTATTCGAAATGTCCATTCATGCACTCACATGGATGAAAAGGACAAAACAACACGGAAAGAGCTTTTAAGCGCGAGGCTCCGGAGCACGTAGACAAGAACAATAGCTTATGCATGACACCAATAGGCATTCATAAGGCGGATGAAAAGGTAGCGCTTCGACATCAGTTTAATGATACACTAGGAAGAAAAAATAAAAAATATTAAGGTAAGAAAAAAGATAAGTATTCATCTTCTATAAGCAGGAAAATTACTACCTACAGCCTGTTTAAATGCTAGATATTATGAACAGCTACACAAGAACTTAAAGAAATATCAATATTAATATTAAATTCAATTTCTATGCCGCTATTATCAAAACATAGCATTTAAGTTTCATCAGTGCATGTCTCTGATTTTTGCTGTTGAATTCATCTGAATTCTGATAGGGAAAACAAAATGTGCGGAAGATACGGGCAGCGATAATCCCGTAAAGTTCCCTTTTATCTGTCTTTCCACTTAATGTCTATACAGAACCGCAGCGCTCGGGGCCGCCAGACACGTCAGCTTGTTTCACATATACAAGATTAAGTGGCAAAAGTGACATCCAAAACCAATCGGCCCACCCAGGAGAACTGAACGCAGCGGAAAGGCTGTCAGGGGCCCTCTTTACACCATTAATCTTCAAGGTTTTCCAGTGCTGCCAAATTGCATCTTCTTCAAATGAAGAAGAAATGAAAACCGATTCTGTTTTGGCCTTTCACCATCCGGAATGGTGCCGAATTCTGGGCATTTTTTTTATTTTGCGGTGGTCAAAACGCCCAAATAAATCCAGGTATTTAGGCGATCGCTGCTAAATGACGTGTAAAATTGTTGCGAGATGTAACAAAAAGTTTTACCGGTACCTCTAAAGTATTATTCCACTTTCACTTGAAATTAACTATTATTTGCATTATAATTTAAATTCATTTAGGTGAACTATTGTCTCTTGCATGAAAATATGAATGGAATTATTCACAAGGATGTAGTGAAAATTCACTACTGAACATGAAGCGAAGCTTGTTTCATTAGCCTCGAAAACTAAATTACAGTAATGTGTATGAAGGCGAGATTTAAGGTAGACAATGGATTTCTGATTCAATACATTACAATAACCAGACCTGTATTTTTACAAAGTGTGAAGTTTCTCTGCATAACCACCACTAAAGGAGCAGTTCCAGTTATACGGATGATGCGATTTACTGACAAAAAAAATCTGGCGCACCCCAGTTACTTCGACAGGAAAGCTATCCAAAATGTAGCTGCATTAAATCAAGAAAGAGATATGACTAGAGGCTCGATCCAAGAGAAAGGGGCTGGACTCCTCATATGGTTCTGGAGGAAGAATTCACCTGGTGGCCACTGCTATCAATCTAACAAGCATGTATCTGCATAATAAAACAAAATTTATTTGCCACGACATACTGGATAAGTCCTTAGAAAATTGATGGATGATTATCAGTGTGTTGCTATTAATGCGCAATTTATCTCCAAATAAAAACCAACAAATTCACATTGACAAATTAATCATACTTTTCCAAGTCGCCATTTTGTGTTAAAATATTTGGAACCGTTTTATGCCAAAATACATTTGCACAAACTTACATGACAAATGTATACCATCGATATTTACAAATTCGTCTGATGGACTCGTTATGTCCTCAGCGCTCGTTTTGGCGATTTGCCGAAGAATGACAATTCGAATTTGAGTCTGTAAAATAGCAGGCTGTATAGCCTAACACCAGAACACCAGGCCTGATCTTTTATACACGTCTGACGTGTGTTAAAAGGAGGGAAACACAATTAGCACGGATTGGACAAGATGCACTAGACAGAAAAGGCTGGAACTTGGCTTTATATTTCAGGTGCATCTGGCCAAGTGCCGAGCCTTTAGAAATTTTGACGCATTGTAAAAGGAAGGCGAAGAAATTCTGTATAAAATGGTGCAAGACATTTGTCGTGCAGGATATTACTTTGCTATGTGCGCAGAGTTCTGCCATCTGCCATGCAGGCTCCTTTGCTGTCCACCAGAACCTGGACTCTGCAAGTTCTCACGTTTATGCCGGGGTTTTCCTGAATCATCCCGTTTTAGTCCCACACTACAAAAACATGCTGTACGAATGACCAGGGGACTCCAAGTGCCCGTAGATACAAGATGTCCCTGGATGAGTCTGGTATCTGAGACCATCTGGCGGGTCTCTCTGTCAGATACAGCGATTCCTAGGAGAGCCTGGACTGTGATCCTAAGTGGACATGCACAGCAGTATGGGAAACCCATACTGCAGCTTAAAAGGGAGAATCTGAGCTGCAGCTGTCATCATTCACAAAACGACTTCATCAAGTCTGTCAATAAATAAATGCTGCCAGAAACAAATGCAAGTTAGCAATCAACGACCTGCGGGGGGGATCTGCTAATACCAAGGCTTTAGAGCTAATTGCTGCTCATAAAAAAAACATTCTAAAAATATCACCATGATTATAACATGGTAGTTATATTGTATTTTACTCTTCAATCACAATGCATTCAGAAATGGACTAAGCAGGAAATTGCCGCTTATGATCATGTTTTGTGCAGCCATATCAAATGCTTCACGCATGCTACTGGTGGGCCGAACCCTGTTTGATGGGACAATGTTCTGGCTTCAACTGCCATTAATTATATTTTTTCAGACAAGCACATGGAACAGGGGACATAAAAAAAAGTATTAAAGATGATAAATGTGACATTTTTTTAACAGAATAAATACCAAACCCGTCACATGTTGTAAGCAATTTTATTGAGTCAATAAGAATTTTGTTATAGTACTGTACAGATTACGGAGACTAGCCAGACAGACGACTGAAGCTACTCATTTTGTTGACACTCTAGTCCTTTTGTTCCAGGAGAAATTGGCACCGTATGATTTAGATCTTGGAGTCGGTGTCCTTTTCTCCATCACTTCATAACTCCAGCCTGAAAAAATTAAAAACTAGTTATCATAAAACTAAACATATACCAATGAGATATAGTAAAGGAAAGCCGGACAGTCATGGATTGGCCAGATTATGGCTACAAGCCAGAGATTAAATGAAACCTTTTAGTTATAATACAGCCACGTGTTTCCATGCAAGGAGAAAGCACTGGCAGCCAGTAGCTCAGCAAAACCCTGCAGCACTGAGCACAATGTACTACTGGTCTGCTTCAGATCACAAGGCACCACAGATTGATCTGACAAAAGTTGTAAAAACTGTCTCAAGATTGGTTTTTACATGCACCCACAACAGGAATATAATAAGCCCTGCTCATAAAGAAATACTTGAAAGACTACAACATCTGATGCATTTCACAATCGGTACTGAAAAATGTTAAAGTCGAAACTAGACTGAATCAGGATGTAAATTTTTTGGACATAAGTATTGGGTCACCTGGCCATTACATGTACAGGAACTTTTATGGCATCCCATTCTAAATCCAGACATCAATATGGAGTTGGTCCCCCCTTTGCAGCTATAACAGCTGCCACTCTGTACAAAATATCTTGATACGTTGAAGCATCACTAAGAAGGGGCCTAGCCCAAATTCTGAAAACCAACCCCATCATCTCATCATCATCTCATCATCATCTCATCACTCCACAGAACATGTTTCCACTGCTCCAGAGTCCAGTGAATTGGGCTCGGTCACGTGAGGCTTGCATGTAGCTGCTCGGCCATGGAAACCCATGAAAGCTTCCCATGCAGTTTCTGTGCTGCGGCCAAAGCCAGAGGAAGCTTGGAACTTGGTGCCTTATGCACACAGTGGGCCTAATCACTTGGTGACCCCGCTCTGTTACTATGGGGTCTGCCACTTCATGGCTCAGTTTCTGTTGTTCCTAAATGCTTCCACTTTGCAATAATACAGCTTACAATTGACTGTGGAATATCTAGCAGGGAAGAAATTTCACAGACAAATGTTTGTAAACCTGATGGCATGGCTAGGTGCTTGATTTTATACACCTGTGCCAATGGGTCTGAATGAATAAGAGGTGTCTGCCACTACTTACAGTCCATACAGTGTATATTCACACCATGCATATTCATCTAAGGCAAGGGTGCCCAATCTTATCCGCAAAGGGCCAGTGTGTATGCGGGTTTTCGTTGCAACTCCCTAATTAGACCACCAATTAGAGGACTGGCTGAAGAATCCTCACACCTGGGTTCGAACAGCTGATCTAAAGGTTATCCCAAAAACCAGCATACACACCGGCCCTTTGCGGGTAAGACTGGGCACCCCTGACCTAAAGATTCTTAAACAACCGCCCCCCCCCCCCCACCCTTCAGTCATCACTTTGAATTACATAAAGCATAGATAATCCCGAACCTTTCGAAAAGCACCAATATGTTCAGACCGGGCAGCAAGCAGCGTCATATTCTTGGGTTACGACTCTGCCTTGTGAACCTGGGCATCCCTAGGAGGAGTGAGGGCCCTTTCCAACGGCCTCACAATCCCGCTCTCTAACTGAAGTCTGCCCCAAGCTTACCATTCTTTTCAGCAAATGCAACAGCATCTTCTTTAGAGCTGAACGTAAGGACCATGTTGGACAACGGATCAGCCCTAAGACAGCATGAGAAAACACGGTAAAAATTAACATTAAAAAACATCAGTCTACATGAAAGAAAATCAAAAAGTCAATACTCAAATAAACAGCCGTCAACAGGCAGCAATCCAAAGCCCAAAACACTCATTTCACGGGGCGGCGTAGGTTAAATACAGGCTCGGGTTGTAAAAACAAAGAGGCCACACTAACGAGCACGAACGGAACACCACAAGCACACAAATTGGTCAGCGACTAATTTGAAGAAACTAAGTGTGGACCAGTGGCTGGGTACAGGTGTGCACCCTCAAACGCTGCATGACAAAACCCATGTGCCAGGCAGCTCTCCAAATACCACCTCTAGTGTTTTTAGCCATTAGCTTTTACGTAATACTGACTTATTCAATCAGCAAAAGTGGCTTTGGTTTCCTGTAGGAAGTCAGAGGGACACTACGTAGGTTCTAAATATAGTGAAAATATACAGAGTCAATTCTCATAGCACTCTTTGGGAGAGGCGTACCAAGTACATATTAACTACCGAAAGTTCTATTCAATGTAATACTGAACCTTGCAATGAAAAATGAGACCATTCATGGCACACTGCAGGGAATTGTGGCGCAGAAGGCCTTCATGATGCAGTTGCTAAGCAGAAGAGTGCTCTGGCCATCAAGACAGAAAGGCTGGCTTAAATGCTATAAAGATCTACGAGACCTACAAATCTTCCAAGACCATGTCAAGTTTAAGAGATAGACTGAGCCGCCCCCGTGTCTCGCAATATGGTCACAGGGTAGCGCTGGCCGGTCTCACTCAAAGACACGGTCCCGCT
>JAODKN010000041.1:15629026-15641912 GCA_026774425.1 Petrocephalus zakoni
TATCTGCAAGGCTGCACCGCAGCCAGAGACGAGGGTAAGCGCAGCGACAAATGTGGGAAATATCTGCAAGGCTGCACCGCAGCCAGAGACGAGGGTAAGCGCAGCGACAAATGTGGGAAATATCTGCAAGGCTGCACAAATTCAAACCCGCAGGTTTCGGGAATACAGAAGTAGCACCTAATCTACGCAAAGAGCTGAACGCTGCCCTAATACCTGGATCATGTTTGTAGCTGCAGTGGTGTGAGGCACACAAAGAGATGTTTATCAAGTTTACTTCTTTGTCAATATAAGATTAGACAGAGCCAACATTTATATGATGTGGACTGGTCTGATACACTTTACCCTGAGATATAGTTCAGACTGGTTAGATACACTTTACCCTGACATATAGTTCAGACTGGTTTAATACAGTATTAAGAGATGCCGGTAAGTCGTACTCACTGAACAAATCAGACTCACTAATAAAATATTCCATTCATATACTCAATAAATCAACCAGCCATCCATACACTTCCTGTAGCCGCTTGTCCTTTGCAGGGTCTTGGGAGCCTGCAAGCACAAGGTAGAGAATAACACCGGACGGGGCATGAATCTATCACACACACCTACAGACACTTTGGTAACTACAATTTAGATTAGCATGTTTTTGGAGTGTGGGGGGGGGGGGGGACTGGTCAATCTTTCAAAACTAATTTACGGCGTAATGATCAAAGTGAGACAGAAGTATGTTTTGAAAGCCATACTCTTGATGGGAAAGGGCGCATCCCCATGGGTTAGAATGTAGGTGACCAACAGTAACAAATCACTCCTTCAAGTCATCGGAACCAGATCTGAGACTCTTAATTGAAACTGAAGGTGGGCAGTGGCTGCGAGGTCTTTGAAGTACAAAGCGATAATCGGCAGGAGTGCAGTGACAAGCGCACCAGTACCTCAGGGCTGGAGCACCGGTTTGCCAGGCCGAGAAGAGGTAAACTTGCTGGTTCGGTAGCAGAACATTTGAAAAATAAAAAAATTATCATCTGGGGTAATGGAGAAATAATAAAGGGAAATATTTAGGTTTACAAAATGTCTGAGCGAAGTTCTGGGGTTTTTCATGTTTGTGTAGCCAAGCCTGTTTTTAGCATCAGAGAGACACAAAGCAGCATCAAGAGAAAAGCCGATGCTGCCGAAAATAAGGGTCCACACTTTGGGGAGACGTGACTTCATCAGTGCCCAGCGGAACCAGGTCACAGAGAAGCAAGAGAGGGTGTTTAAAGCAGATTATACTCACGGGAGAAAACTTACAGAAGCTACAATAAATTATTCTCAGCCAAGTCAGAGGGAGGGCAGGAGACAGTGCTGAAAGAAACTTACAAAAGAAATTATGCATGGCGAAGAACAAACATTTGTCTAGTGAATACACTCTGTATGAGCTGAGAGACCTGTGCACTGTGTCTGTGCATCTATCTACCCACCCGATTAATGCACTATGACTAGCTAGGTCGACGACTGCCCTAATTTTATTTACAGGTTATTGCAGCAATGATGCAAATATTATATGCTACATATGTATTTTACTAAACGAGCACAGGTGAACCAAAATATACTGAAGCAGCCAGCAGGCATCACGTTCACAGGCTTTGGTTCCCTATGATGTTATTCAACACAGGCTTTGGTTCCCTATGATGTTATTCAACACAGGCTTTGGTTCCCTATGATGTTATTCAACACAGGCTTTGTTCCCTATGATGTTATTCAACACAGGCCCACAGTAAGTACATCAGGAACATACTGTATTAAAAATTTCAAATATTACTTTGGTCTTGATTAATAAGTCAGAGTTCCGTCTCCCGTTGAGAGGGGTATTATCATACGACAATATGAATCATGAGGGCCGTACCTAAGGGATGCCTCTTCATAGGCCACAATCACTCCCGAATCTCAGAGAGGTACGCAGTGGTAGCAGGCCCATCGCCACCGGACTGCTTACAAACTGACACTCCTTTTCCGCCAACTAATCTTAGGAGCTTGCGCCAGACTCCAGAAGAGAATTTTACGCCCTGGCAGTGTGCACCCTGCGTCACTCTGCTTATGAGCCAAATAAACTCACTTTCCTGACCTACAAAAGGGTCTGGGCATCCCATACAAAACAGGCCGCTATACATCTAACAGTGCATTCTGAACCTAGAAAGGAGGAGTCTAAAATTTTTTAACTGCAGTTGCAATTGGAGGATGAGCTAGATAAAAATCAGAAGCATCTAAAACACACCTTGAATTTAGAAGCAGGTTATGCCATCTAGTGATCATTCATAATGCTTTAACTGACCACAGGATGATAAAGTGATTAAACATGCTATAGAACAGTCACTTCAATCCCAGAGATTTTCATCAGAAGACATCAAACACAAAGAAGGGGGAGAAACATCAAACGTCTATCATCAAATAAATAAAAGCAAACAAAAGCTGTCACAGGTCAGAGACACAGGCAAGGGCATTTTTATTGTTACAGACAACTACAGTTATACAAGGTATAAATGTTACATAAACCAGCAGATGTAATTTATTCAAACCAAAAAAATAAAATAAAAAATGAAAGCAGAGACGCAGAAGCCACCACGAGGAATAATAAACAACTTATTACAGCCGCAAAAAAGAAGCGCATTATAAATTCAGCCCATTATCTGACAGATAAAAAGTCTAGACTTTTATTATGTGGCGGCAAAACGGCAGGAAAAAGCCGAGCAGCCTCTCGGAACAGCGGACAATGCCCCCACAAAGCGCGCCGCCGCGGCTAGAGTGCGGCATTCCCAGGAAAATTAGGGGCGAAGATGAACGGGGGAAAGCCACCGCAGGCACCTTTCTTCCAGCGCGTACAGGAAGCAGAATGAGAACTATGAAGTTTGACACTATTCAGAGCCCTACAATACCTGGATATGCAGACAGAATGCCGGGCTTAGGGGATGCAGGGGGGCAGAGAGCCGGCAAAGTCTTCGTCATGTGGAAGCGTGTCTATATTTCTGACACCTCCAGTGCTTCCAGGAATAAAGAGCAGGGGAGCTGCCTGGGGACGGCGGCTGTCTGGACCCACCGCGTACCGCATTGTCTCCAAAGCTGCTCCTTACAGTGCGTCACTGTGCGCGAGAAACAGGGCCCAATTAAAGGCCGTTTACCTTAATGAGCCCAAAGCGCAAGCCCCCCTCCTCCCAGAGCAGAGAACACAAGACCTCTGCCAGACTATCAGGTTCTGCGAGAACGGAGTGACTTTTTCACCAAACGTGATGGTGTCCGCCCTTCCAGAAAAGGTTCCTGAGGAACAGACAGCATGCACAGCATACATGAAGCCACTGTTCAAGGAAACTATTTACCATTTCCAAGCAGCCACCTCCTCATTAATATTCAACATATCTAGCTCCTTAATTGAGTTAATGAGGCCTCTGACCTTCTCTGGTCAGTAGACAGTTTTAGGCAAGACCTCTACCTGCCTCAAGACAGAAACCAAGCATTACTAGTATTACTAGTACAAGAAATTTTATTTGGAAGTCAGCTGCATAATTAAGCTATACGAAATATTACTTTTTCAGCATTACAATACGTATTGCAGGTCTGCCTCGGATCAATAAATGAGTTTAAACATTAAATAATAACAATACATCCTTTTCATATGCATTAAAAAAGTACATGCGTACATGTAAAAAGTATATGTGCAGCTGTGACCTTGATTTTAACATGTAGACGTAACAGAAACAAGGCTATGATGCAAACCTCGATTAAACCCCAATGTATAAACTAGTTGTATATGCAAATTCACTAACCAAATACTGCAAAGAAACGTTAAATATTTAATCAATGTCACATTCCATTCTCTTACCATCTGAACTCTAGACATTTGCCATAAAAAAAAATTTTATACTGACTTGAATGTAATATTTTGTCACACAATCTGCATCCCAGAATTAGATGGGGCATTAAGAGCACTGTGATGGGACCAAGGCAGAGAACAGCAATGGGGGCCTCCATAGAGGCCAAGGGAGATGTTCTGAAGCACAGGAGAACCCCACAAGCTAACGTCAGTCAGATTAACATCTGAACCTGTACTGCAGCATTTATATGAACGACCGGTGGCATCTTAAAATGCAAAAAAATCAAGCAGAGTTTTAAGAAATGTGTTACGTAACAGAATTTTGGACTGGGGGTTAAAGAAAAAAAACTAATCAAAGCCAGCCACTGAGCCTCAAGGATGCCACCCGACCCGTTTTGACCCTCCTTTCGCCATTTCTGCACCATGACCATGACATCAACGCTCCTCCATGCCTCTGTGGTAGCTATTTACCGATCGCACAAGCGTGCTTGTAACGAACAAGCATGACTGGCAGGTAAGAAAACTGAAAGGGCATGGGGAGCATGCAGGGCAGATAGGGAACGGCATCGACAGGCACGGCAAATCAGATTCATTCACGTCACCCCCCCACATCAGCAGCAAACTTACAGGACTCTCTCTGAACTGATGGCTGACGCACTGCCAGATGAAACTCCAACACAATGTGAAATCAAATTCGGAATCAATAGCTTGCTTTAGTGGAACTCCCCTTGTCCTGAGGAATTCATTTCTCAACAACAAGCCATTCATATTAAGCATACAGCCGGACCGTTAAAAGCTACTTGTTTTCAATGTGTTTTTCACAAGAGGTTGAGTTCTGATAAGTAAAGTCTAACAAAACAGGGGCTAGAGCTTATATTAGTATGGGGTTAGCTGTTTGGATGCAGACACGCACATAATGGGGGTGACGTGCACGCAGGTGAAACGGATGTGATCTCTCTCACACTACACACAACTGTACAATGGAGCATGAACCATCAGGTCACTATATTACCGCACAAGTCAAATCTAAATGTAGTTCAACAAGTATTTACACAGCTTTGCCATGAATGAAATATTCAATAAAATATTCATCCTGGAAGTTATTCTCCTCTTTTTCCCCTTGGATATTAAACTGTACTTTAGATTGGGGTTTGCACTCTATTATACAATGGCAAAAGAAAATCCATTCAGACAGAAAATGAAGCAGCAATGGTTTTGTGTTTCAGTGAAAGCGAAATCATTTCTAAATGCAGTCAGGCACAACTACTCCCAAGACAGGTGAGACGATTCCAGGGGCTTATCCAGGTGAACACATAAGAGTGCTCATTTCTCCAGCAGAACAAAGCCCCTAGATAAAGCTTTTACTTTCTCCCCAACTATTAAATAGATGAGATTGTATTTTGTAGGAAATGCGCAGTGCTGGCCAGCCCCTTCATAGAAGCATATCTTCTAACCCGGTGCTCAGAGCCCCAAGCCTTGAAATTTCTGCACAAGAATGCTGCACAAGTAGAGGGCAGACAAAACAGATACTTGAGCGTGCGTGTGTGGGGGGGGGAGGCGCGAGGCCCAGTTTGGGACAGTCCAGGCTTCCCCGATAGGCCCTTTTAACCCCCCGCTCGGAAACGCCCTTGGCAACGGCCTTTAGTTTTATCTGCCTTTGCATGGGATCGGATTTCAATTACGGGGAAAAAAAAGTCTGAAGTGACAGAAAAACAAAAGTGGGAAGGTTTTCTGCAGAATAGTTGTTAAAGGGTTAATCTCCTTGACAATTTAAATGTAACACTGATGAATATTAAAGCGTCTGTTTATCCTTCTGGTCAGAGACATGCTGGGGGGTGAAGCCGGCTCCCGCACACGGCCTTTCCAGGGCGGCTTTTAAATGAGACTTTCCCTTGTAGACTGGCATGACTGGCCTGCTTGGCCGTGCCGCGGCGGCTGTTGTATGGATAATGAGATAAAACGCTGCTGAACAGAGTGCACAGCCGCCGCATGCCTAATCAGCACGCTGGCACAGAGACGTGCCCTGAATACCTGCCCAGCACACCCCCTTCACGGCCGGCCACCCCCCCCCCCTTCCCTTCCCACTTTGTTAAATGTGTACGTGCCTTCTGAAGAATGCCATCAAAGGACTCCGTGTGCCGTTACCAGTCTCTGCTTTGCTGTACTTGGACCATCCTCTTCACTTTGGTAAGGCGAGGGGTCGCGGGGGCAAAATGGACGCCTGCCGCGCAAAGAGCTGCGTCGCCAGCCGCCCAGACAGTGTCTGCTGCCGCGGAGCTTGCCCAGTCCCACAGCGATTGCTGGCAAAGGCCAGCCGGGACGAACCCCTAGGAGCGGGCCGCTCTGACACGTGCCTTTAATCGATATCGTGACGCAACTCGCCCATTATATTTGACAGAGGGGGTGCTGACTTCATAAGCCATGACCTGTGCTGACTTCATAAGCCCACTAGAGCAGGGCTTCCCAACCCTGCTCCTGGAGATCTACCACCCTGCAGAGATTAGGTGCAGCTGTAATTTAAAACACCTGATACAGAGAACCTGGCCGTTCAGTAGCCTCTCAGATTTATAGCAAACTCAGCTAGGTCTAATACTGAGACGCCACGGAAGGTCTTCAGTAACGGGCGTGTTAAATTGCGGCCGCACTTAAGCTTGCAGGGTGGTAGGTCTCCGGGAGCAGAGTTGGGCAGCCTTGCACTAGAGAGATAAACAATGAATCTGTTCCCTCTGGAGGCTGCACAATGCTTTTACAGTCAACCAATTAATTAAAAACGACCGGAGCCGACAGCAGTGACGGCACTGGGGAGGTGTGGCGGAGACGCTGCCTGGCTCATGCTCCTAGTGCACTGTGCGGCTCCGTACCGTGGGTCCCAATGCGACGGGCCAAATGATCCCCAAAACAACATGGTCTCTCCTCCATTTCTGTATGGAGGAAGAATTACAATCCAAAAGCTTCACGTCTCATGCAGAAATCCCACACTGTGACCTTTGGGCACAGATTTTGGACTGGCCCCATCTGCCCCCCCAATGGCTCTTTTTACGCCCCAGTGGTCCCAGCCAGGACCTCAGGATCCAAGGCAGCCAAACCCGTCTGCCAGTCCCCCCCCCCCCCAACCCCAAGAGATACATCTGAGCATCAATATTTCTGTGTCTGTGCATTTGAAAGGTTTCCAACCGCTGGTACCCATCTAAGGCACGGGGGCTGCGCTCAGTGGCTGGGGCCAGCCGTGTGCAGACAGTCAGTCTGAGGTGGCAATAGTGGGGTTTATCCTGCATTTAAGCAAAGAGGGCTGACACTTCTGAGAAGCTGACATTTGACAGAACTGGAACATAACTAATGACTGGATGGGAAATTAGTAATACTGTCATTGAATACATTAATTACAAGACCGGCAAATGAAATAGCTTCACACCAAGGTCAGACTTAGGATCTAGGCTGAAGGAACAGCCTGAGGAGCTTAGAGACCACCCGACTCCACCCATACATGGGGAATATTCTAAACTCTGAGTTTCTCATGTAACCGTTAACGCGACAGCAGACTGAATTCGGAGATTAACCGGAAGGCATCATTCCCGTTTGAAGGAAAAGGAGTCCTCACCAGCTTCTCGTCCACGGTGATGACCTGTGTGCCGGGTCCTTTACCCTGTGCCAGACTCCTCGCTGATGTGCTAGCCGCCCTGCAAACAAGTTACAAGCATGAATACACACAAGAAAATGTCATGCGAGGATATTTCAAAATAAATGAAAAAAGACACCACAGAGGGTGGAGGGTGGGGGGGGGGGGGGTGCTGCAAATCCATTTTCTCCCCCATTAGTTCTGTCTGCTGAGTTTCAGGCAGGCCTCATTTGGCCAGCTCACAACAGACTGCAATTTATGACAGACTGGTGGCTCGCCATCACCAGGAAAGTGCCGACGGCAAGGGCTGCCCGTGCAGGGGCGCGGCGCTGGACTGCTCACCAACAGCAAACACATGCCATGCTGCGGCCAGACTAAACTCTCCTGACCTTCTCCCTCCAGAGTTATAGGAGGACAAGGCCAGTTAGGACTGAATCAAAGAGAGAAAAGAGAGGGAGGAAAAAACCCCAAACGCTCAAGTGGCAGGAATGAAAGGCAGTCGCAAGCAGTAATGTGCAGAAGATGGCTTTAAAAAAAGGAAGACATTTAATACACAAGGTCTCAGATAAGCAAAAAAGTTTTAACACTTCAGGTGATTTCTTTTTTGACCGAGCAATTTTGTTTATCAAAAGGCCATTTATGAAAATTCCTCAGAAATACCTCAGACATGAAGCCGGATCAAATGAGAGATAAAGTAGGCTACATCATAAGTCAAACAGTAATTATTACATAGATAAAAGGAAAAAAATCAAGACCTGTTTTGAATACATTTAATACAATACAATTTTGAATACAATACAATGGATCTTAATAGAATATTAAACTAGATATGACCAAGGCTTTCCTCAGAAAAAAATCCCTTATCTGTATTTAAAAAATTTCCAACAGGGATCAATAGTATACATTACCTTATACTAATGGGGTCTGTAGTGTGAATGACAGCCATGTTTCATTAGGGGGTAATTTTATTTCAGTTTGTCTGAGAACTAATGGCATATAATGTATGTGTTTTTACTTAACAGGTCTATAGCTCAGAAGTCACATTTGCATCACTACAGAAAGGACTAATAGTTTAACTGCTGTGTTAAAACAGGTCTGACAATTGCTTCATTTCCTGTTACACTTTCAAACAAATTACAAGTTAGCATGTGTTAAACTGTGCTTAATGGATGTCCTCATTCCGCTGCGGCATTTATGAGTACCACCGGCGTTGTTAAACGGATAAAAAAAAAAAAACCTACAGATGTGAAACATTGCTTTAAATTTATACCAAAAAAGGAACCTTACCGAAAAATCTGTATTAAAAAACACAACTGCTTCACAGTAGTTTAATCCTTGTACAAATAAAACGGGCAGTCCGTTTAAATGTTACCGAAATGATCTATATAAAACGTGCACTTTATATGACCATCGCTCAGGGTGAAAGGTACTCGGAAGTTGGCTTCCATCGCCCCGATTATCCATCGCCCAAAAGATGGGGAATAGGCAGCCGGTAATAATAGCAGCGGCTCGCTGGTGGCAGGGAAGCTGGGTCAGGCGGCACAGGGGACGCTGTCGGCGCTGACAGGTCTCCTAAACAACAGCTACGGCCAGCCAGTACGACCGCTACGTGTAACGTGTACATGGAAAAGGTGCCTTTGTGTGTGGCCATTTAACGCAGCCGCCCGCACAGCAGAGCCCCGCGATCAGAGCCGCCAGCCAGCCAGGCCGGGCACCGAGGTCGTAACAAGGGCACGCCGACAGGCCGCCTATGCTATCGGCCAGCGACGCAGCACAAGGCGCACGAACGGGCACAGGAGGCTGCGGCCATGCGGCTGTCAGCAGCGAGATGCGGTCAGCGGGCCAGTAAGCGGGAAAGCGGCGATATGCGCTGGGCTGTGCTCAGCCCACTTAGCCGGTGTAGCATTAGCAACTGCTAGCTGGCTCCATTAGAACTTATATAACATTATTAAGTGCTGCCTTTTCCCAGCACAGAAAAATAACCAAAACAGAACAGTTCTCCTTGTAGACTGCGCTTACCGGACAGCAGGTAGCAAACATTTTGAGGATGAATTCACCACAGGGAGCCGCTTCCCGGCCAAGAACAACACAGCGGCCGCCATGTTCAGCCGGAATGCGCAATGAAAGCTACGGCAAGCGGAAAGGTCCAAACTAGCCACGCGTTTGGGAGAGCGACCGGCTTCAAGGCCGGTGGGCAAAGGACACGGGAGTGTCTTCATTTTCCTCTTCTTTAGGATGTTCGTCTAACGGCATTCAAATCATTCTCTATCAGGCGCAAAGCCAAGTGATATATGTATTGTGTTTTCAAATAGAGCAACTTTAACTCTTTCTGGTAGTAAACTACCAGAAGTGGTAATTTCAGGACCAGAAAGTAAAAATCCATACCAAGATTTTGTTTCAACCAACCAGTTAAGCAATAAGAGTCACAGCCACAGAATGCAAAACTGGTTGGTTGAAACAAAATCTTGGTCTGGATTTTTACTTTCTGGACCAGAAATGATCAACTCTTCAAGCTGCATACAGCTTTAATGGCACTAAGTACAGGTACAGAGCCAATGAAACGCACCTGTTACATTGGCAGATTTTCCCTCCCACGTATTATTACAGCCACTACTGTTTGCTTTTACAGATTGCTTTGAACCACACTGACATTTACTGCTACTCATTATCTGCCTGTTTATGTGTTTGCTTCAGGCTGTCCACAAATCTGACCGGGATAAATGCTTGGAAGATTGACAGATGGATGTTTTGTAATGCTTAAAAACGGTTATGTAGTCAAAATGCAACTATGAATGTGTAAGGTAATCAGGGCATGATTAATATGGTATTTTAGTTAAAGGACAGCAACTGTGCTTATATTTATATGCTGAAGAATTTATTAAATGTAATAGTTTAAGATACACAAAGCACCAGTGAAAACCGAGCTTTAAGGAAAACATTTTATTTTCTTTCACATTTCTTATCTGTACAAATTCCATCATAACTTTTATATACATTTGACATTTACATAAAAAATACAAAACTATATATTTATAACTGGATTTTTATTTGCCTTATACGTGAAAAATGTGAGAAAACTAGAGTAGTTAGGTCTGATACATTGTTTCATGACTCTATATTATCTGATTGTTAGCCCTGCAAGAGCAACATGGAGCCCAACATTGGCCAGGAGAGAATAGATGCATTGGCAAAAATGGCATATAAAAGCTATTGGCACATTTTTGACAAAACCAGGTATTGTCTAAACTCCATTGATATTCTAATGTAGAAAAAATACTGCAACAGAATACTAATACTGATAGCGCATTGTCTTAGTCCTCTGTTCCCAAGGTACAAAAAACATGTTGCTTACTTCTAGGGAGAATGGCTCATTAATTTAGCTGTGCTACACCACAAAAAGTATATTAGCAGAACCGCTGAGACAGCCCCTTTGGTCAGTTCTGGTGAGTTGTAAACAGACAATTCTGCACATCGCTGAAAAGCGTCCAGATAAATTAACACAAAAGTTAGCATGCATTTTCCAACATAAATACCTGCCATCCAGAAAATAGCCGTGTTAAGCGGATATGTACAGCGCACGGGATGCAGAAGATTTATACTTCACATGGTAACGTTGTACCTCACAATAAATAACACTGCATATCTTTGGACAAATATAACTCTTCATTACGAAAGACAAGCGACAATGACCAAAATTGGGCAATAATACAAAATAGCTTGGTAGATAGTAAGCCAGGCATTGTAAATGTATAAATTATTAAACATGAACATAGTATAAATAAACATCTATCAGACTATACTATATGTATACTTCTTTTTAAAAAATAAATAAGCATACACATTTGTACAGTATGAACAAGTCATTGTCCCACTGGAAGTGGTGGTTTATCCGTCCAGAAAGGAAGATAAATGGATATAAGCCATGTAGTCCTGGTCTTCATCTTCCTCCTCATCCTCCTGGTCTTCAGTAATGGCTATATGGGAGAATATATGGTAGCTGTTGTATAAATAGAGATCACAACAGCGCAGAACTCAGTGCATGTTTTCACAGGCCTGACCTCGCAGGCAGGGACGCAGTGTGGCACCTCAAATTATGCAGCGCAATTTACATAGTCTAAGAAGTAAGAACTGTGACACGGGGTGGGGGGGAGGGTGGTGGTGTATGTGAAGATTCAGTAGCTCGGGCCCATTTGACAAGATTCCTGAAAGCAGCAAAAAACGCTTTTGGCTTCTATGCTCTCCTCCTTTTAGGCATCCCTCGCTGCAGCTGCTGATAACGTGCCGAGTGACACCTGCTCTGGCCCATGATCCCTGCAGCAAAGCCAAGGGGCAGCATCGTTTGAGGTATTTTCTAACATTTTTTATATGGAAACAAAAACAGGCCAACCAAAAAAAAAAACAAAAAAACAAAAAAAAAGAAACAGCATAAACACTTCAGGTGTGTGGAGACAGGGCACCCAGTCAGAAGACACAGATTTGTGTGATATGTTGATTTCTATCAGCAGAATAAAATATAATAAACTTGCATACTTTAACAGCAAAATGTCATGTTATCAGACTCGTGGGGTGATCATTACATTGGTCTGTTGGAAGCAGATTTCTATTACAGTAAAACATAATGGTCAGGTTTGTTTCCATTGATAAAAACTGCAGGAATGTTACAAAACAGTTGTGCAGGGCTGGTAGAATTTATAGTGCAGCCAGGCAGCAAAAGCCGCCATTTATTATGCAAAATGAAGTGGCGTCAGTGATGATCACTTCACATACATTATGAGATAAATGAACCTGTATTTTTCCAACAGTTTTCGAGGTGCATGTCCTCATGTCATCATAGACACACTACGTTTTGAAAAATCCCGATTACAATCAAAAGAAATTTCATACACACACATTTAACACAACATTTTGTCTACGGTGTTTACAAGATTTAAAGTAACAGATGCACTGTATTATAGTCTGTCTATATTAAGAACAATAAATACATGGAGCGATAATTAAAGCAACTTGCTACATGGCACATAGCAAGTCACTAAGACGACCACATGCATAGCTATCGAAATTTACGATTGTTCTAAATGCAAAGATTTTGCTGTCAGATTTTTATATTTCTGTTAGCTATACGCCTCAGGACTAAGTGGTTGAACTGCTTCCAAAAATTAGTCCATGGAACAAATGATTAGCTTCTTTTGTTGATCTGTCCCTTTTGGATTTGAATAATTGCGTAAACATGCAAAGCACATATCTATGTATAAGGCAGCACAAGAGGACATGCATGTGCTCCCGTTCCCAAGTCCTTTGTGTCGCTTAAACTGCGGGGTGTGTGTGTGTGTGTGTGTGTGTGTGTGTGTGGGGGGGGGGGGGGTTTTAACCCGGTTTTATTTGTGTTTTTAACTTTTAAAATAAAATTAAAAATAAACAGAAAGTATATATCA
>JAODKN010000041.1:15642012-15665534 GCA_026774425.1 Petrocephalus zakoni
CCCCCCCCCCCCCCCCCCCCCCCCCCCCCCCCCCCCCCCCCCCCCCCCCCCCCCCCCCGCCCCCCGCCCCCCCCCCCGCCCCCCCCCCGCCCCCCCCCCCAAGCACGGATGTAGATGTGTCTTTTACTGGATTACTTACAGTTGCAAGATCCTGAATGCTTAACCTCCAGCAGAACCCCCATAGCACAGGCTGCCCGCTTCATGATGCACGCGCTGGGATATGTGGTGTTATCGCTCGCGCATACAGACTGGTCCGGGCGACTCTCCGGGCAGGGCTCCTCACAGACGGAGCAGCGCCCCCTGTTCATCCTCGCGTCCCACAGACACTTCTTACCCGCGCTGCAGTGGATATCGTTACAAGACTTGGCCTCTGGAATAGAAAGCATGCCAAAAACACTTAACCTTCAACCTGGCAAAGTCAGATGCCACAGATATGGTTATATTTACTAGGTTAATGCAAGTGTCATGCTTGTAAATATTTATTTAAAATTACATATTTATAGGTAATCAGTATTTTTATAAAAAAAAAAAACTAAGACATACTCAACTAAACTATCATACTTAAATGTAACATAATAAATGTAACATTTTCACAGCTATAATACTATTGAAGCTACTGTAAGAGTCGCAGTATTATTTACATAAATACTTGCAAAATGATTGCACCATATGCAGACTTGCTAGACTGACAAATTACTGATGTTAGTTATTCACACGTCTAAAAATGGAACCTAGAAATACACTTATAAGTACTTTTAAAGCCTAACCTAAACCTGAGATATTCTTGTGAAAGGTGAAATGATTAACTGTGCAGTATTTGTTGTTAGCAGTACTCACTGCAGTATTTGTTGTTAGCAGTACACACTGCAGTATTTGTTGTTAGCAGTACACACTGCAGTATTTGTAGTTAGAAGTACTCACTGCAGTATTTGTTGTTAGCAGTACTCACTGCAGTATTTGTTGTTAGCAGTACTCACTGCAGTATTTGTTGTTAGCAGTACTCACTGCAGTATTTGTTGTTAGCAGGACTAAATGCAGTAGTTGTTGTTAACAGTACTCACTGCAGTATTTGTTGTTAGCAGTACTCACTGCAGTATTTGTTGTTAGCAGTACACACTGCAGTATTTGTTGTTAGCAGTACACACTGCAGTATTTGTAGTTAGAAGTACTCACTGATGCATTTTCCCTCATATGCGACGCCGATCGATCTGCCCAGAAGGCACGTGGCTCGCCTCAGATGGCAGGCACTTGCATAAATGATGCCATCGTTTCCGCAAAGGTATTGTTCTGGTGATGTCACCTCGGGGCAGATACGATTACAGGTCACGCAGTAGGCATTATTGGTTTGATCCACCACGCACGTAGAGCTTCCAGGACAAAGAACATCACGGCAGGTCTCTGTTAAAAAAATAAACACATGAATCAACAATTAATTCCATTAAAGCAGTGTTTCCCAACCCGGTCACAAGGACACACTGTGTTTTTACTCCCTTTGAGCTCCCTGCCAGAGTCCACATTTTTGCTCCGAGCCGACAGGGTGCAAAAATGTACACTGTCTGTGGGTCCACGAGGACTTGACTGGGAAACACCGCAGTAAACAGTCAGAAGAGGATTTTTATAATGGCACTAATGTTTTTTATATGCAAAGGCATACAATGCCTCTCATTGCCAAACACACGCAGCTTTCTACAAAAGTGATTGTAAGGTAACTGTCAGCGGTCGGCCAGAGCTCCCTGATGGCTAAGTCACTCACTCTTGCATTTGCCTTGGTACTGAATGTCGAGGTCGGGGTGACTTTTGCACTTGGCCTTGAGCAGGGCGCACTCGTCCTTATAGGTCTTGCCGTCGGAGCCGCACACGGGCCCCTTCCAGGTGACGTTGGAGCAGTCGGGGGCGCAGACACACCGCGGCCTGTTCCTCTTACTCAGTTTACACCTCTTGCCCGGGCCACAGTCCACGCTGTCGCATGTTTCTGCAATTCAAGTAATTATTAGGTAATTGGGTTAGAAATTAGGTTGAAAATCACATGAGAATGTGCACAGATGAAGAATACTTCACGAGTATGCGGGAATAATGGTTTGTGACTGGGTGCCATCCTCGAGCTGTCTTTCAGTGTCTCTGAAAAGCCTTACATAGAGCTGCTGACGGAGACGGATGGGTGTAAAGCGCTGTTTTAACTGACACATTTTCGCTTTAATTATTACATGTGAGTGTGTGCGTGACAAATTAATACTATGTGTCTGAGACCATAAATATCCCACCTTTGCAAAGTATGCAGTTGGGGGCACCGCCATTGAAGATCATCCATCGAAACAGAGTGCTGTTAGGTACGTCCTCCTCTGTCCACGACGTCCCCAGTCTGCCACTCCTACAGCATTCCTCTCTGCTCATTCCAGGCATGTAGAGGACCTGGCACCTTCCGTTCCTACCCTGCTGCAGCCAGCAGTTACCAGCTGAAAAAAAAGCCAGTGGAATAAATGTCTGAGGCGAATGACCCAGACAGAGCACGTGTAGCCTGTATTAGTTTATAGCCGCCCCCCCTCACTATTCTGTCTGACTTGGTAATGCAATGCGACTGTAGGGCATTTACTCGTCTGATCCTTGTCTAAAGTTGATGCTCTATTAAACTCTGTGAATATAAACCTGTTTACTAATTCTACAACAATCGTTATCGTAGCCTGCTTAAGAAATGTATTTTCACCGTGCAAAGACTAAACGAATAGCGCGCATTTTAACGAGCTTCTTTTTACGAGATAAAACACATATGTCAATAATTTACATCAAAGATCACATACGAATTAACGTTAAAAAACCAACGGATTTGCTAAATAATAATCAAGTATATTATTCCTATTATTATAATATTACATTAGTTGGTTACCATTAAAACCTTGATCATTATTCATTCCCTTTGCTATTTAAACACACAGAGTCCCTGTTTATCGCGTTAGATCGAATTTATTCGAGAGATAAGTGTTTTTTCAAGAATTCCAGCCCAGACAGTTCGCTATGCGGTCACGTAGCGTTTGTGCTATCTCACACCGTACAGTTGGTGGCACTTTCTCATGCTGTCTAGTCTAGATGTAACTTTAAAAACTAACAATCCGATAACAGCAACTAAAGCGACTAACTTATAAACAAAACAGTCATTGATTCACGTTGCTATATTGGACGATTATGATGTAATAATATTCAAACCCCGTAGTTACACACCTTAAAAAAAGATATTGAGAAAGCAATATATACACCTATATTCAGGCATAGTTATCTATACTTAATTTCCAGATAAACTGTTATGAAGCCACATGCAGAATACTTACCACGTATTATGTCAGTATTAATAATAATGTTAGAAGTTTTATTTCTGTTATATCTCCGAGTGAATACGGTATGTGTATGCATGTATGTATGTGTGTGTGTATATATATATATATATATATATATATATATCATCCCGCATACAGCACGTCATAAACTTTAATAAAACACTACAATAGAAAGTTTCATAGTAATGTACTTCCAGAACGGTTTTGATATTTGTTAGTTACATATTCGTTTTAAAGGATGTACTTATTCTCCTTAATGTACGAATCATATATAACCAGAACACTGGCTCAATGATTTAACGTGACTTTTCACTATTTGGCCAGGTTGCCGCACTGATAAAGTCTACCCCCAAAATATATAACATTTCAAAGCAAAATGTAACAAAATTGCAATATAGATGAAAGATCATATTTACCTTGCACCTTCTGATCCTGCACGAAGTGACAGAGCCATACAAGTAGCAGAAGCATGCCTGGGCGCAGCTGATGTAGCATCCTTAGCATGGTGAAGGCAACGTGAGCTGAAGTAATGAAACAGACAGCGCAAAGTAATCAGCTTACTTAGGGCCGCGTTGGATGAATGTCAGCCTGTGAATGCAGCCTCTCTTTTAAATCTATAAGGGGTCTAGGGCCGACTGTCTGCTGTGGGCGGTCCCCTAGCCGCTGGGGGTGGGGGAAAAGTCCCTCCAATCCCTATCAGGTGACTCCTGGAGCTGAAACTTTCCCTCGGTACAATGGTATACGAGCCAACTTAACGATACGACTCAATGACACGATTATGCGAATGAAACCCAGTGCCTCGTGCCCGATACACCCATTCGTTGAAAACTAAGAAATATTGATGAACACCAGTAAAAATATTTACTAAATGAGAGACAATTGCTTACACCTATTTACTAACATAACTTTAGCCTATGTGGTCGTATAAATCTTTATTATCATTATATTATTGTTATTATTATTGTGGTTGTCGTTCTTAAGACCAGGCTAGCATCTAATAATATATCTCTTTTCTATGTCGTTATCCCAGTTTAATGTGTTTAATGTGAGGTGTAAAAGAGAAGATTAATATCCCGAATATAATGAAGGTTCTGCTTACAAATGTATATATCAATCAAGAAATACAACATAATATTTTATTATGTTAAAATCCGTATCGTGTACTAAACTTGAGTTTGGTATGCTCTCTTTTTTAGTGTTGGCTGGGTTTAAGGTACTCAGAAACCATGTTTCACTTGTATGCGTGGTGAGAAAAACCCGTAAGACCTCGAACGGTAATAAAACAAAGCTGTTTTGGTGATACACACTGACGTATGTATAATTTCTGGTCTTTTAAAAAGTTCACGTACGGTGCCCCCAATAGACACAGGTTTACCAGTGTAATCAATGTCATCGTTATTAGCAAAAGCTGCTTTATTTTACAGTAACGCTCAATTATAATCCGCAGTAAACTGATAAACATTGTTAACTTTGGAAAGCAATTATATTCTTTTTATAAACAGGTAATCTGGACAAAGGACCTATGTAAAAGTAAAACTTGCTTTTTAGATTTTTTTAAACAGTTGTGAAACTTTTCAGTTCCAGAATAAAATACAATGTTACGGTCATTTATATCCAGGCCTCCAACGGGAGCCACCAGACAAGGTCTCCATTGTACATCCCTCCGTCTTCCTTTGAGATATTTAAGTGTCGCACCGAATGACAGAAAAACACACATTAAAATGTCTGAAGGGTGGCAGATGCCATTGTACAAAGTATAAAGTCAAGATAGCCGGTAGCGATAGATCATGATCTATCCTACGCATTAACACTCTGAAGACTAATTCATACAGCTGGCAAGCTTTTGTAGTGCAATTAATTGCATGACGCTGTTACACGCAGTCTACTGCACGACAGGCTTTTGGGGAGAGCCAAGTGGACCGATGGACGACGGTGCCTCAAATTACAATGAATTAATCTTCCTTCTGAACGCCTTCTGCTCTCTACTTAGGCATTTTATTTTGGGCGTCGTCAATAAACCTCAAGAATTTGCTTTAAAAAAAAAGTTAAAAGTAGCTATTTGGATCTTCGCAAAACATTTTCAAATGTGCACAGCAAACTTTTTCAGCTGTTTTTTTGACAGCTTCTTGCAAATTTAAAATACAGCCCCCTCTTCAGGCAGACAGAAGGTACTGCACCTCGACTTCGCATCGCCATGTAGCGCGCTCAAGTTCATGAGTTTGTCTGGCCTTGCCCTGGTCGTCTTTGTCATATTCATTTACTTACTTACCAGTTCTTTTGATTTGCCTTTAATGCGTTTTACTGTACATTGTGTGGTAACATCAGAAAAAAGGGACCCACTGAATGTTTGGCATATTTATTCTCTGCTGGCAAAATCACAGCACGCAGTACACAGATGTGGAATACGTACATCGTGAAATAAAAAAGCGTTTGACGTATCACGTAATATTCTCGGTGACAAACACGTATATTTAATGCACGGTGCTCTCCGGCAAATTCTTTTTCTCATTAAACGCAGCTTGCCATTCCAGGAATTTGTAAAGTGGGTAAAGAGAGAAACAGATGGATGGATATATTATTGCATTTAAGCAACGGATATGTGGACAACAATAAATGAATACAATCGAATATTTTTCTGTGACGAATATTTTGGAGCATTATAGAATATTTTCTAAGCATTATAGAAAAACAAAGTGACCACGCGAGAACAACATTTGTAATTTAGTCCAGCGGCAACTATATACTACAATGCCCAGATAGGCCTACTTACATTAAAAACGCTGTTACATTAGAGATAAATTATGTATGCATTCACTGCAGTTTTACAAATGGTAACTATGGGTACTTTTTGCGGATTTTAGAAACTATTCTTTATAAAAAAAATAAAACTTTGCAAAATCACAGTCCATTGTAGGCTTGAGTGTGATCTACCGAACGATCAATGGACTCCTTCCTTTAAATCACCGGCTTTCTTTACAAGAAACGCGTTGACAATCATCTTTGCCGTCCGGACCGTCAAAACGTTGCATATGGTGTTATAGCGACACCTGGTGAATTAAAGAAAGACAACTATTCGGTGTTCGTACGTGTTACCTGTGTGGGGAAAATCACAATTTGCGTTTCTTGAGTTATGAGGTACTTCGGAAATGGGGAGGGGGGAAGCCACAATAAGCCATAAGAAACACCTCATAAAAATGTAGTTGCATATTAGGTTAAACACTCACTTAACATAATTTCTGGCCTTTAAAAAAGCCTACAAACATTACTGTTTCCATCAGGCTGACTAAATATGACTTAGATCTTTTTTGCTCAGTTATACAGTACGTGCATGCTTGATTTGAACTTAATGAGCTCTAATGTATGTGATAATGAGTTTCACTTGTTAGGGGTGCTGTTGCAGGTCAGCCAGTTGAAGATGAGCAGTGTCTTTGGATCTGTTGTTCAAAAACTTTTCTGGAGCTATGTAAAGCCAAATCAAGCAGGGAGAGAGAAAAAAACACTTTGAAGATTGAAAGGTTTATTGGGCCTTCAGAATACCTTAGAAATTGTCCTTCAAAGAGGGTCTGATCATTCAGCCGTGCTTACAGGATATGCAAAAGGGCGCTAAGGAGACAAGAAATATACAGGACAAAAGCAGGTTTAATGATTTATAGCAAGGACTTGCAAGCACCAAAACGTAACCCACGAGACAGGGTAAAAATCAACTTCCAAATCACATTCAGACAACAGATGAGATTCAAGAAAAAGTCAAATCAGAAACGCAGCAGGTCACCAGTTGAGCAAAATGCAGGCTTCACGCCTCACATTTCCCATACAGGCAGGGCATATAAATTCAGATTTAGCCTTTCTCTCAATGTAGAATATGCAGATTCTCCCAGGGGGCCATGCGCCCCAGCATGGGAGGTCCTTCAGGAATACGGGGCACTATGGCTGTAACTGTAAGAACATAATCGCAGCTTTTGTGTCTGTATCCTTGGTGCAAACCTGAAGCCGCTTAGGGCAGTTCTTCTGTCTGTCTTGTTTCCACTTCTGTTTGTGATTTCGTTGAACTGGATATCTAGGTGCAGATGAAAGGGCATTTAAAGTGGTGCCTCTGGTGCTCAAGTCACAGGACAAGGCTTGCAGTACCCTGCTTGGTGTACATCCCTATCCTCGTCTACAGTCATGTGCTCTGGGTGAAAAAGGCCCGAAGTAGAACTGACCGAAATAAGGTTCCTCCGCAGGGTTTCTGCACTCACTTTTCGTGCCAAGGTGAGGAGATAAGTGATGTGGAGGCACTTTGAAATATGTCAGTTTTATGTACACCAAAGTAGCTCCATTACACTCAGTTATAGAGTGTATTGACTTACGGAGAGGAAAATGAGGGTGCCATATGTTGAATATTTTTCTGGATGAAAGAGTGTTCCTACATTACGTATTATTTAGCTGCTACATTCGTCATATTGAAATGAGTCACTGAGAACAGGTTTTGTCCATATTTGATGCGTTGTTTTGTAATTACTATTTGCTTTTCCTATCCAGGCCAAAGAAAGTTTACTTGGGTAGAACATAAAACAGTTCAGGCAAAACTCAGAGTCTGGTTTAATTAGAATACTCATTATTTTTATCTGGGGGAGTGGCCGCGTTGTTGGTATGCTCTTTGAGTAGTCAAAGAGACAAATAAGGTTAATTTCATTTGAATATTGAATTCCCCACTCTGAGTTAAACGTACTGAATTTATTCCAGTGATGTTGTAAGTGTCATATGCAATACAAACAAGTTGTTGGGATAAGGGGTATTCTACAGAGCAATTGAGTGGGTCCTGTCATCAGTTAAAAAAGCCATCCATCCATCCATCCATCCATCCATCCATCCATCATCCTGACCAGGGCCACATGTTCTGCTGTTGTCTTTTTTTTTAAAATAAGATTATAATTCATTTCAAATGAGTGACTATATGGTTATTTTTTTTTCCCTCGTACCAAGACTTGTATAATTTGTATGTGACGTAAAATATCAATTCTCCTGATATTTGATTCATAACACCCTTACATGCAGATCTTGATGTTTACCAGATGTTTTTATCATTTTAGCTATATTTTAATACAACAATAGCATGAGAGAAATATCCTGAGAACCAAGATGTCTACCATATGTAACAAAACGTCAGAGGGGAAGTAGCCCTGCCGCCTGCAGCTCAGACTGGGAGATCCGTCTGAAGCTAAGCAGGTTTGGCCCTGGCCAGTACTTGGATGGGAACTAAATGCTGGGCTGCTGCTGGGAGAGGTGTGGGTGTGGCCAGCAGGTGAGCCCATCCTGTGGTCTGCATGGATCCCGATGCCCCCGTGCAGTGATGGGGACACTGTGCTGTAAGAATGGTCGAGATGTTAAACTGAGGTCCTGACTCTCTGGGGTCATATCCCAGAGCCCCGGGCATCTTTTGATAGAGTAGGGGTAGTAACTTGATAGCCTGTCTAAACTGGCCACTGGCCTCCTACCATCTAACTGGTGGATTCCCTCCTGCCCCTCCACCACCTTAGCTACTGCGTGGTGAGCATACTGGTGCAGAATGGTTGCCGTCGCATAGTTCAGGTGGGGGGTGCACCATGGAGCTGATTGAAGTGGCTCCCATTGCTTCTGTAATGTGGTCTGTGTGCCTTGAAAAGTACTATATAAATGCAACTTTCATTAATTCAAACCTTTTTTAAACAGAAAAATAAGCCCAGGTTCCGTTTATCTTGTGTAGTCATCTTTATTGGAAAATTAAAGGCATTGACTCTGTATAAATAGCATGGCAGCAGCGGCTATATACAAAGCATCTTAATAAACTGTACATGAGACAGGCGGACAGACAGCTCAATGATGAAGCGAGGAGACATCAAGTCAACCACAAGCAATAAAAGTATATTATGATGAACAGAGGGCATAATGCATTACTTCAGATGGACACATTGGCAAAAATGCACTCACACTTAATAAATAATACATCAGAGGGCATCTCCAGGGTTACAGTGCATTCCAAGGTTTTGGGTTTGCTACAGTATCGAGATTTCCACATACTGCAAACAAGTATCTCCCAAGGCCATGTGGACAAAATCCTTTGTGAACTCATAATTACTCTCATAGTTCACTAGACCAATGTCCCAACCCAGTCCTCAGGGACCCCAGGTAGGGAGCAAAAACGTGGCCTGTCTGGCAGGGAGCTGGGAGGAAGCAAAAATGTGGAGCAAAAGGTCAATAGAAAAGATTGCTTAAAAAAAAAAAGTAAATGATTGCAGAACTCATTTGTGCCACGTTTTCATAGATTAATGAGCAAAATGGAAGAATTGATTTATTTTTCGTGTTTCTTCCTGTTACTGCAGATGGTCATGGCAAATGTAACCAACTTGTTATCATTTATTTGTGTCAAAGTACAAATGCACCCAAATAGCGAGAAAAATGCATTTCATTTAGACATTTCCGAGGACGCGAGTCTGCCATGTTTCAGGTCTATCTTGGGAATGTCCCTTTAGGAGAAAGGTGGGGTGCCAAAACAATAGCTCCCTACTGACCCACCCTTCTTCCTCACCTCCTCACCACCCCTGCTGAGGTGACATCTCCTCAGGCATAGAAACAGTTAGGCCTAAGTGGAAGCTTAAGAAACAATGGGAATGGAGCTGAGCTACACACATCTTCATAACTGTACAAAATGTCTGTTATCTCATATTTACACTTGTCAGCCAAGTCCACATAGGGTGGACTCTCTAAATGGAACATCTTTGCTTGCCTGGTGCCTCGTTCTAGATGACTGACCACAAAGCCAACATTACACACCCTCCGAAAGAGTGTGGACCTACTTAGAGCAGACTGAAACAAGTAGCATTAAACCATGGGTCAAGTATTCCAGCAAATCCACTACAAATTATTGTCATAGCTTTCAGAAGTCTCTGTAGTCCTATCTACCCCTTGCCTGCAACATGCCTCACATGTCTCAAACATGGGCCTTCTAAGGTCATACAAAGCAACAAGATACCTTGAAGATAAAATTGCCTTACTGAGTCCCTTAATACAGCAACTGTAGTTGGAGGAGACCATTGCGGAGTGTTACTCTGCAGATTCCAGGGGAAGGTGCTCAGCTAGGGGCAGCTGAGAAGCCCCTCACAGAAGCCCACTTCTCCATTACTCTCCAGTCACCTGTTAGCAAAGGCACTGCTGGGCAAGTACACTGAGAGAAGTGTGAGGAACTAATTGCAATAATACCATGTATTTATAGCTCTAAAGCATCTTCCAGCACTTGAGGTCTGGCTAGAGAGCAGGAGAAGCCAGCATCAGGCCTGGGAGTGCATGTTCCTGTCTGGGAGCCACAGATCAATGCCCAGGTCTCAGACTCTAACAGTGTGTCAAATATTTGGCAGAGAGCAAAGGTTATTGCCATACTTAAACCTGAAAAAATCCAAATCTCCAGTCCACTGTAAAATTCTCGAGCACCAGTTCTCCAATGCAGAATATTGGCTGCAGAAGATCCAAGAGTAGATTTGACTGGTTATTATGAGCTGCAAACATCTCACATGTTCATATGAGTAAGTCCAAAGACCATCCTACCTAAATATATTGTGGACCCAAGACAAGACAAACCAAGATCAAGTCATGGAAGAACTTGATCTCTTGCAGGCAGAGCCTGGGCCACTGCACTTGCTACCCCTGGATTTCAGCTCACGTACTTGCACTCAGATCACATAAGCACATACCCGCAGTGAAGGCGCCCAGCTGCCTGTTGCCAGGTACTTCCTCAATGTGACCCTGCACCCCATTCCCGTTTCTCATTGGACTCAAGTAAACAACTCATCACAAGCCCTACCAACATTACAAGCCCTACCAACATTGTAGTTGAGAAATTAGTTCAACCCCTTTTCCTAAATGTGAAATGGGACAATCTATGCAATAAATCCTAGAGGACTGTCCAACCTGCAGATTTAGTGGAGGACCGCTCACCCTAAGTACACCCAGACCGGAAACTTGGCTCAGGACTGTGCATTTCCTAAATTAAAAAGTATAGCCCAACTGCAATTATAATCTGAGATATAATTTTCATAAATATATACAAATATCAATATACATGCATCTTCAGAAATAAGCCAGCTACATCATTTACTTAATTATTTTTAAAAATATGGCAATACTCTGTATTAATCTCAAGTCTGTGTCTTCGGTAAACAGAGCACACTCGATGCACAGTTTGCATGTAGTATGCCCTGTCCAGACTAACATGCAGCCGGAGGAGAATAAATGTCTTTGTTACCAAGGAAATGGCTCCAAACAGCTAGAGGGTGCTAAATATTTAATGGTAGGAGTTTCTTTACCATTAACCCCCTGTCCTCTAACGGGAACTGACATGAGTGCAAATGGAAATGAGTGCATGTGCACAGTCACACACTCACACACACACACACACACACGTTTGTACCCATATCTTTGTGGGGACCATCCATTCATTTCTATGAGAAAAACCCTACTCCCAGCAACAATACTCTTAACCCCTACCCAGCACTAACCACCCCACAATGTAATATGCACATAACCCACACACACATATTTAGTAACATGTGCACAGAACACGGACTGACACACATGTTCACCAGCTCACTGCTTCTTGTACCTCATACTTTCAGTTCCTGCTCCATCAACTGTCAGTGGTCCATGATCTTAGTTCCTCTCCTTCAAACACTAATCACAGAATTCACAATCTCAAAAAAAAATATCTAATGTATACACAGGTATTCACAGCTTTGCCATTTCCTTTAATGCACATAATTACTGCAGATCAGTACAGCTGAGCGGCTCGTTCATCTGAAAGCCTGCACAGAACAAACCCAGGTAGTGTGAAGATAATCGGAGTTGGATTCATCTTAAACATCTCTGACTTATTAAGTACTACGCTCCGCTATGCATTTACTCGAAAGCAGCAAATCGCAGCTCTGTTCCTGGCAGGCTTTCAAGTGCCCTTTAAAGAGTTAAATTGGGGGAAGGCAAAACACATTCAGTCTGTGAGATAATTAGTTCAGCTAAGTGCTTAAGTGATTAGGTAGGATGAAAATGTGTCTGTGGGAAAGAAAGCTGCTTTAAATGATCCTTTTAAAAAGATAACAGAATACATTTAATTAAGAATGATATTCCTGTCTCTCTAATTATTCCTCTTTTTCTATCTGTGCAGACTGAATTGTATGAGAACAAGTTTTGCAAAAAAAAAAAGTATGTGTTGTTCAGTCATTTAACAGTCATTTGACTATAATAGCACTACAGGTGCATGAGTCAGACACTGCAGCTGGACTTGTTTCCTGATGTCCGAATGCTAAGTGAATTACAGTAAGACATTACTGTAACCTTTGAGAAGCGGTGACCTCTGCTCCAATAGAGTTGCAGTCGCTTCCAGCCAATGACAGCTGCCGGATGCTGATGGATTATGGTACCAAAGCTTTTACCAAACCAGACTGCATGACCAACATGCGTCTCTCCCCTGTCCCCATGCAGCTGCAGCATGCCCACTGCATGACCAACATGCGTCTCTCCCCTGTCCCCTCCGTGCAGCTGCAGCATGCCCACTGCCTGACCAACATGCGTCTCTCCCCTGTCCCCTCCGTGCAGCTGCAGCATGCCCACTGCATGACCAACATGTCTCTCCCCTGTCTCCTTCGTGCACATTTGACATCATCTTTGCTTTCAGCCATACCAGAGCAAATGACCTATTCCGCTCTTCAACTAACACTTCTGCCCCATTGCAGGAAAATAATGAAAAAATAATTACATTCACATTTATCTGTTTTCCAGTGACCTTTTACAAAATGTTGCTGCGTTGGTCTTACACATGGTACCAAGGAGGATAAGGGGAGGAGGAGAGGAGAGGTTCTAATGTATGTTTCAGGCTTACATTAATCATTATATGGAGCAATTGGCTCTGAGCTGTTTAGATGTAACCCTTCTCCTAACAGTGGGTAGCTAAGTGTCTCTCTGGTGCCCCCTACAGGGCCACGTTGAAGTCAGTGACCAGGAACTCGATGTGATCCCTCTCTTTGGTCTTGAAGGCCTCCGCGATGAGCCGCGCAGCCTCCTGATGCTCCAGCCCTCTCAGGGAGACTCCGTTCACCTCCAGGATCACCTGACCCACCTTCAGCTGCCCACAGTTATAAGCTGAGCCGCCCTTCTGTGGCGGATATGGGCAGGCAGGCGGTCGGGACCAAGCCAGGAAAGAGGGGCAGAAGAGGAGAACGGGAGTGGAAGATCAGAGAGAAGGGGTGGGAGAACATGAAAAGGAGAGAGAACATCAACATTACAGCCTTTGGTAGCTTAGTAGTTATTATCTTAACTTTTATAGGGGTAGGTAAATAGCACCGCAGAACACAGGTAAGCAGACTCTCCAGTAGCGCAGGAAGAGTATGGAAACAGGAAACAAAGAGCTAGAAACAGACCATTTCTCATAGCAAGATGAGGGTTTCATTTCCAGCAGCCACCTTCATTACACCTAAACTATGCAAAGACCAAAAGCCTCAGATACGGAAAACCCCTCCTGGTTTGGGGTGTCATATTTCATCTTATTTGGATTCATATATAGTTACGTGAATTCTAAGGTTCTACAACCATCTGGTCCTTAGCAGGTCTTAAAATTAGGTAAACGTAACCTTCGAGGAACAACAACACATGACATATTACACCGTGCCGTTATTTATTTAACACAAACTAAGCCAAAATTCAGAAGCAGTGTGTCAATGCTTCCATAGGGCTTAAGATGGTAAGCAGTACCTGGGTGATGCTAATTAAATGCACTTGATGTAGGTGGTCATCAGCAAGTGTGACCCCCTCTATAAAAGCAGAAGTTTTGGAAGTTTGCTGGACTGGGGCGTTCAGGAGAAAAAGATATCAGCAATGATCTCAGAGAAACACATCAATCTGGGAAGGATTATAAGGCCATATAAGGATTATAATTTCCAAGCAATATGACGTCCATCATTCTACAGTAAGGAAGATTATTCACAAGTAGAAAACATTTAGGATAGTTGCCAATATTCCCATGAGTGGACATCCCAGCAAGTTCACCTCAATATCAACCTGTGTTCAGAGAAACTGCAAAAAAGAGCTACATCTCAGACTTTACAGGCCTCAGTTAGCGTGCTAAATGTTGAAGTTTATGGCAGTACAATTAGTAGAAGACTGAACAAGTATTGTAGGGAGAAAGCTTCTTCCCTTTAAAAAGGGCTTAGGTCTCTGGAACAATGTCCTTTGGACAGATGAGACCAAAGTGGAGATGTTTGGCCATTATGCACAGCGCCATATCTGGTAAAAACAAACAGGAAGGGGTGATGATTTGGGCTTGTTTTGCAGCCACAGGCCCTGGGCGCCTTGCAGGCATTGAGTGGACCATGAATTCCTATGATTTGGGCTTGTTTTGCGACCACAGGCCCTGGGCTCCTTGCAGGCATTGAGTGGACCATGAATTCCTCTGTATACCAAAGTATTGTAGCATCAAATGTGAGGCCGTCTGTCCAATGGTTAAAGCTTGGCCAAAATTGGATCATGCAACAAGACAATGATCCCAAGCATACCAGAAAATCTACAACAGAATGCCTGAAAAAAGAATCGAGGTGTTGTAATGGCCCAGTCAAAGTCCAGACCTCAACCTGAAATGCTGCGGTGGGATCTTAAGGGAACTGTGCAGTGGTTATACAAGCTATTGGATCATAGGGTGTACATAGGATGTTTTCCACACATGGCTTCTCTACTTTGGCTTCATTTTTGTTAAATATAAATAATAAATATAATACAAATAAATATAAATAAATAATGACACTGTGGAATCTGCTGTGTGTTGTTTTACACCTGAGGTTAAATCATTTTAGAACTTGGTATACCTAGGACCAGATGATAACAGAGGACCAGATGATGTCCTGATACATAACTCCACAGAACTAACAGAGGGCGTACTTTCTTTTTCACATATACATGCAGAAATATGCAGTTTAGCCTCAAAAATCAATTTAAATTTTTCCTTAAGTATTTTTTTTTTCCATCATACGGCAGTTCTCCGCATGTCAGGTCTCAAACCTAGCAGTAAATTAGGGAGTCCTTTTTCTATTTTGGACTAGGCCAGGTATGATTTGGGAAGGTTTAATAATGAAGAGCTTAAAAGAGAAAGTCGTGTTCCTTTGTAGGATAGGTTCGCTGTATAATATAGGAGCAAACCTCAGATAAGCAGGAAGCATTTGGTTAAAGAATCCTTTTAAACATCACAATTGAAGGTAAAACAACCAGACAGGGATATGTACAGTACATGTAAGAAGTGCCTGCCTCTCAGGTCTCAGAGGCTTACCAGGAATAGTGTATATATACACGTTACTCATCCCCATGGCAAATTGTCTTTTCTCCTGTCTCATGTTGCTCTCCATAAGACCACAGATACAGGAGAGAGCATGTTTGGGAGGCAGAGCACAGGGTTAGCCAGCAAGCAGCGCCCTGGGAACAACTGGGGTTAAGGGCCTTGCTCAAGGGCCACACAGCGGCATCAATCTGCCCACAGTCCCAACCTGCAGAATCAGACACCACCCCACAACAAAAGTAACAATATCGACTCTATAACACACTACAGTTAGCAGGCTGTGTTTAGTGTTAGAACCTTGACTGGAAGCTAGACATCTGTCAGTATACCACCCCTTCTACTGTAGCCTTGTGCAAAGTTTGCGAGGGATTTATAAGGCTGGATGTCATAGAAGCAATTTCCACAAAGTTAAATGCCGAAACTGTGAATTAAACTCAATAAAATAAATTCTATCGCAATGTGCCTTTTCAAAGAGTGTCCATAAAAACGAAACATCTGATCAGAGAGCCGAATGAAAAGAAGAATGATGTTAAGGAGAATGGTCCAATAAATCCTTTGGTAACAGTAATATCATTTTAATTATCGGGACTGTGTGCTGAGTGGCAGTCAAAGCTCTGTCCAGACCATGGCACTCAGATTTTCCGGGGGATCGTTAGTGTGACATTCTCATATAGACATTCTACATGAACAGCTGATGGGAATCGGCAGAGAAGCCGCAGGGGTCAGTGACACAGTGACAGGCAGCGCATCTCACCACCGGGTGTGTCTCCTGTCACATTTCATTACCATCACCAATAAAGTGCATCTATACCAAAGTCTATTCTCATGCTCCCTCTAAGACCCACCCACTTACACCCGCGCTCTAACCCGACACCAGAACCAGCCGCTGTGTGTCTCTGCCAGTGCTGCATCTCGGATTCATCCCACAGAACTTTTTATATTTCTCACTTAGCCATTAACATATCATGAACAAGTGTACTCTTACATAATCATTTATATGAATATTAAAATAAGCTACATACATTGGAGGCAGAAAATAAACAATAAATATTACCCTGACTTGATAAAACATTTCATTTCCTGTTGTCAGCCATAAGACTAAATGTTCTTGACACAAAAGGGTTTATAAGAAATTGGCAAAGGGCATCTGTTCTCATATCTGTAACGTCAGATGTCATTTTGTATTGAACCACATTGCTGAATGGCTAAACTATTTTTTGCTTTTTACTATATTTCCCCAAATGTTATGTTGATTCTTCTGCCTCACCTGGCATTAACATACCATAAATTCAAGTTTCAAAAAGACATAATGACTCAGAACTATATTGTCTTAGAATTTTTTCAGGACAGGAACTCAGGGATGTTAAAATGAAAATGATCATAATTGGATGGCTAAGCCTGAGTGGCAGAGCAGCCTCAGGACCGTACGCAGGGCACGTCATCCCTCATCCCTAGCCCATAAAGACTGCAGAGATCCATCACATATCATTTATAATTTGTATATATTTTTAAAATGCAGACTTTAAAAAGCCAACTGTGGTTATAGAGCGATTTTTACTGGCTTTGCTAAGGGAATATTATTTTTATTTGTAGCCAACTAGACGTGCTTCCTGAGGTACGGATCAGTGAATTATTCACAAGTTTCGAGGAAGAGGGCATGATCTAGCCTAGGAGCCCTGTCTTGTAAATGTCCACTAGGGGGCCGAGAGCACAGGGACAGGAAAACGACCTCAGAGAGGGATTGCTCCCGGCCTGCACCACGCGGCATGGTGAGGGCCCAAAGTCGACACACGGAGACTGACCTGTATGGTGACGATGCGGGGCAGCGGCTGGCGGGTGTTGGCTCCGCCTTCAATGGCGATTCCCAGAGTGCTGGTGCTCCTGGCCACACGGACCAGAGAGGAGGTCAGCTCTAATGCCCCCATCTACAGCAGCGGAGGAAAACGAGCGGGGAGCAACATGGTTGGAGGGGGGAATGCGGGACACATGTGATGGTGATAACGTTGAATGTGTGTTTGGACACTGGCCCAGTGTTTGAGGTGGGGGGGGGACAGCATGGACAGCCTTGAGCGATCACTGAGTGCTGCATCCCGTCTTTGTGTTCATGCAGAGATCAGGAGTGATTGTACGCCTTCCCCTGGCACTCATCCTCTCTCCTCCCCTGCTTTCCTTGGGTGCCTTGATGTCAACGACATTGACCTGTGTGCCCTGAACTTAAAGCCTTCATCATGACATCCTTCCCCGCTGCATCGTGATGGTGAGCTTTGACTACCAAGGCCAACAGACAACTGTAGCACATCCAGCGGCTGAGCTTTACCTACCTACCTGCTGATATCTGATAGCTGAACCTGTTCGGTTATCATGCTGTAGAAGGGTGGGCAGCCAGCTGACCTTAGGCCCCCAGAGGTTTCTCTTCCTACTAGACCAGGGGTGGGCAATCTTATCCACAAAGGGCCGGTGTGTATGCTGGTTTTTGGGATCACCCTAAGGTCAGCTGTTCCAAGTGTGAGAATTCTTTAGCCAATCAGTCCTCTAATTAGTGATCTAATTAGGGAGTTGCAGCGAAAAGCAGCATACACAGTGGCTCATTGCGGATAAGATTGCCCGCCCCTGTACTAGACCAAGCTGAGGGGATTGTGTTCCACTCCTCTGCCGTTGTCCGGCTGCTTCTACTTGCACAGTGTGCTGCGTGTGTTTATTTATGCATGATATATATTTATATAGTAAAGTTCTATGTCCGGAGAAGCGCTTAATAAAAAGCCAAACTGAAGTTAAGTGATTCAAATGGAATCTTAATTTATGTACAAAGCTAGAAAATATTGTGACATTATGAGCAAATTGAGAGAACGTGCTTTGTTTGCACCCAACGGAGATCAGCAAATTCAAAGCAATTAAGGTTTTACAGCCAATAATCCTGAGCATTGCCATAACTCCTAGCCTGTCATCCACAGCCTCCAAACCATGCTGCAAGGCATGTTCTCCGCAGGGCCACTCAGCTTGATATGCTAGCCAGTCCGAATCATAATCATAATCAGAATCGTTGTATTATCTCGGAAGCTTGTTTATTTCTGCTCATAAAAAACAGTGAAGACGTTTTAGAAGAGTGATAAAAATTGACATTTTAGCACTGCAGTCATGCAGCCGCTCCATGTTCGCGTAAGGTATGTGATGGCCCTGCTGAAGAAACCAGACTGGCCAACTTAAGCTGGTTAAGCTGGTTGACCAACTTATGATAGCAATATGATTATGATTATTTCGCCTGATGGTGTGATGGTTTAGCTGGTCATACCAGTTTTTGATGGTCATTCTAGCTGGTTTACCTGCTCATACCAGCATGAACAGCTGGTGATCCACCTAGCTAAACCATCAAAGAGCAGAAAAAGCTGGAACATGACCATCTAAGACTATCTCAGACCACCTTAGACCAGCTACCAGTATAAACTGGATTTTAGCTGTTTGTTCAGCAGGGGGTGTCCCCACGAGACCCCACAGACCGTGACTGATATACATATTCTGCTCTCGGACTGAATAAGTGGAGAACATCAGCTGTGTAGCAGCATTCCTCCACTGGAAATGTATGAGTGGATGTTTTCCTCGTGCTGCGGGCTGACATGGCGCATGCCACAGCGCTCTCACCGGTTGGGCCTGGGCTTCCGTCCCCTGCCCCTTGGTTCGCACCGCTTCATGGGACAGCCGTGCCTTGCCGGGCCGGGGGCTGCTCTCCTTGCTCAGGCCTCCAGATTCGGCGATGTCCACCCCGCTGTCCTCACTCAGGGTCTGACCGCTGCCCGACAGCTGCGAGAGGGCGGCCCCTACAGAGGCCACAAAGCACACGAGCGGCACTCTACCTTCACCGGGGTTACGGCGACGGCTCTACCTGCATGTGGATTTATGCAAAGCTCCGGCACCCCGTGGATTTAAATGCAGCACCCTCACCTCGCGTCTGTGGGGCTGGCTGAGCCCCGCTGGTGCCCGGCTCCAGGCCGGGCCGGTGCACGTCCACCATGATGAAGCGTGGTTTGGAGGCGGGAGATGAGGACGGCGGCTTATTGGGGCTGGATTGCGGAGGAGCCGAGGCAGAGCCTGGCGGTGCAGACAGTGGGCTAGTGGGAGCAGGGTTGCCCTTGGCTGGGGCCTCGGGGAAGGCGAAGGTCTTGAGCGGCTGCCTATTCCCCAGGGTTTGCTGAGGGGATGCTTCCTTTTCAGCAGGAGGGCAGCTGCACTCTGGAGGACCACCAGCAGAGGGCACCGTGCACAAGAGGCCTGACTGGGAAGATGCAGAGGAGGGCCGCTTGGGCTGAGCTCGAAGGGTGGGACGCTTCGCTAGCATCGGGGGGGGCGGTGGCTTGAAGGATGGGGGGGAATCAATGGTGGACTGCGCGTTATCCTGGAGAAAAGAAGACAGCGGTGCCCATTCACTGCTTAACCCCAGAACCATAAAGTGTCAAAACCAATCAGAACCACAGCAAGACAAAACACTGCTGTTATGTTTTTTTTTTCAGTTAGATGGTTATTTGTTATTCATTTCAATAAAAAATGTCACGGCTAAGGATCTGGGTACACTCTGAGGTTTTATTAACATTTCCTCCGCAGTGAATCACAAAACTCTTGAACGCAGTCAAATGCACACAGATGCCAAGTATAATAAGCAATGAATGGGCAGATAAATTAAAAAAGTTTTTCATAAAGCACAGACAAAAATAACTGCAGGGTTATTACCTAGATATTGCATTCCCTACAGAAAGTCACATCCACTGCTACAGCAAAGCAATAGTAATACAGTATTAATTTCCACTAAGACCATACAAAGTGTGAAAAGTATCCATTAGATATTTTTATTATAACATTTATCAAAAGCACATGTCCATAGTACATTTAAAATGTGCATTTATCCCACATTTGAAATTGAAATGTGGATTTAAAGGTGTCATTTTAAATTTAGATTATCCAACAAAAAGAATCTGTCCCGTGGAACCAGGAAGGCAAAGAGGAAGCATGGCAGAGTCTCAACAGCCACTTCACAGACGACAAGGACACACGCCGCTTTGGGTGCAAGGTTTCCGGACCATTTCAGACTGCAGGCCTGCACCTCAAACAGGCCGCAATGACCCCTCTCTGCCAGGCAGACAATACATTTTACACGTGTTTTCAAGCCTCTAATAGCACCACAGTGCGAAAATTGACTCAGTTAGAGTGTAGAAAGCCTTCTGTAATGTCAACCCCAAATAGCTACTGGTCCAGATAACATACCTGGAAGTGTTCTCAAGGACTGTGCAGAACAGCTGAAGGAGCACTTCACTGACATCATTAACGTCTCCCTCAGCCAGACAGTAGTGCCCACCTGCCTTAAAAGTGCCATCATCATACCTGTGCCTAGGAAACCCAACCCAGCCTGCATGAACGACTACGAATACCACCCTGTGGCTCTCACTACGATTGTAGCAAAGTGTCTTGAGTGACTGGTTATGCACATTAAAGCAGACCTCCCCACAAACTTAGACCCCCCTGCAGTTTGCATATAGAACCAACCAGTCTACAGTCTATGCTATATCCACACCCCACCCTGTCCCATCTGGAAAACCAGGGTGCCCATGCCAAACTGCTCTTAGTCGACTTCAGCTCAGCCTTTAACACCATCATAGCACAGCAACTGGAGGAGAAGCTGAGGTCACTGGTGCTGCATACTGTAACTGGATCTTGGACTTCCAGACACAATGGCAGCAGACAGTCAGAGCTGGCAGTCACATATCAAGCACCATCTTGGTGAGCACAGGCTCACCCCAGCACTGCGGCCTGAGACCCCTACTGTTCACCCCGCTGGTTGTTGCTAGATTCAGCTACAACGACATCATCAAGTTTGTGGATGGTACTGCAGTGGTGGGTCTCATCAGCAAAGGCGACGAGTCAGCAAACAGGATCAATGTTCCTACTGCATGCTGACAAGACCAAGGAAATGGTCACAGACTGCACTCAGAAGGTCACCCCCTGTTGACCATAGATGGCATGGTCATGGACAGGGTCAGTGGTATCGAGCTTCTGGGAGTGCACCTGGCACCACTGAAAGTGTTCTGACCCACTGTATAACTGTCTGGTTCAGGACCTGCACGACCTCGGACCAGAAACAGCTGAACAGGGTAGTGAGAACAGCTGGGAAGGTCATCGGTGCCCGTCTGCCATCCCCACTAGAGATCTTCAGCCAGCGCTGCATCCGCAGAGCCCCCGGCGTCACTGTGGACTCCGACCACCCCTCCCCACACCCCTCCTCCTGCCATTGGGGAAGAGGTACAGGAGAACCAAAGCAGGACCACCAGGTTTCAAAACAGCTTCATTGCCCAGGCTGCGAGGACAGTAGACCCCCCCCCACCGAATCACTGACTTCCCCACTGTACCAGACACTTTTGTTCACTAGTGCAATCTTTCATTTGCACTTTTCTTTTGCCTTTGCACTGTCGTACAGATAAAAAGACAATCTATTATTTAGTTATTTAACAATGCGTGCTACAACACCTAGGGAAAAAGAAATGCTGCTAAAAAGACTTCTTCATGCTGCTAATCACCATGGATACGGGTTGTTTGTGTATCGTGTGTATTGTGCGTATCTCGTGTATCGTGTGCATCATTTGGATCCATCTATCTATCTAAATATCTATCCATCCATCCATCCATCCATCCCAATACACTGCTAGGGTCATGATAGCATCAGCATTTTAGGCGCAATAATTCAGCTATTACAGATACTGATGTGTTTATATGGAAATTTTGAAGACCCATCTATCCCACAGTAAAAAAAAAATATGTAATGATAAAAACCTTAAAAATCTTTCTTCGTATTAATATCAGGCATTTCTGAAAATATGTGGAGAAAATCCAGTAAAGTAATGTATTATCTTTCAATCAAACTATACATTTACTTTGACCAGGATGTATAGTATACAACATTATCACTATTTTAAATGTGTTTATATTCCTACAGCCCTTCATTCTTTTAAGAGAGAGACTCCCTGCATCAGAACGTTTGTGTTGGCCTAAAAGATGGGGATCATGGCACCATGGCCGCTCCCCACTGCTCTGGCCCATGATCCTCCTCCACGAGAAGCACAGCGCCTTCCTCTAGCAAGCAGCAGGATCTGTGGCCCTCAGACTAGGCCATGAAGCGTGACTCTGGGACTCACCAGAGAGATGTCCGGCAGGGCGTTGTGACTCTGTGACAGGGCCTCGCTGCTGCTGTGCAGCCTGCTGCAGTTCTGGGGAGGAGACACAGAAGGGAACGAGGCATGAGTCAAACCCCCATGTCCCACTCCAACCAGGCATTTGCATGAGGCCCCTGAGGTTTGGGGCCCTTCGGGAACAACAAAACCACTCCTGACTGGGAAAGTGAATATTCTCAAAAATGACTGGCTTAACCTATAATATCATAAAAATTATGATAAGTGTTTTGGTTGTCACATTAAAATGTGAATTTATACACTGGCCTCACATACCCTCATGTATGCAACAAAAAAGAGAATTCAAATGGCCACCTCAGATCTCATTAAAGCTCAATGAAATGAAGTGGACTCATGAATTCAATTGAACGATACATTCTCTAGAACTCTGAAATGCACATAGATGCCTTCTGAGAGCCTGGGAAATGGACACTGCACCCACAGCAGAGCCATGAGGACGTCATGCTAGGCTCTGACACCCTAGATGACTCATAAGTCTTACTGTCTGGCAAATTAAAAATGCTAAACTAAAAGGATAAGTGGTGTAATGAGTTAGACAAAGACAGAAGTGAGGGCACCCTCATATACATATGCTGCACAGGAGAGAGACTGCCTGCCGCCTACTCAGGTTTTGAGTGAGGGCACCCTCATACACACACGCTGCACAGG
>JAODKN010000041.1:15666792-15677465 GCA_026774425.1 Petrocephalus zakoni
ATATATGTGTGTATGTGGTTGTGTGTGTGTGCATATATATATATATATATATGGATCAAAGAGCTTGGGACATTATATTAATCAAGTAGTCTGCTTACAGTCTCCATTTAGTTTTTTTTTTATACATGACAATATATGAAAAATTATGGCAATTCTTTTTTTTTAATTATTACTTTAATAGCCCTACTTTGCCTTCCGGTAACCCGTCTCCTTCTGGCTAGCTAGCTGAGGCTTATGCTGCGTGTGCAGAAACCATGACTGGAAAAAGAAAACAATTTTCTTTCTGACAAATATATAGCTTATGATATATATACTATACAATAAGCTATATTTTATGTACAATACAGTAGTGTGTTATAGTATATTTGAATTATACCCAGTTCAGTAATTTAGTTTGTACAGTACAGTAATTTGAAAAGCATTTGAAACTGCAAATAGCAACATTGTCCATTTTATTAACATATTCATGTAATAAATATATAAATGTTAATTAGACGGTAAACTGCCTGAGACATAAAGAACAAGAAAAAAAATCGGTTATAATGAACATCCACTTACAATGATCAATTTTGCCCAGACAGACGTGATCACTATAAGCGGTTTTCACTGTATACAGAGAATATGTAACGATTCATGAACATACTTACATATTCAGAGAATAATTTAATTCAATTTAACAATTCACTAAACCGATTATTTGAATTGCCGAATCCCAACTAATGAGTTGTTCAGATGTTACAAAAACTGTCCAAATAAAATGTTACCTTAAACTGTACACTAACACAAACAGAACCCAAAAAGGCAAGGAAGGGCCCATGCATAGAAGAGCAGGAGGCGGATGGCTGACACACCCGCATAGAGCCGATGGTGCTGGACTTCCTTAAGGTGGCGTGCGAGCTCAGGCAGCGGCGGGAGGCCAATGTGGAGTAGGGGTTGGCGTTCAGGGAATCGGCTCCTGCCTGGCGTGCCTTTATTGCCTCGATTTCGTGGTATAGGACCAGCCCGTCAAAGCGCTCCAGGTCATGGGGAACCATGAGCCCCCGCACCTCAGACATTAATGAAAACTAGGAGGGGAGTGGGCAAAACGGGAGGGAGAACAGAGATGATAATGGAGGTGGATCACTAGAAGCACAAGAGAACTGCCATTCTGAGGTCAAGCGTACTACAGAATCAATATCGCCATGACAGACCAAGACACTGCACTACCTCCACGGATATATTTACTGAGAAGAGCTTAGAATCTGCACTGTATGCAGAATCCAGCAGGCCGTTGGGAAGTATGAAATCTTCTATTAAATCAAGCTAAACTGTGGTTTCCCCTTCCGCCAGGGCCTAGAACTATCATACAAACTATTTGTGTCTGAAAACACCATGGTTTTCCTAACCCTAACCTTAGCTTCACTTGGCTAACCGTAATGTGTGGACAAAGTGTGACACTACAGGCTGTTGGGAAGTATGAAATATGTTATTAAATAGAGCAAAACTGTGGTTTCCCCTTCTACCAGGGCCCAGGACCATCATAAAAACAACTACTTGTGGTTGAAAAAGCCATAGTTTTCATAACCCAAACCCTAGCTTTAGTCAGCTAACCTTAAGATGGGGGCTTAGGGTGACAATACAAGCTGTTAGAAAATATGAAATGTGCTATTAAATTGAGCTAAACTGTGGTGCACAGTTCGCCCCCTTTCACAATCTGAATAAACAGTGCACTTGACAAGGATGAAGTTCACCTTGGCGTGAGTGTTGAGCAGCTCGAACAGGGCCATTACGAGCTGCTCCACCCCGATGTGGGCTTCCCGGTACTCCTCCAGGTAGTAGCTCAGCGTCTGCCTCTCCGGCTCCGTCAGCAGGAGGCGCGCCTGCTCCTCCAGCAAGGCCCGCGGCTGGTTCACCAAGTTGCTGAGTGTCACTTGTGAGCCGGCCACACCCTTATAGAACATGGACTGGAGTAGGAACATAGTATGAACATAGAAGGGGACAAGTATGAGAAAGGTTGCCAGAAGACACCAAGGATACAGAGGCTGCCCTTCCCTTTAACATTTTAATCTGTAAAGTTGTCCATAAATGTTGTTAATTTGCTAATGTAGTACTATAAGGGAACCTAAATCGTTTAATTACAGTCCCTGAATAGTACAGGCTACATTCAGCTGAGCTGGATCTCTGACAATTGTTCAATTGGTAGAGTGCCTAAGTGATAATTACCCCTACCTGGGTGATCTGTAATAGAAATTAGTTAAATACAAGTGTGTTGTTTGCCCAGGGGAGAGCCTGTGTATGCTGCCAATTAGCTACTCAGCAGAAAGATCATACGCAGTGGAATTTGAACGTAATCCAGGATTTTTTCAGCACTTGGGCAGATGAGGGGGTATGCAGCCAATTTCTTCCCCATCGCCATTTCGTCACGTCAGATGAGCCTGTCCCCGCCGCCCCTACTACCACCCGTTCCTCCGACTTCCCTCCAGCTGCCAGAAGAATGAGTCCAAGCTTTGGGAACGTGCTCTGACTGCTCCAATCCAGCCGGGCAGCCTTTTAATTAGCTCCTTAATCAAAGATACCCCTTCAGAGTCATCTGCCAGAGAGTCTGTGGAAAACAATCCCTCTGCATTACTGCGGAGGGAAAAAAAATAGCCGTTCGTGCTGGTTAAAGCTACTGGGCCAAGGTCAAAACAAAGGGGTGTCATTAAGTCAGGATATCGCCTTTTTGCCAGCTTATACCCTTTGACATATTTCACTAATCTCCAGAGAAATACCGCTTCTATGAAACTCACTGTCCAGTCACTTGACTTGCTATTAAAAGAGAAGCTTAAGTACAAAGAAGATGTCAAGTGCAGTGCGACGAGGTAATAATAGGACTTTATCATCTAGTTATGAACTGTGTTTCGTATCATCAAATGGAATCGGTAATATATCTTAAAATCAAAACAAGACCAAAAAATAGCTTGTACTAAATGCAGAAATATTTCCCAGACCTTCACAATGGTTTTGACAGGAAATGAAGCCGAAGATGTACATGCAGTGGCATACTAAGTGCCTGCGAACATGGCCGAGTGAAGTAAAGCATAATCCAACGATAAAGACTGAAAAATGAAGGCTATATCGAGGACCAACAGACTAGGAAGACGTGAGAAGGAAAAAAAGGGATTTATGGAGAAGACAGAGACACCTATGTACTCTATTGGAAAATCAATACTTCATAAAAGTGCACAGAATGAGCGTGGCCTTGGGAAGTGGCACCTTAAGGGAAAAGGTTTGGGCGGGTGCCCACCACACAGCACCACCAGATATCCTCCCCAAAAGTCAACTACGTTTTATTCTTTATAAATCAGGAAAACAGCGGTGTAATTTGATATTTAATCATCTCCTTTCAGTGGAAATCATCTCACTGACTGTCTCATAAATGTCAGCTGTCTTCAGTGACTCCTTCCCCGTTTCCATGGGTTCCTGTTCTTACCCTCTTTGGTTGGGACTTAAGGGTTAAACCACCAGAATAATAAGCAGTCAAAAAAACAGTGGCCCTGTATTGCATCAACATCTACGAGACTGCAGAGCCCTTCAGGGGCCGCTTCTGAGGCCTGCCATTATAAGCCACTGAAAAGATTATACATTTTATTTTGCAATTGCTATTATATTCATTGTCAGTCCTGAAAAGCTACAGGCAAATAAGCAAAGAAACATTTTCAATATCAGTTTCTGCTGGAGAATATGTGCATACAAAAGGATCTACAGAAGGCTCCCCAGCTAGTATTATGGCTGTCATTTGTCGGAAAAGACATTGTAGAACTATCGACAATCAAAAAAGGAAAAAAGCCAAAAATCTAAAAGCCAACAATTTTTGTCTGGTTACTTATGGTCAAGGTTAGGGCCGGGTAGGGGTTAGGGGTGTCATGACTGGGATTAGGGTTTTTCCCATAGAAATGAATGAATGGTCCCCACAATGTGTGTGTGTATATATGTGTGTGTCTGGATTATTCAAAGCTGATCCAAAATCAGCAAATGCAGAAGCTGTGTAAAATGGCAATAAATAATAATAAATAAATGATAATCAACAAAGTAAATATTCCATATTATTGTCACAAAAACGTTTTTTTGCAGGGCCCACAGCACAGTGATACTGGGATAGGGTACATGGCCAGTGGTGTGTAACCTGTGCTGATTCTACTTGGCTAAATCAATTTGCTCAGGAACCCACAGTTCAAAGAAAGTGCTCAGGAACAAAAAAATCCTGACGCAAACAATCTGCAGAGGCACTTCCCCGGCATGAATTAAATTTATATTGTAAATATTCTATCCTAAGCAGAAGTAAAAGTGAGAGGTGTGCAGCTGCCCTTGTATAAGACCAAGGTTCAATGGTGATTAATGGAGGGACACGTTCTATTAATTCTGCTCGAGAGCCAATCACGCTGCGTCATGGATGGAAAATCCCTATTGGCAGGCCAACACTCGCCATAAATACAGTGGACATAAAAACTCTACACACCCCTGTTAAAATGCCGATTTTTCTGAGGTAAAAAAATGAGACCATGGTAAACCATGGGAAAATCATTTAAAATGTTTTAATGTGATCTATAACCTGTACAATTCAATTGAAAAACATATTTTTTTAAATATACAAATGAGCTGGTTGCATAAGTGTGCACACCCGTCAACAAACACTTTGTGGAAGCACCTTTTGATTTAGTTACAGGATTCAGTCATTTTGGGTACACACCTGCCATCAATTAAAGTTACTCTGATTAAGTCCAAATTAAGTTCAGCTGTCCTAGTAGGATTTCATTAAAGTTGAGAAGTTTTTAAATCATATATCGTGGTCTTTTTTACATCACAAAAAAACTGGCATTTTAAAATGGTGTTACACTTTTTATATCCACTGTAATCATATATTGTCTTTATTTATAAAGAGAGGCTATAAAGTCAAAACATGCAATAGTTACTTAACTTTAGTATCACATTGCAACAAGCATGAGGGGCCCTAACACGGCTGATGGTACTTAGACTGCATGCTACCTAAATTAACAGAGCAGACAGTGTTGCCATTTGGTAGGGATGGGGCTGCCATAAAGGGGGAGTGGGCTTTAGGATGATTCCAAGGGCCCCTGCTGAGTGACAGAGCCGTAAAAGAAATTGTAACATAATTGGGGTGGTCAAAGTTGTGGGCACAATATGATATACTTTCATGGGGCCCAAAATCACTAATGGCGCCCCTCGGTAGGGGAATCCTGCACAGCATGTATGATATGAAGCCTATTCTGTAATATTATAGTAATTTATCAACAAAGCCTATCAAGTGAGATAGAGAAACCCAAAAGTGTACATCATAAGACGCGTATGAGTATGTGTGTGGCCATGAGTGTGTTCTTTATAAAACAATGTAGAGCTTAAGACAAGTTACTCCACTGCAACCCTACAGGATATGCTGTAGGCGTGAACAAAACCACACAGAGCTCATAACAAAATGCATGCAATAAGCAAACTCATCATCTGTTACTTGGTTAACTGCTCAAAGTTTGTAATAATTGCTCTTTGAGGTGGAACAGTATCCCCACAGTGTTATTTCGATAACAGCTGCACAGTGAGCTCCACTTAAATCGCTGACATCGCACTTCCACAGAATCTGGATTTGTGAGTGATGTTGGACAGGGGGGTCTTTATTAAGAGCCTTTATAAATGTCAGTGTACTGCTACTGCAGTAGTAGAGTGATAGTGCATTTTGCCACTAGAGCCATCCATGCGTTTTTGGGAAAAAAATGAATCTGTCCATCCACCTTCCAAGCACTCGTCTAGTGCAGGATTGCCAGGGGGCGTCTGAGGCTTAGGGAAGCAGTCCATCACAGGGCACAGAATCACGCACACACATTCACAGACAATGGACAATTTAAACACGCCACATATACTAACAGTAAGCCAGAGAGAAAACCAGTGAACCGGGGGACGAAGCACCATTCTGTCCTGAATTATGATGCACACAGTATATTCCACTGATACATACACGTATGCAAATTTGTTTAACAAATAATTCATTTTAGATAGGTATAATTGTTTAGTATGAGGATTGTTCTATATATCAAATATAGCTATTAAAGCTATTATTCCTAAAATATATGAGGCAACGCAAAAACGACCAGATCTGGGAGGAGCCTGACCAGCTGATGATGAGAAACCCTAAAAATTCTTTATGCTTTAATCAGGTTTTATAAAAAAAACTTTTCAACCAGGAAAGTACGAAAACACTTTGTTGTGAAACTGGCATTTCATATAATAAAATATAACATAAAATCGGAAATAAAAGGATTTTGAATGTTCAGTTTAGTACCCAAAAGTGTATAGTTTATTTCAAGCTATGATTTATAAAATATCATTCCTCCAAATCATATAAATTTTTTTTCGAGAAAAAATTCTCTGAGTCATCCATCCATCCATCCATCCATCCCGGTCAGTGTGCAGAGGAGCCTGGAGCCTTTACCAGGCAGCAAAGCCAGTTACAGCAAAGCAATTCATCAACAGGAAGAAGTGACTTGGAGGGCTCATGGAACTGGGCCTGGCATCACTGTTTGTAAGTGCGTGGCGGTTTATGGGAAGGACCAATAAGAGAGAGTCTGGCTGCCTCAAGGGGACCACGTGCCCCCGAGGGACAGACGAATGCCACCAGCCAATGACAAGGCCGGCCACACCCACAGCTTGGTGACATTGGGCTCAGCGCTGCTGAAACATTGATGCCTCCCAATAATACGGCCACAAAGAATGTCCTTTGTTAACTTTAAAACATTAAAATGTTAATATTTTTGCCAGTTATAAGTTTAGGAATGCCACATTCTGATCAGTTTCCTGTCCTTCTCATTAATGGCCAGTTGTGGTACCTTATGTCCTGACAAATACAGATTAACTTTCTATTAATTATCCTGCTACTGGCCTAATTACTACAGTAGTTAAACTTGGATTACTTTTGACTGGAATTGCGACGAAGAACCAGCTGCTACTAAACATCTGTAATACAATATCTCATCTGATGGGGATATGATGATGTTACCCATCTCCATGGATCAGGTTCCCTACCCCTGTGTTACACGGACTGCAGTGGTTAGAATCATGCAGGCTGGCAGTGCAGAGTGACCCACTCATCACAGCCAGCAATTTTACTCTGAATTGAGATTTTTCCTCCTGTTCTGAGATGTTTCTTCGATTTCAGTCTCACCCGCCTGCAGGCTGTTATGTAACACCGTCCACATTTGTCCCGGGGTCTGTAACACCGTCCGCATTTGTCCCGGGGTCTGTAACACCGTCCGCATTTGTCCCGGGGTCTGTAACACCGTCCGCATTTGTCCCAGGGTCTGTGAAGTCAGGGAACGTGCACCTGCGCCACGCTCTGCTCCGTACAGACGCCCAGCGCCCATTTCTCCCTGTGTGCTTCCTCCCGTGTGCAGACGCCCAGCGCCCATTTCTCCCTGTGTGCTTCCTCCCGTGTGCAGACGCCCAGCGCCCATTTCTCCCTGTGTGCTTCCTCCCGTGTGCTGATGCTGGAATGACTGAGCTCTGTTCCATAACTGCTGTGTAGGGAGGCAGAACATCACTGCAGGTTGCAGTCAGGGAATCTGGTTTCCATTGTAAGCCCTTTGGAGCCTTAAAGCCAGCTGCTTCTCCAGTCCTGTCCCCAAAAAGTCCCCATTCCGGTATCCGACTCGCCTTTCACATGGCTCTCTCCACAATTCTGCCTGGAGCAGGTCTTACACATAACCTACCATTTTACAATGAACATTTCCTTCCCTGTCATTGTAAATTTGAGCATGATGCTTTGTATTTGTTCAGCCAGCCATGTACCAGGGAAGGCACTGTAGACAGGGATAATCAGGGCCTAGAATGCGCAGCATTACACCCCCATGCTACTGTAATACAGGCAAACCATGCTTCATAGCCCCAAGCCCAAGCTTAGACGGACACGGGCACCATGCCCCTCGTTCCTGCAATAGAGAGCTGAGACAGCACTGTACAGAGCGCTCCAGGTTAGCAGCACAAAGGTAGTGGTGCCAGCGGGGTATGTGCTGTGTAAGTGCGGGAGCAGAGCAGGGCAGCGCTAGGGCGAGAGGCTAATGCCTTCAGTAGCATTAGCTTTTAGCCTTGTGCACTAGCCTACACCCCGGGACGTCTGAGAATCGCAACCGGTACTGCATGCAGTAGCACTTTGGCTGTTATGGGATGTTCTGAAATGAGAATGCGCTTTCCTTTCTGAGGCAACAACTATCCGGAGCCTTAATGTAAACCAAGGCTGTGCCATAGTCAGTGAAACCATAGCTGTCTAGAATCTGGATAAATGGTACATATGCTTTACCAATCAGATGATCATCTGACAGAGATTTGTGTTCGCCTGTTATAACTACAGACACGTAGGAAGCACGTACACTACGTCCCCCCTGAATTCACCACGCACGAATCAAGCCGCGGGTTACACAGCAACCTGACGGTACCCCAGCCATGAAACGCGGTTCCATCACTATATTAAGTCTTGCCCCTCCGATGTCGAGTCGTCACTGACTCTGCACTCGGCCCAGGGCATAGAACTACTACAGATTTACTCTCAGCTAAATAAAGGCTTTTAATGTGAATGAAAGACTTCAGAATGGACCAGTGGTAGGAACATGGCCATATATGCCAATTTCTTCAAGGACTCACAAGTAAGAGGCCCTGGCAGTGCCAGACGAGCTAAGTACTCGTGGTAATTCAATGCCCTAAGTGCTGTAATGCAGTGGACAGGATAAGGAACAGCACCCTCAGTGCCTGCTGGACAGCGCATACACAATCTGGGCGGACCACCCTCTCGCCTTTACTAGCCGAATTCATATATAAATCTGCTTTGCTTCCTTAAATCACACCCAAAGCCTGAAATTACACCACAATCGACCACTCCTGTATTGTATGACATTTATAGAGCTTGCCTCTCGCATAAAGCAGGGGTGTCCAGAGGTCGAGTGGCCGTTTGCCTCGTAAGTCACCTTGGTGATTAACGGCCCTCGGAGGCCCCCCGGCTTCGGGGCCGGAGAGGCGGACACGGGCGCGGTGAGGGAGGCGGCGGCTTATCGAGGATATCGGAGGGAGGCTGAAGGGGGAGGGAGGCGGTGGCTGGGCAGCCCCGTTAGCTGCGGCAGTGCGGGTACGAGGAGACGGGAAGATTAAAGCAATTTCACACTTGCGGAGCGTGACAGACATTTAGAGACAGAGAGGCTACCCCTCGACCCCCCCACCCCCTTTCCACAGATGGAGCAGCACTGGCTGTTGTCGGTGCTCAAGTTAGGGAAGTTCAAAGAGACTAGTGCGGAGAAGACCGATGCGTCCCGCCCCCGAACTGAAAATCTAATACCTTTGGGCAGTGTCTTTAAAACTGACCCAGCCCTGCCATCAGAAATGAGAAAGGTGACGTAATACATGTCTCGATTTTGTTAAACAGACTTCGTGGTGTTTATGATTACCTGCTAAGTAAAAAACAGAGTGGTGATTAGATTAAGAAACCCTTCAGCCACTTTTGTCATGTTTAAACACATTACGCATGTATTGCAGGTGCCATGGCTTACTCAGGGGCTTTACCCGAGTCACAAGGCTAATCCTGACATCTTTAGACAGAAAATGGAGGAATTTATTCTTAAACGGGTGACCTGCTTGGAATACATATGAGATGCATGTCTGTAATGCACCGTGCAGACGTTTGATGGGCCAACAGGGGTTGTGATCTCAGTGCCAGAAAAACAGACACACACACACACACACACACATACACACACATACCCTGTATTCCTATCTTTATGGGGACACTCCATTCATTCCTATGGGAATAACCCTGATCCCAATTATGATACCCTTAACCCCTACCCAGCCCTAACCTTAACCATAAGTAACCAAACAAAATATAAGACTTGGCATTTTAAGTTTTTTGATTGCAGACTCGGATTTTTATACAATTGAAGTTATCCTTGAGAGGACTGAAAAAATGTCCCCACAAGGTAAGAAGTAGCAGGTCTTTATCACATTGTGGAGACATTGGGTCCCCACACTATAAGGATTACAAAGCCACACACACACGCCCTACATCAGTGCCACGAAGGAGAACATCCCAAACCTGGAAGGCCTCGAGCCCATGTGGACACACAGACAGCATTACACTCTCAGTTCACAAGATATGAAGTCTGATTACAGTAACAGGGAATCTGACCAGCCTGAGAACATGCCTGAGAACATGCCTGAGAACATGCCAGCAGTCACCCAGCAACACAAATCCTGCTTTTTATACCACTAGAAATGAGCCATTTACAATTACTGAATTAAAAAAGACAGAGACATCACATATGTTGAGGGTACCACCTTAAGAGCCGCTGGTGTTGCTGTACATGCCACGTCTGGCCAATTACGCCTGTCCATCAGCGTGCCATTGTGGGTTCTGACCATCCATGCCATTTGCCTTCCCACACGCCCGGATGGTGCCTGGGGCGGGCACCATCTGAGCTGGAGTCCTAGTCCAGTCCCAAGAAGGAGGTGACATTGTGGAGATGGACTACGACCCTGAACATCGTCGAGGCGACCTTCAAGGGCCGGGATGGAGGACTTATAAATTCACTGATTCATTGTTGGACTCTGGCTTGCTCCCAACAAGCCCTCACTCTGAGCGAGCATGCTCAGTCTTTCATTTTCTGTAA
>JAODKN010000041.1:15727839-15749252 GCA_026774425.1 Petrocephalus zakoni
TTATTTTATGGTTCTATAAAAATAACCTCAAGGGAACGTTCACAGAACGTTCGTAAAAGAATACAAAAACGTAACCTCAAAGTAGCCTTCAGGAAACGTCCCCTAAAGGTTCTTCGAAGGTTCCACATAATGTGACCTTTAGAGAACCTTTAGGGAACGTTCCCAGAACGTTCGGTGTTTGCTGGGATGCTAGCTGACCAGCCCAATTCAATAAACTGGAGCCAACACTGTAGCCTACTGTGAGCATATTTTTTAGCCATTGTATTAATTATATACAGACAGAATGCACAAATCCCGATATATAACGCCAGCGGTGAAATGGTAAAAACATTATTTTCACTTTAGTACCTATATGGAATTTCCATTTGCAAACATAAATTCTTAGTTTTCTTTAAAGGAATGTTCACTGTTGAAAATGATACGCCACTAAAGTGAACCTACAGATTATGTATCATCTCGTCCATGATGATTTTAGCAGAGATATTTTAATAATTTTCAGTCAATAAGTACAAGAAACATACTATTTGTGCAATAAATGTACTATTATTCTATTCAAGTCACAAAATCTAGCTAAAAAACTAATACAACTAGCTTTATTTTGGTGAGGTAGTCGAGATTGTCAGAAAAGCTTATCCAAAATCAAAATATATAAATTGCAGTAAACCCTTAACATAGACGTCCCCCCGCTGTGCCATTATGCTTTACGCATTAATTGTACTTTAAGCATGGGAGATGATAAACTGATGTGCTCCAGTAGATGCCTATATAAGCTTTCACTGTATGCCCACTGTGTCTCCAGTCAGGATGGTGAGCAGGAAACATGTGACAGGAGGACTTGGCTGGGATGAACAGGTTTATTTACAACAGCCTCCATTTCAGAGTCGGGTGGGGGAAGGTGGGGGGGGGGGGGCTGACATGACGTCAGGCTAATGTGACACAAACGGACGCAAGGGGCTGCTTTCACAGACGAGTGGGTGAAAAAATAAACAAGGGTCAACAGAGGCAGTGTTTGCAGGAGAGGCAATTACAGGTGAAATAAAATAAAAAATACAGTCATCAGGTATTCAAGCTATTTGATGGCAACAAACCAATATATGCCAGTTTAACGTGGAAAAGGAATGGGTGGGACTTAATAATATGCCTATAAATAGTCTTGGATCCAAACTCTCACCACCCGCCACCCCCTACTCACAGTACTGTAGGTAGACGTACCCCAACTACTGAATAGCAAATACCTCTTTTTTATACAATTGTTTTAATTAGAAATATTCATTCTATGTGTGCCTATGCTGTTAGCATAAAGGCAGGAATCCTGTAAAATCCCTCTTCATTTTTTTTTCCTAAATCAATGGTGGATAATTTTTACTTCTAAGAGCCACTTGTGGCCAGTTTTTAAAAATGAGGCATTCACTTCTTAAGGGCAACTTAAATTGCAATCTGTGACTCAGTATATACAATGATAGAAATGGACCTGCTCATTAAGGAGATGGCAGATGTCCATTGTTGGTACCAGGAGATGTACATGACCTGTCATCAGTAGCGTTTATTGCATGTGCCATTAAAAATGTGCTCAGTAAATTAAAAGATGTGAAACAGGGAAATCTATACTTTCAACTGACTACACATCTACACTCTCCAAATGACTATTTGAAGCATTATTTTACATTCATGTTTGATTCACGTGCATGGTCAATGGTATACATCATACATAAATCTCAAACTCAGTTATGTTATTTTTCTACCCTTTTTATGTTTTACTCTTTCATTTGTATTAAAGTGTATCATTGAGTAAGATGTTAAATATGTTATAAACAGTGCCCTCTGTTGCTATGCATGCATTTGTACCTCATTCACATTTTGTCACCTTATAAAAGCTAAACACTTTCAATGTGAAAGATAAATTATAGACTATTCTCAAAAAGTAAATAAAAAAAGAAGCAACATTAAAAATTGAATATTTCCTGTTGTGATACCCTGCAGTACTTGGATAAACTGAGCTGCTTATCTTGTATTAAATTATCAAGTTAAAAGGCTAAAGCAAAACAGAAAGGTACATGAAGAACTTTTAAATATTTAGAAGTAAAGAGGGGAAAGCTGTAAAAAAATTCAATGTGTTCAACTATCTCCTGTGGCAACATTACGTCTGTCGTGGATTTGGAAGCTGTTTGACCATTCATAGTCAGAAATAATAGTTTAAGAAAACATTTGAAATCACTGTGGGGCCTAAGATTATTTTTAAGAAAAGTTGACATTTCAGCAGAACAATGACCTTAAGCACAAAGCAGTATCACTTATGGAGTGACTCAGCAAAAAGGGATGTGACCTCACTTGGCCCAGGTGAATATCAGACCAGAATCTAATGGAGAATCCGTGGAAAGACACTGCAGTTCCTATGATTTCCAACTGGCTTGAAAGAGTTCGAGGTACTTGTACTTGCCAGAAAGAATGGGTAACCACTGCGTCATCGCACTGTGCGAGGTGGCTGTCAGCTTACTCATCATAACCCATGGGTGCTACAGATGTAACGGGTGTCCTACCATGCAATGGATCAAAGGTGGGAAGACTTATGTAATCAGGATTTTTTTTGTTTATTTATGTATTCATTTGTTTGTTTGTTTTGCCCTGTAAAGTATGTTCTTTTTATCAGTCAAATAGAGTTTGCATTTAGAAATACATCCTAAATACATTTTAATCACATTTCTTGGCCTGCAGCTTGTGAGAATTATACAAGGGTGTGAAAATGACGCTGTAAATAACAGTTCCGGGTGGTTTTAGTATTTGTATAAATTAACAGTTGCTGTTTGGCATCCCATCCAGGGCACCCCATGCGTTGTGCCCTGCGTTTTCTGGGAGTAGCTCCAGCTCCCCCTCTATCCTGCTTTGGATAAGCAGTTATAGAAAATGGATGGATGGACAGATGGAACCTTAACTGCCTGTTTAATTGCCAGTGTCAGTACTGCCAACGGCTCACTTACGCTGACTCACTTAGAGATTCTGACATTAAAATAAAAATATTGCGAACATCAACAGGCCTAACAACACGTAACTTGGCATCATAAATGTACATCCCAACTGTTATTTTATGTAAGAGTATAGCAGAGACTACTATTATCATGACCATAAAGAGTACAGCTTTATAGGCACGTCCAGTAAAGATAGAAATGGAATATTTGTATCCCAACAAAACATCTTAATAATTCTTTCAATTAAATAAATACAGAGGATACAGTCACATTCAAACACCCCCCCCCACCAAGAGTAGTATTTCAATATTATTGAAATATCATGGAATGTTATCATATCTCTTTACAATATTTGCCATGCCCTGCCTTCCTGCCCGTCCTGCTCTCTCCCAAGTGTGGCTAGCGAGCCACGCCTGCTGCCTGTTTGTCTCTCCTCTCGTTCCAGCCCTCGCGTGGATCACTCCAGCTGTCGCTTGTTTGCCCCCTCGTTAACCCTGTATAAGAGTGCCTCCCAGTCCTGTGTGGCCCAGTCCAGTCACTGAAGTCACTGCGCCTGCCCTGCGCCTGCCCTGCGCCTGCCCTGCTTGTTTTCTGAGCCTTCCCTTGTTTGATGCCCTCCTTTTTTTGGATCCGCTCTGATCCCTTTACTTTTATCTGCTAAATAAAACCCCGGTTTATTCGCCCCGATTCCTGTTCCTGCCTCGTTACTGCCATGTCACGTGACAATATTATGGAATCATAAAATGTTGGGACAAATATTCAAAATGCATGCTAAATGTAATGTCAACACATATTACTAATAAATCAGGCCATGGTTACACAAGGTCAGTAGAATATAAGGGAACAATTATAAAAGTTTAGAAAGGTTTCTAAGTATGATTAAATGATTAAAAAGACAGACAATGACAAGAGATAATTACATTTTAGAATAAAAATACATCCACTTATATGCTACAAAAGTCTTAAAAAGTCCTTTGTTTATTGTTGCACATATTACTCCATGAAGAATATGGGATGTTCCTTGGATTAATAATGATTTTGAAATGCATTAATTCTGCAAAAGGCAAATGTTATTATGGATGACAGTAAATCAGTAGGGTTGGATAAATTCTGAGACTGGTTCTTTTGAAGAGTGAGATAATGGTTCAATTGTTCAACACAAATGATCTCCGGAATGAACTGTGATGACTTAGTCGGGTGAATAAAATACTGCAAGAAAGAACATCCCTCTTTTGTATAAACATGTTGTTAATAATTTTTATACAAAGTTAATTACATTTTTTCATAGCTCAGTCTGAATCATGTTAACTGAACTTTCACATTGTCTTTTCCAGATATGTTTATACTTCTGGTCCTATAGTCTAAAATGCTTGGAACTGCCTGATTCTCCCAAAAACGCCTAGCCGTCATTTGGAGTCTGTTATGCTGTCTGGAGACTGAGCCTCGAACATCAGTAGATCACAGAAGTAATTCACCTGGCTTTACTGCTCTCAGGGGCTTTTCTCTGGAAATAATCAAAGACCCCTGAACCATTTCCTCTGTTATTGATCTTATAAATTTGTTTTCACTACAGAAAAGTGGCACCGTACTTGGAGACCCTGCTGTAGAGCACTTCCGTGTTTAATGCATCAATTACTGGGTGAACCAACAACTCAGATCTTTCTCTGATGCAAACAGTTACCTTTCAAAGAAATAAGAACATCAGCGAAAACTAATTAAATCCACTGCAGGGCCTCGGAAACATAACCTAATGCAAAAAAAATGGTCTAATTTACTTTGCTTTTAATTAATGCATTTTTGCCATTTGTTGGCCAGTCAAACGGAAAGGTAAACTATCACCTATGTCTTGGTGTGACCTATGGTTCCTCATTTATTTTCCTTATCATGGCCACTGTGCTATATTTGCATATAAGTAACAGTAAGGGTCAGTCAGCCTTTAAGCTCCTTAGAAGGACAACATTAGTAAGGTGCTTCACGGATCACAGTGCTGAGTTTACGTTACCCTATTTATACACTCAGATATTTATAGCTAACTGTCTATCTGCAGGGAGGGATTAGGGCTCTCTCTGCGTCAGTGGGTCAGCATTGGCCGGTTGGCCTCACCTGCCCCTTCCTGTTCCTCTTAGAGCCCATCTGACCGTTTGATCTGGATCCCATTGTAGGGGGCTCTTTGTATGCCAGAAATAAAGATACACAGTTAGCAATTAAAATCCAGGAAACGTACCTAATGGTGACAAATACTCACTGAACCGTATTATCTGCTGTGCTGGCTATTCAGTGTAGTTAGATTTCAGATTGTAGTGATGTGGATGTTTTTATATGTGTCAGACATGGTACTGCACGTTACGGGCAAATACAGCACAGCGACTGCTCGCTAACAGACAGCACAGCGACTGCTCGCTAACAGACAGCACAGCGACTGCTCGCTAACAGACAACTGGTATCAGGACACCCCTGAAAAAAATTACCTCAGCTTATAAACCAAAATCTTCAGTCATACAGAATACAGAAAATCTGCTTGGATACATATAATGTTTCATTGGGGTGTCACAATAATAGAAAAAAATTGTTCAAATACAACAAGTCGCCCCAGGTGCCTGCAACTATTTCAGTCCAACCTATAATACTATAAATGTCCAGCTAGCCTAGCAATACACAAATCCTGTAACATAATAATTTGGGTTACATTAAATTGTATTCCAGCGAAAAGAATCAATTGATAGCATGTTCCAACAGGTGTAATAAGAACATGATTAAGTGTTAAATTAATAAGCCAATTGGGCGGCAACAGCCAGAGTGTTTAATATGTAGTCCCTCTGGTCAGTACATATCACATCTTAAACTGGATCTGTCAGTGAATCCCAACTCTCCCCATGAGTGCAAATCAGGGTGAAGGATCCAATGACAGCTTGCCGGAGACACCTTGGCCCAGCAGAGCCAAACTGTCCCACTTTAAGTGTGGTATATAGGCCACCGAGAGGCTCCTCCCACTCAGCCCGTTTATACTGCTGACATAAATCCCCAGTATCTTTCATAAACTACAGTTCTGTAAAACTGATCATTTGATGTAGCCAATGACTTCGTTTTCATGCCTTATGGCTGGATCCCAGCTAACAGAAATGTTATATTGTTTCATATATTAAATATGGAGCCTGAAAAGAACTTTGATAATGTATATATTATTTGGCAGAAATTTTTCAGTTTTTCTTCAGCAATATTGTACCACACTCCTTACTGATAAGGAGTTATTTCTAAGATAAGAAATAACTTTCCAGCCTTCAGTATTTGCCTTAATTACTTTTCCCAGTTATATAATTTTCCTTAAAGAAGAAGTGTATTGGTGCACAATATATTTGCCTTGTATTACCTGCTGAGCATATGCTGCTAAATTAATTTTCACATTCTCCATAGTTGGATCACTGGTGGACACTCTTAGCTCAGACTGACACTTCAATACTTGACTTTGTTGAGTGATTGGTGATCAGTTGTGCTGTTGGGATTATACTGTATTTTCTCCTGTTGAGTAAACCATGAGTTTGTACCCCTGGAATATTGTTAACATATTCATACATTTATTTCTCGACCTCCAGCACCAGGACTCCTCCCGATTAGTCACTCCTGCATTGGACAGGTGCTTGCTAATGCCTGCTCATCAAACTCATATGGAGAAAATGGTGAGTCTGTGACTTTCAGAAGAACCAGCATGTGCGCAGAAGTGTCAGCGAGTTTACCTGTAACAAGGCTTACTTTTTATCCAGTGGGCGTTAGTCAGGTCTACGCCACTCTTTATTATCAAGATCTTGAAATCTTGCAAACCACAGCTTTAAGTATTGGAGCAGATTCAAATGTGTTCAACTGGTAAATGTAAGTGGGGGAATTAATTTAAATCTGTCAGAAATAGCAAGATCACGATGCTGGAATGGAAGTGCCGTATGCTGGACAGCCTGTCCTTCATCTCCGGATCAAATCTTAGCATGCAGGCTGTGTAGGCTTTTTATCTGACACATTTATTTGATAAAACCACACAAATTATTATAAAACAGTGTAATGAAAAATTACTGGTACTTTTCAGTTAGATCAAATAGGAAAAATGCTTCATGTGCAGCTCTGTAGGGATGGGCATGAGGAAGATTCTGGGTTTGAATCCTGTAGCAGGCGATTATGTCACTGTTAGGCCTTTGAGCCTTTTTCGGAATCTGGGAATTCTGCATGAAATGCATTTCTCCTGCTTCAAGGTGCAGCACTGAACTCTGACGTATAGTTGGGGACATATTCATGTAAGCTCAGTCGAGGGAGGGCCAGCTGGGTGTAAAAAGTAAAAAAAAAAAGGCTGAGAGCGCCGCCATTTTTGCACGCACTTCACCATACTATATTTGTATAAACTTCTTTATTTTATTGTTCAAAATCATAAATGAAACTGATATGTAAGTTAAACTGATCTTTCAACAAAGTGAAAATTGGCCCTCTATAAGCAGAGGACGGTCTTGCTCTGCAGGCTACCCCAGCAGTATTTACATGACACCCGGATAAACAAGCACCCAGTCTCTGAAGGCGGAAAGAAGCTGCATGAAAGCCATGCATTTTGTAGTACTTGGTCCTTGACTAATGTAGGGATTAATTCTGTAAGAAAACGCCATCGCTGACTTATACCTCCTGCAGGAATTGTAGAGATTGCCAGCTCACATCAACAACCTATAATTTTTTTCTCCGCCTTACCTGAACAATAAGATATTTAATGGCGATCCTTCACATTTACAGGATCCTTCTTCCACACGGACAAAGGGCAGTAGTTCCGGTACTGGTTAGCCTTTTTACAATGTGTGTTATACATAAATTTGAGAATGGTGGAGTGAAAGACCAATATTTACTAGACTAAACAGGGCACCAATGTAACAGGAAGCATTTTACCTGTTCACTTGTTAATTGCTTTAGTTTTAGTGCATGCAATAAACGACACTAAGCGAGCCATTAAAGTTTGCTGAGCCGCGTTTGGCCTGTAGCACACATAGAGTCCATAGAGACGGCCCGCTTTCTCTCTGCTGCCCCCAGCAGCCTCTGTCAGCTGCAACACACACAGATCAATAGACATAGCCTGCAGCAAATACTGTACTTTCCCCCCATGGTTTTATTCAAAGCAATTTACAATCCTCACACATTTAAACAGATGGACATTTTATTATAGTTAGTATTTGGGATAAAAGTCCTTTCTGGGCCCTGAACCAGCAACCTTCACGTCCGTGTCCTTAACTGTGCCATCTGCTGCGTAAATAAAGGCAGAACCACAGCTGTAGGCAGACCCCGCTCAGCAGAACCACAGCTGTAGGCAGAGACCGCTCAGCAGAACCACAGCTGTAGGCAGACCCCGCTCTCAGAGACATGTTTTCCCGGTTGCGTCCATCAAGCCCAAATAAATAGTGTTCCTGACTCATATGCGCCTGGATGTTGCGTTTCACACCAGGGATGCCACACGACAGCCGAGTATTGCGAAGACTGAGGGGACCTGCTGTGGAGCTTTGGAAATCTTAGCTAACATCACGTAGTCCAAATTAAACATTAAAGGCCATTTCGCTGAAAGCCGGAAACCTTCTAATCTGGACTCTGGAGCCCCCTACCTGCCTTACGCTGCACAGCCTGCAAGGAAGTATTAATGCACATTAATACCCGGAGAACAAACGTGGACGCTGTTTTAAACTTTAATGCCTTAAGCAGAAATGATATACGTTTTAACATATACAAGAGTAGTAAAAACACACTGCAAAGTAACTGAAAGCTGGTACATAACAAAAAACCTGCAGCTATTCTACACCTAGACCACCAACCGTGACCTATAGAATTACACCGAGGAATGATAGAAATATAACACTATATAATAACATACTGTTTCAATGCATGTAAATGTGATGGCAGACAACATCAGCCGGGTAGAGTGCAGCCCCAGTGGCCCTGCCGCCCTTCCTCAGGAACTGTCACCAGCCTTGGGGGTGTCTTGGTAGGCGAAACACCTCGGGAAGATGCCGATGCCTCCAGCCACGTGCCCCTCCAGCCACTCGTCATTCACTGGGCAGAGAGAGAGGTGAGAACGAAGGAGCCTATTCACTGCCACTCAGCCTGCGACATACCCTGTTTATCCCTGGGGGGGCGCTCTTTCACAGCTGTGCCAACCCCATTCTAACCCCCACCATATAGTGCCTGCCTCTGTGTAATGCTCTCTCTCATTCGTCCATCTATCCATCTTATACCCTCTTATCCTGGCCTGGGCCTCAGGCGCCTCACTTCAGCTTTCCACATTAACGTCATCAGACCCCTTGCCCCCTTTAAGCCCTGACATCCCCTTGGCCTGCTTGCACATGGAGAAGCCGGGTACCGCACAGTGTCATTTCCCCCGAGGCCGTTTGAGGAAAGCCGTGCCCGGGCCATGCAGCCCTCACATCGGCCAGATGCTTATAGCATCTCCCAGTCCTGCTGTCCTCGTTCTATATTCCCCCACCTGACCTGGCTTGACCTGGCTTGACCTGGTTTGTAGTCCTCATGATCTCATGCTGCCCCTTCTGCTTTAAATCTAAGTCAGTCAGACACAAAAGCTGTGTTACTGAACTACACCCACGTATAAATAACCAATGCATTTGTTACCCAAGTCTGGGCACGATACACACAACATGACAGCCACACGGTGGTGCAGTGCTGGCCTTAATGAGGATAGTCTGCCTTTTATAAATGGCCAGTGTGCCAAATAAGTGACCTAAATCAGCCCTGAATTGAAAACAGACCTCTATGAACATACTCCGAGGTAAACAAAATTGTGAAAGTACAACCAGCTGAGCTCCAGTGCCAGTGTTTATGCTGCAGTAATGCAGTGCCAGTGTTTATGCTGCAGTGCTGCAGTGCCAGCCCCCCAGTTTTACCTTCGCTCAGAATATCTATGGTGTCTCCCTCACTGAACTCCAGATCCTCGGGTCCTTGGGCAGTATAGTCATACAGAGCCACCACCTGATACAGAATGTTCCTGTCGGCGAGCAGGTCTTCCTCACTCTGGGGGAGAGAAACGAGACACCCATGGCTTTAGTGGCTTTAAAAGAATATATCACAAAATGGGGAAAATTATGCCAAATACGGTATAATCACTCTATGTAAGCGTATACCACAAAACTGCAATATTTTATTATAAATTACAGTTGCTATAAAAGAGCAGCACAGGAACCCATTGAGTGGCCCGAGAAAATGCCTTATTTCATGCAGAGCCTTTTCAATGCATCAGTAAGCTGCCTGGTGGTGCTGCTGGATGCCCAGGGTCTCTCTCCTCCATGCCGTCCACGTCACAGAAGGCCTGCCCTTACCGATGGCTTTCCTCACAATCAACTTCTAGACAGTAGATATGCTTTAATATGCATCTGTGCACATGAGATGGAGTGGCCTTGGAGGCACGGTCCCCCCAGTCCCCCCCGTCTTTATGTCATTTCCTGGGGTCCCGGGTGGTTGCGTGAAACATTTCAGTTCCCCTCAGGCGCTATCCGAGCTCGAGGGGTAGCTCCGCCCATATACATCCTCATTCTTGAATGCACATCTAATCATTTTAATAGTATTAAACACTGCTGCTGCATCTTTCAATCAAATTTTGTTATATTGCGGTTTTAAGAATGACACAAATATTGGTTCTCAAAGTTTGTTGCTTCAGTTTTTATGATGCCAATTCCCATATACTCCAGAATGTTATGAAGAGTGACCAGATCAGTTGCAATTAATTACAAAGTCCCTTGTTCAACTGGGGTTTAATTGTTCAAAAGGTTCAATTGCTGTGAAGCAGGCTTCAGGGCGCCCAAGAAAGTCCAACAAGCGCCAGGACGTCTCCTAATGGTGATTCAGCTGCGGGATCGGGGCACCACCAGTGAGCACCAGCGCTCAGGAATGGCAGCAGGCAGGTGAGAGTGCATCTGCACGCACAGTGAGGCAAAGACTTCTGAAGGATGGCCTGGTGTCAAGAAGGGCAGCAAAGAAGCCACTTCTCTCCAAGAAAAATGTCAAGGACAGACCGATATTCTACAAAAAGTACAGGGATTGGACTTCTGAGGACAGGGGTAAAGTCATTTTCTCTGATGAAGCCATTTTCCAATTATTTGGGACATCTGGAAAAATTATTGTCCGGAGAAGTAGAGGTGAGCGTTACCATCAGTCCTGTGTCATGGCAGCAGTTAAGCATCCTGAGGCCATTCATGTGTGGGGCTGCTTCTCACCCAAGGGAGTGGGCTCATGCACAATTTTGCCTGAGAACACAGTTATAAATAAAGGACTGTATCGAACCATCCTCTGAGAGCAACTTCTTCCAACCATCCAGGAACAGTTTGGTGAAGAACAATGCCTTTCCAGCATGATGGAGCACCGTGCCATGAGGAAAAAGTGATAGCTAAGTGGCTTGGGGAACAAAACATCGAAATTTTGGGTCCATGGCTTGGACACTCCCCAGACATTAATCCCATTGAGAATTTGTGGTCAATCCCCAAGAGGCAAGAGGGCAAACAAAAACCCACAAATTCTGACAAACCAAAAAAGACTGATTATGCAAGAATGAGTTGCCATCAGTCTTGAAAATGAAGGGCCAACACTGCAAATATCGAGTCTTTGCACAGACTTGATTTTATTGTCAATAAATGCCTTTGAGATGCATGAAATGCTTGTAATTATACTTCAGTACCATAGAATCATCTGACAAAAAGATCTAAAAACACTGAAGCAGCATACTTTGAGAAAACCAATATTTGTGTCATTCTCCAAACCTTTGGCCACGACTGTATTCTCTGTGTACTGCAGAATAAGAAAGAGAGTACAGGGGTTTTTCATATATAATAAAACATGAGAAATTACCTTCCTTTGCTTTACACTATTTCTGGAATTGTATGGTGTGGTACGTGAAATATAAGATACACAACTAATGATAAATGTAACGTGTATTGATACTGTTTCCTTTTTTTGTAGGGAAGACAGCAATGTGGAATGCTTCAAAATCACTTCTTTAAATGATCTGAATACAAACAGAAGCATGGCCTTATGCACCCCCTGCAGCTATCCAGGGAAGCTGTCAGGAATACGTAATCGCTGTCTTTATCAAAGGCATTGTCCAGGATTTTATGCCAGTCATGACGACGTGTTTCATCAAACTTATCGCCCAGACTCAGTAGAACACTGTGGATTGTTTCCTCCCAAGGTGAACTTGCACATTTGCTTTTACACCAGAAATGAGGCTCTGGGGGGAAAAAATGTATCGAAAATCCTTGCAAGGGGAGTCTGAAGAGTTCATTCTCTGGCTCACATAACGTTACCAACAAGAGAGACCTCACTGAAACCCACAAGTTTCACACTTACAGAAGCTGATTTCTGAAAGATTCCTCCATCTGCTTGGTGTCAATGGCTGGCTCACTGGCACTTACTCGAGGGTGAATATGGCTGGTGTGACCAAGCTCAGCTGCTGACTGTCATTTCTTGAGTGGTGCTTTGACCCCATCCCGGAGATCACTCATGTAATCTTTTACAGTTATGCCAACTGCCAGTTATGGTCCTCACAACAACTTTATAGACCATATTCTGTGTAAATATGCTACATTAGTTTACTTTTGCCCTCAGAACTGAAGACGGGTGAAAAGCTTTCGTCTCGCATGAGAAACACGGGCATATGCACTGCATGTCATCAGCTGCTGATGAAAACAATGTGCTGCAGATAAAAAGCACCACAGCATGACGAGCAGGAAAGTGCATTGCAGAATCCCACAGAGACCCAGCAATATCTAGCCATGGCTCTGGGTTGTTCCTCAAAGGTAGCTTATTTGGGACGTTTGGCACGGACGGACGGTACCTGGCACCACAGCGTAACTCTGCCGGTCTCGGACCCTTCTAGAAGCGGATAAAGCCCACCCTGTTTGTCCAGCGTCTTTAAAGCCTGGGAGGCCTGCTGCTTGTATCTGGGGAGAGGGGAGCAGAATTGTGGCCATATTGGTGGCAACCCATAACCCATTGGTGGGTCATAAAGGCACCTGGGCAGACACTGACTGACTCGCATGTATACCTGAGACAGAGTCGCTCAGCCGGCAGCCCGAGCTTGCGTGCGACCCGCTCCCGCAGTTCGCTGTACGGTGTCTGCACTGGGACATTCAGAGCCACCGTACACTCGTAGTGTACCTTCACTATCACAGAGCCCCCTTCTTCCTCTGGGGCTGGGCTGGGCTCCTATGAAAGATTAGAAGAACATAAGAAAGCAAATAATCTTTCATGGAGGACTTCCATTATCAAAGTCCCATGCTTATTCTTTTACATTGTAATATCCTCCATTATCCTGTCCATTTATTGTAAAAAAAATACCATACATCAGTATATCAACTAATAAACCAGTACGCCATTTTATTTAAATGTTTAAAATTTTCACTAGTTTTTTATATAACTAAAAACACGGCCTCAGTAATTAGATCTATAATGACTATAGATGATGAGAATAAAATCAGGTAATTGGGATTAGTTTCACTTTTACATAATTAAATGCATTACAGTTACATTGTTATGCTAACCCTTTCTCAAGGAGCAAAAGCACACTGGAGTTTAGCTTTCTGAAATTAAGCACAGCTATATCCTCGTTAGCACCGCAGACCTGATTAAGAAGCACCCTAGGGTGTTACGCTGAGCCCCGGGGGCCGGGGACGTCGTAACTGACAGGCACAAAACGCCCTGCAGGCAATGAGTAGGCCCATATGAAAAAAGGGTCCGAATGCCCTTCCCATAGAGGGATTGAGGCCCCCATTTATCATATAATATTTATATAGGCCTATGCCATTATTAACCCTTCTTTTGCATGTACATACATCCACAGGACGTTTTTCACTCAGTTCCCAAGTTATGGCTGTGCACCTGTGTACAATATACATTTATTTATTCTGTTTCTCATTGATGAAGGGCTTCCTCCCTGCTTTATGGGACTCCAGTCCTGCTTCTAGGAGCCCGATACTAACCATCCTAGCTGTGCACGTCACACCACTTAATGTCTCCCATTCCTTTCAAACTGTCAGATAAGTTGTCTCTGGCATTGGAATGTTGCTTCTGTCCTCTACCTGGCTCCTGCTTCACCTTGTCCTTGTGTAGCTACTGCTGTCTTAGAGACGCTGAGCCTGCAAGCAGCCTGCCGCTCAGTGTAGCTTCTGCCAGCAGAACCACGACCAAACCAGGATTTAAAAATGCAGATTTTTAAAAATGTAGAGTGGTCTATTAATTTTTTTCAGAGCTGCATATATATATATATATATATTTTATTCACCAGCTTCGCTCCGTCGCTAGCAGATCCCGGGAACGTCGGGGGTAGCACAGAAGAGGAGGGGGAGTCAGTGCAGGTAGCAGCCAATGGAGTAGGAAGTGTCTCTGTGGGAGGGGGGAAGGCATTCCGCACCTCATCAGCCCATCCACGCCACATGCTAATCGCAAGGCGGTGTGTTTGGCGGGTTCATAAGGCGGCTGATATTACAGAGCAGCTCTGTAACTGTACAAGTGTAAAATACAGTGGTTTACAGTGGTGCCGGTATAACGTACCCGGCCGTGCTGAAGCGGCGCTGGGCTGCGGCTGTGGGCGAGTTGGGGGCTTGAGGCCTGGGGGCAGTGGAATCCCGTTGGGGATCTGCAGAAGATCGATTTAGTGCCTTACACCCAAATCAGGAAGCAAAATGTTACAAATGTAAATTAGCAGTGCTAAAGTAGAATCTGCTTTCCAGTGCTCGCTCTCTCTCCTTCCCTGTGAAGTTATTTAACCTTAATCCCAAGCCTGCGATGCCTAGCAACCAGCATTTTAGGACAAATTTTCATTACGACCTCTTCTGGGGCTGTCCTTTCCTTTCGTTCTGTCACTCAGTCTAGAAGCTAAGGTTAAGGAAATATTCATTTCCTTTGATGTAAAAACCGCAGTAAATTGTGTTTTATTTGTTTTAGCAGACATCAGTAATCAGTGATGATCAAGACTAGTATAGCTAGTATAACAAAGAGAAGCTCACAAACTTACTGCCACCTGGAATTACTGGAATGGGCAGTAATTGGACACGGAAACGCATGACCTGTCACATGCCAGTTTGGACGTATCAGATAGTTTGCTTTCAGCTTTCGTGTTTGATGACCAAGATTAAAGTTTCCAGTGTGGCCGAGCATTAAGCTACAGTGTCCCTGCTGGCTGCTCCATGAGTGCCTGGCAGCTGGGGGGTAGACTGGCAGGTCCTGGCGGGTGGGAGACGCGAGTGCCCTTTTTTCTGTTTGGGGCAGCCGCAGACTGACGCTGAAGCAGACCTTTCCTTTCTTTTTGCCTTTGATTTCGCTGATGTCCATAGGGTCCAGCAGAGAGAAGGGGAGCAGGCCTTTCTGGAGGAAAAAGCAGGAGACAGTGGAAGAATGCCAACAAGGACACATGGAACCTGCAACCAAAGCAGAGGGAGGCAAAGCCGGAGGCGTCCTCGGCGCCCGCCATACCTGGCCGTCGTAAATGACGGTGGCGAGCCCATCCGCACGCTCGGTGTTGAAGACAAAGACCACCTCCCCGCCAGGGATGGTCAGCTCCTGGGGGCCCTGGGCTGTGTAAGGACCTCGAAGGCGCATGTACCGGGATTCCCTGTCACGTGCGAAGAGACCCCCCCGCCCTTCTTCTCCTCTTCTGGCGGGGGGCGCCGGGGGGGGGGGGGGGGATTGGAAGCTTTGTGAGGAATCCAGCCTCACTCTGCAACAACGACTAAATCGGTATTCGCGACATTTAACAGTCAGATGTTAGTGGTGGAAAAAGACGGCACTTGGGAGCTGTCAGTGATATAAAAATGGGTGATAAGGAATATGGAAGACATAAATAATCACTCTCAGTCAAATAATGTCATCTGCATTTGTGATTAGTGCAACAAAATTATCCACATTAACTTTGATTAAAAAGTAACCACTTTAACATAAAAACAACATGTATCACCTATAATGATCTAAAAAAAGAATTTAATAATGATACCTGTTTGACAGGGTTAGTTGACACATGGTAATATGACCCATGTTAGGACTGCAGGCAGTTGAGTACTTTGATTCAAATGTTTTTATGATTCATCTTGTCATTTATGTGTTAATTTAGAAAAGCATATAAAGGAATCATGTAATGTATTTTTAATACTAGGATTTTATGGTATTTTGCTTATGTATCCATTTGCCTCTAAAATCTGAAATCTGCCTCTAAAATCTCACTCAGCCCCTTTTTGTTGTTTCTGAGAGTGCCAGTGACCTAAAGTCCTCATGTAACCCAACAAAGAATGTTACTCAAATTCCACAGAAATGTTCTCAAAAACAGAGAGAGTTTTCGAAATTTGCTCTTCAAATAATCTGAATATAAAACTGCGGAGACACAATAGCAAGCCTTCTGCCTGATAATCAGGCAGGGAAATGAGGTTGTGTTCCTCATGCAAATACACCAATGACAGCTCATTTTATTTCCGTGCGCATACTCACTGGGCACCGTCTGCCTCTGGCTCTGGCTCATAGAACCCAGGCTGCTGCGGAAGTCAGAAGAACCATCAGAGGACAGAAAGCACAGACGGGAGCCTGCTGACATTTGCACAGATGAGAATGTCCCTTACCTGCATCCTGAGGGGCTCAAAGCCACCAAAGTCATCATTGGGGATGACGGAGGAGATGACCTGCGTTGGCACGGAGACCCATACTATGCTGTCACCATGGCAACCTGTACACTGTCCATCAAATCAACACCACGGCACCACGGCACAGTGTGGGTACCTTGGCTTTGCCTAAAAAGTCTCTCTGCTCCAGCTGCTCTATATCCCGTTTCCTGGGCCGGAACACCTCTCCCTCTGGCACCAGAAGGGGAGCTAAAACCTCCTTTCTCTGTATATGCCAGAGGAAATGGAAGACTTAGAAGTGCGTGTTTCTTTCCTGAACACTGATCTCTGCTACTGACTTTGAAATGCAAAAGTAAGTTAGTATTAATTTTGTTTGAACTCTATCACAGAATGTACCAGAACACTAGTAACGCTCATACTTCTGGGTCGCAGGGGGTCTGGAGCCTGGAACCGCGAATCACATGGAATAAATCATTCTCACTTACTGAAAGACTGGTGAGAGCCATGTCCACGATTCCTCCACCTGCTCCTCCTTTCTCCTGGGACGCCATGTCCAGGATGCCCCTTGCCTTTTCCCACAATCCCATGTGACTGTACACCGCTGCCGCGTTGTAGAGCACCTTTCCGGTGAGGGGGGGGGGGGCACACGCACACACATCGATGTGAACAAAATCCATACAGCTTGCTAATCTTCATTTATTTATTTGTTTGTTTAGTTTTCAATCATTCATTCATTTATAATTCATAATGCAGAGTGAATATTCACTAACATTTCTCATCTTGTGTGCTCCTATAATCACCTCTGCCTGGCATGACTGCAAACTCACGGATAGGGATCAGGAGGGCATAACCAGGAAAGAGAGGAACCTGATTGCCTTTTTATATACATCTTAACGCTCCTGGGTTACTTCCTTCCGTTACTTTCATCCTGCCCCGATCGCTCACTCCTGCTCCTGCACACATGCTTCCAAGCAGTCACACTCACACAGACATGCACATGTATACAGGGGCACACATGCATGCATGCTCATCCCCCACAAATGTGACTCAATCAGTCCAGAGTCATTGCACAAGAACAGATGAATGCCTTGGCTAAATATTGTCCGCCGTTCCTCATGCTACCCTGGGATCTGCTTCCTATTAGGCACTGAAGGAAGTATTGTTTTCTTAGCCAGAATAACTTGTGCAACACCAGAGCATAAATTTCATGAGTAGAGTGACCAGACAGCAGTCACATTACATATGCATGTATGTGGTTCAGTAGTGCTCACCTGCCAGCTGAATAGCTTGTAACGAAGGCCTAGCTGTCTGTAGTCAATGACAGAGTTCTCTCTCATATGCTTCTGAGCCCAGATGCAGTCACCCAGAGCTTCCTCCAGCCTGGGGAGACAGAGAGGGTAACTTTCACTGTGTCCTCCCTGCCACCACTCACAGGAAAGGCACCCAAGCTACATAGGAAAGCTCCTATCTACATCAGGGGCAGGTAACCCTGATCCTGGAGTACCATTATCCAGCTGTTTTCTAACCCAGTGTTACTCAAACCAATCAGGCGGTCTCAGGGAATTGGGAGACAGCAAAATCCTGGACCGTCTTGGGGCCCCTGAGTTCTAACCTAACTGTGGGGTATTCCACAAAGCAGACTTTCCTAGTTAGCTGGATAACTTAAGCCAAACGTGAAAACTGTCCAATAGGAAGAGATGTAAGTCACATTCCTATTGGACAATCCTTACATTTGGCTTAAGTCATCTGGCTAAAGAAGAAATCTTGTTTTGTGGAATACCCTCCCTGGTCTCTGATGAACCACACCTGATCTCAGACAGATAGAAACTCATCAGGTAGGACAGGCGATGCTGGATACTGGCACTCAAGGATCAGGATTGCCTACCCTTTGGATTACATTAAATATACAGCACTGGAGCAGAGACTGCAACTTTGCAGTTTCAATGAACTACCACAGATCGAAGAATGAACACTTTTTGTCCGATTTGAGGAACAATATGTGCAGCTATGATTTCTGAGTCAGCTGAATCTGCGTGGCTTACGGTTGATTTAGAATTAGCCAGGCTAAGCCGTAAAGCCGATTCCTACCGGCCGGCCAGCATATGGACTCCGGCTCTCTGAAAGAAGCCTACAGCCAGTCGCTCGTCCTTGGCGATGGTCTGATCCAGGGCCTGGATGGCGGGAGTGATGTCACACAGTTGATGACACACAGCATACCTTTACACCTTTCAGCACAGAGGAATGCATCTTTTGAGAAAGTAGTAGTGCTACTACTACAAATATATAGTAGGGTAACCCCCGCGAGGTGCTTCCTGACGCTGTCCCTCCTTACCCTGATGGCAGGTTCCAGTTGGCCCAGGGCCAGGTTTGCGGCTGCCGTCACAAAGAGGGTGCGGGACGTGGGCTCCGTAATCTCCTGCAGCTCGGCCAGGGCGCCCTGCCAGTCCCGTCTGTCCACAGCCTGTACCGCCCGCTCCCACAGCTGCAGCAGCTCCGTGTACAGCATGCTCCCCTGAGGACGGCCCAGGGGACGCGTAGGAGAACAGCGGCGACCTCGGCTTGCTGAACAAAGCCGGCTTTACTATCTTCTATTGAAGACAGAACACTGACGTAAATATGTACAAAGAAAAAAATAAATAGGAAATAAAGGAGCAAAATGCTGCTACATTCATGTTTCAAATTAACATGTTTTTCACTCTTATTCAGCTGAAGTTAACTACCCCCATATGCAGGACTGAAAGCATTTGCATTTGCAAAACATCTCTAGACAACTATTCATAACACAGTTACACAGTCTATTCTGTGCATGAAGAGAATGATAATTCCTATGTATTTACCTTCAAGCTGTCCAGTAAAACCGCCCTGGAGATATTCCTACACAGGGAAAGTGGGGTGCTAGGTGGTCCTCAGCCAGGTAGGCATGGGCTGGTGACTGCAGCAACTCTCACGGACAGCGAGGTACCAGGAAGTCCTTCTCACGTTCCTGAAAGAAGGGGGTGGGGACAAGACCAACTGGTATTGCACAAGGAGACAGGAACCGATTCAGTAGGAAGAGCCAACAAGGAACAAAAAAGCACAATGCCTCATGGAGGGAGAGCTGAAGGAGCAAACTTATCCAGGGTCACGCGTCATCGCTATCGCTTGGGCTGGAATTCACCGGCACAAAGCGCCACACAGCTCGAAAAAGTCTGAGAAATGCACACGCCGTGTCCAGGAATGCGGTTTCACCAGAACTGGGGAATTCTATGCCCTGATGACCAGGGCTGTGAATCCATAACCAGGGATATTTACCTGGAAACATCGTCCATACTGGGGTAGAACCAAAAGATTGTGTGAAAACTGCTGCAAGTTTGAATTGCTAAAAAGATTCCCTCCTACTTTCTGCCTCATTCTTTGCTCGATGAAGCATAATGAGGAAACCTTCTCACATGCTTTTTAATAATACAAACATACTGTATATCTGAGTCATTTTATAAATGCATTCATGCTGGTAAAATACTGTAGATAATATACATCCGTTGGTCCAGAAAATAATAATTCAGCTTAACATGCAATTTCAATGATTTGGTAACTTATTTAGTTAGTACTGCTAAAAGACTAATAAACTGTAAGATATGAAGTGAAGGTGATTAATCGTTATTATTGGCACACCACAGCACGCGACCACGAAATGTGTCCTCTGCTTGTAACCCATGTGACGATGTGGCACAGCAGGGGGCAGCTATGTAAGCGCCAGGGGAGCAGTGCTTGGGGACGGCACGCTGCTCAGGGTACCTCAGCGGTACTTGCGGGTCGGGGACTCGAACCGGCAATCTTTCAACTACACGGTTGCGTCCTTAACCACTACACCACTGCTTGACAAAACTGATTATACAAAACAAACCACATTCAACATTTTAATTTCATAAAAGTATCTGTAATACCTGAAAAGGTTTATTACTGAGAGTACATCCAAATAAATTATATATTTGTTATTATAGCAACATGTGAAAGATGTGTGATATAAACAAGTCAATGAATTTATTTAATGAGGTATTAGCATTAGGTCCTAGTCCCCCATATAACACTGCATCAATAACCTCCAGCACAATCATCTGTCCAATCAGAGAGCTGACAAGCAGAGACAGACCTGCTCTCTAATGCCCGGTGGAAGGCAGCAGCGGCATGTATCTGAGCAAAGGCCCCAAAGGCCCAGGTGACAGGAAGGGAAGAGAATAAGGTACTTGGGGAGGCAAGTGGTGTAGAGGTTAGGAACAACTAAGCCTTTTATTGTTGATAATTGCTTCAAAAAGTCAAAAGTTATCTATAAATTATATATTCTTCAACAGCAAACTTAGCTGACACCCCATAATGCTTGTTTTCTTCACATTTGTCCGTCTGTCGTCCAGCTGCCTGCCAGGTCACCCTCTTTAATAATATGCATCGTATACCAGCTCAGTACCTCCCTTATAATGGGACCTAGGGGTGCCCGTAAGTAAGAAATGCCCGTAACTTAGAACATGAACAGAACAGTACAACATACATATACAAACTACATGATATTTATGAGGTGCAAGGCTTATAATAGGATGACGAGCTAATCATCCCGTTTTATTCTTGGATATTACTGTGTATGATTTGCTTGGTTTAGTGGATTTCTGATCTTCACTTTGCCCTTGTCTGTACTTTCGCTTTGGTTTACTTGCTATTTGGTTCCGAACTCTCGCCCGGTTATTGGTTCCCGTCTCCGCGTGCCCCTCGGACTTTGATCTCTGTGCATGCTCTGTGTGTGTCAGGTGCATAGGGAGTGACGCTGTGATCTCTGTGTATGCTGTGTGTGTGTCAGGTGCATAGGGAGTGA
>JAODKN010000041.1:15751106-15765752 GCA_026774425.1 Petrocephalus zakoni
TGTGTGTCAGGTGCATAGGGAGTGATGCTGTGATCTCTGTGTATGCTGTGTGTGTGTGTCAGGTGCATAGGGAGTGACTGCAGTTTTTGTTTTGTGAGCTTATGCTGTATGCTGCTATTTAGATAAGGAGTAAGGTGTAAGTATTAAAAAATACCCCTTTGTCCTTGTGTGTTCCCTTGTCCATCACGCCTTATCCTTCCCTTACTCCACGTCCCCGTTCCCTTTCACTCTGTTACGCCCCAACCCTAGACTGGGGCTCGTAACAGTAGCTGCTGGTGGTGTAATTGCACATGCGTGTGCCTAGCGCTGCTTGATAGAGGGAGGTGCCCGTATATTGATGGTCCGGATAAGGGAGGTTTAACTGTACACACCATGATAGCATGTGTGGCCTAGTGGTCTGTAAGACCCTACACAATGGATACCCAACTACGCCGCCCTGGGGAGGTTTCACCCAGGGAAATACTAAGAGGTTATCACTTCTGATGGATAATACAGAAGCACACAGGTTCAGTCAACCGAAAGGGCCAGAGACAGGAATTGATAAATATATGGTATTACATATAATGAAGAAGATCACCAACTGACCTAATATATAAAAAGACATCAAACAAAGGCACCAATGTTGCAGACCTGCAAACAAAGGGGCACCACCTAGCAGACAAACATGGGACTCACCACAAGGGGCCTTCCGTGAACACTCTGGTGGTCACACACACACACACACACAAACACATACGTGTTCAGTGAACCAATGCTAGTGAATTGCACTACACTTGCACATGATGACTAAGTGAAGTTCACCACCACCAGCAGGGGGGGGGAGAAAGGGCTCTGCTCTGGTGGCTCAAGGCCACAAGCCCTGAAACACAAACAAGGAGACAAGGCACCAGGTTAAAACGGCAGTACACCTCACGGTGCCTTATTGTCCATTACAAATATATACAAAAGCAAAAGAAAACCAAAGAAACGCTCCAACAAAAAAATCCAAAATGACAAGCGAATAAAAGAAAATAACCCAAAATGTAAAAATAACCAAAGTAAATTGCTCCAACCAAAAAAAAACCCAAAATCAACCCAAACCCAACCCAAAAATATGGAAAGGAAAGACTTCAGACAACTTGTTGGCTGCACGCATGGCAGGTTGCGAATAAACCAGGCATGACACAGTGAATATCCAGGTACCGCTGATCCGCACAGGGCTACCCCTCCCGTACTGACACAGACAGCGGCAAATCCCCTGCGAACACGGAATACGCCGTTGCGTCAATATTGTGAAGACAAGACAAAACAGCAGCAATGTCCACGTCTGCCGGTAAACCGCCGACATCGATGACAACACAAACACTGAGGCTGCCTTCGCCATTCTTCCAACAGCAATATAATACAGCTTGCCCCTCACATGCACTACACTCGCTTGTCAGATCCCCTGCTTACACAACTTTAAATCAGGGACCATAGAAGGTGCACATTGCGTCACCTTGCGCGCGCACTCCACTGCCACCACCACAGCCAGCACCCAGAACATAATATGGAGCCAACGCCGCCCAGGATTACGATAAGCCAATGGAATGCACGCCGACCCAACACCTCCTACTTTGCTACACATGCAACCTTGTATAACTCCTTAACCAGTTAGTTTCTCCATATTCCTCCCTGGCTATGGCTTCTTGTACAATGTAGACATTCGTAACAAGGCCATTGAGATGCTGTGGTACTCCCATTTTCATGGGAACATTCCTCTGTTCCAGTCTCTTCGGGTAGATCCGTCACGACTCAGCAAAAAAGGACGCATTTTTAGGGTGTGTCTCAGTATGCGTACTTGGCCGTACTTGTGCGCTCATGTACCCATTTTGTGGCACCTTCCACTGCCAAAAGACCAGTATTAATACTGCAGAACAGAAGAAGAGACAATTGTAACAAATCCCAGATGTCACTCTTGCCCCGTCAGGGATATATCGATTGCATCCCTGCCAACAGAGACCAGTCCCATGATTCATTCGTTCCCATGATTCGTTGCGTCTGGTCGGCTAGATCAGACTTGCCAAGACCACACGTACGATCTTTGCCTTCTTGGCATTGAGAAGCACCTCTAGACTGCATCTGAGGGAGATTTTGAAATGGGATAGGTCTCTGAATGCAGCTTTCAAAGGATGCAGCTCTTGAATTTGGACACAGCCCATGCCACTACAGGATGCGAGTGAAACGTAGCACCAGCAATGAAAGCCAAATATAAAAGCAAATAAAAACTAACAAAAACTGGAACCTGAGTAGAAGCAAGCCAAATATGGGGGAAAAACATATATGTCCAGCTCCTGAGATGGGTTTTGCCAGCGTCGATCAATACAGACTATTGAATGATAATCAGCCATTTTATACAAATGTATGCAAATACATGAGATGGGCCTTGACTATCTATAATTGGTAAGGGTGCAGGCCTGGCAGATGATCCGAAGTCCTTTATTACTTTAATAGTTCAATAATATAACTGGATCAAATCGGTGACGCATGCGCGACTCAGATACACTGTTGACTCAGATCAGCTGATAATGCAAAAGCGCGTAGAAAACGTAGCGCTCGACAACTTCGAACATCATTTTAAAGCACGGCCACGCAAAAAGCACGCGACAGAGTTGGTGTAAACACGAACGTCGCTTTGTGACACGTCACGTCAAATTGTAAATACGGACCGTCACGTGCCTCTCACGTGCGACTCCTCACATGACCCACAGAGATGTTGGACATGTCCGCTCGCCTGCTTTTGATCTTTTGCACATTTTTTTTTAGTTTAACTAGAAGCCATGGAGTTCTGCGCAGCGGGTCTCAGGCCAGTTTCATTGAAAAGAATAATTTTGGAATTAAACTAAGAGAACCCGAAAAAGACAGAGATGCGTCAGCAGAATGGTTAAAATTCAGCAAAAAGGTAAGGGAGCCTGCAGCCAGTTGTGCATGATAGCGTCGCTCTCTTAAGTATTGTTGTGCATTTAATTCGACCGAAATAAATCACTGTTGTCATTCTGTTGGTGTTAGCCTTCAATTCTTTAGATACAAACACAGTCTATATCTAACCTAGCTTATTGGTTAAGTAGTTAAGTATTACCGCAATGGGGACTTTATTGATAACTTGGAAAATCCCATCGCACGAGTTTTGTTTTCTGTTATTTACAGGCTCATTGGAGGAGCAACGGCGACCCCACGACACCCCAATTTAAAGAGAAATATTTCTCTCAAGTTATCGATCACTTCAACTTCAACAGTATGGGCAACGGCACCTACGACCAGAGATATTTGATTACAGGTGAGTCGAATTATTTTTGGATTGTCATAACTTGGGTCTATAATCTCATATTGGAATGCATCCCTAAAGCAGAGCTAGGCACAGGAACTATATTAGGACTATGCACTTTTTTTTGCAGACATGTAGTTTTTAGCTAGCTCATTTTGAAGCATTGCATTGTTTTAAAGACTGTCATTGTTCTCTGTTTGTTGTGCCGCTATAGATCAGTACTGGAAGAAAGGCGACGGACCTATCTTTTTCTATACTGGAAACGAGGGAGACATTTGGGAATTTGCTATGAATTCTGGATTTATAACTGAACTGGCCGCACAGCAGGATGCATTGGTGATATTTGCTGAGCATGTAAGGTCATGTGATGGGACGTTTTAATACAACTCGTGACTTACTGTCATATGGGAAGTCTAGGCTAAAAATGAACACAGATGATCGGCGCAGTGTGTCATTAATGTGCGCAGCGCAGACAATGAAATCTGAACCCAAACATGCATGTTTCTGCGCTCTACTTAAGTTTCATGTTGTGGAAGGTAATGCTATACGAACTGACGCAGTTCGGCAGAAACACTTCAGCCTGATCCGCCCCCCCCCGTCTCGCCCTGCAGAGGTATTATGGCAAGTCGCTCCCCTTCGGCAACAGTTCCTTCCGGGTCCCAGAGATCGGACTGCTGACGGTGGAGCAGGCGCTGGCAGATTATGCTGTTATGATCGCAGCGCTGAAACGGGACCTCGGCGCTGCAAAGTGCCCGGTCATTGTATTCGGAGGAAGGTACGCTACCTTGTTTGGAAACTGCGAGTTGTCATTCTAGTCATTTCTCACTGTGATGAATGTGTTTCCTGTACCCCCATCAGTTATGGAGGCATGCTGAGCGTCTACATGAGACTGCGGTATCCGAATATCGTAACGGGAGCTCTGGCTGCCAGCGCCCCTATTTTATCCACAGCTGGAATGGGGGATCCATGGCAGTTCTTCCAGGATGTGACTGCAGTAAGTTCACATTAGGTCTTCGTAATGTGACGTACATCAGTATGTTCAGCTCAGTAATCAGCATAACACAGCCGCCTGCGATTTTAGGATTTTGAAAACTGCAGTCCTTCCTGCTCTGATGCAGTTAGGGGAGCCTTTTCCCAGCTGGACATGCTTGCGCAGCATGAAGGTAATATTTATTATAGCCACATTATGGTACTTTAAGCCTTCTAAAAAACACGCATGGAATTTTTTTTGTCAGAGTTCCTGGAACTGAATACCTCGGTGTCATAATCCACAGTGAGGTCCTCTTCCTTTGCAGATTATGGACGTATCCAGTCATCCTTCAGTCTCTGCAGGAAGCCAGAATCCAGCCAGGACATTCATCAGCTTAAGGGACTCCTACGTAATGCCTTTACGCTGATGGCTATGCTGGACTACCCCTACAGCACCCATTTCATGGGCAAAATGCCGGCGAACCCCGTCAAGGTAGCGCAGGAGAAGTGGCAGGGGTCGCGTTGGATCAAAGTCGCATGTCTTTGTGGGCCCTTTACATGTGCACGCTGTCCTTTGTTTCTGTAGGTGGCCTGTGACATCATGCTGAACAGCCCGAATTTACTGTCTGCCCTAAGAGACACTGTCGGTAAGTCACGTGCAGAGGTGCCAATTCCAGGTCCAGAAAGTCCAGACCAGGATTTTGTTTCAACCAATCAGTTGAGCATAAAGTTTCACAGTCACAGAGTACTCAACTAGTTGGTTGAAACAAAATCTCTGGATTTGTACTTTCTGGACCTGAAATTGACACCTCTGGTGATGTGCATGATGGCTGTAATGGCCTCCCAGTATGAAGCGGAGTGAGAGCATGCTGTGTCTGGCCTATGCAGCCTCCACACAGTTTGCCATGATAGTTTGATGGCATAGGCACAGTGGTATAGAAGTGGCAGAGCATTTTAGGGGGTGGGGGGCTTTGAGTGTTGTTCCTTGGTCTGCTGTTGGGCTCTAAACCTTCCTTTTGTTACGTGGGACCTTTCTTGTGCCTTTAATGGGATAGCTTTTCAGCAAACTCCCCTGAGACCTTGCCTAAAACAGCTTGGGCATCACCTCATTAGATACTTTGATTGCAAGAGTTTTTGTAGGACTTTTGCCCAGATTAGACCATTCCAGACAATATTTGTTTAGCACTGAATATTTTTATACAATGTGTTGAGCAGTTTGTTTATCTGAAGCTTTGTTCTAACAGTATTCAGGTTAAAGAAGAGCGGTGTCCCAGTTCTAAATATGACAGCTAAATGAATCGTGCTTCAGTTAAAACCTAATGAGGGGAAAAAAAGTGGTCAGCTGGCCCCTTGAGATTTTTAGTAGGTTTTAGGGTTACCATTAGTGTTTCTCCTATGAGTGAACTGAGTGAACACCAAGGTTCTGCTGCTACCTGGTGTTCCAAGCAGGGCAGGGGGGTTTAGAGATGCTCAGCACTCTTCCATTAGAGAGCCCTCCTGTGGGCTGATGAAAAGTCAGTATTCCCCTTGGAGAAGGAAAGCAGGGTAAAATGTAAGACCTTTTCTTGTATTTGAGGACATTCTATGGTAAATGGAGCATTCTTCCTGTATTAGACGCCACACGGCCGAGTAACACTCAGAGCTGCCGTTCTGCTGTAAATCAAGGCATCTGTTGAAAGTGTGCTCATGGTTTGTAGATGGTGGCCTGTGTCACCTGACATGTCAAGAATGCCACTGTGGATGGTGCCAGGTCCCGCGGTGGTGGCCCTGGTTCCCATTGATTTCTCCCTGAGGCTGTGGCAGGCCATTTCGGCTGTAAGCCTAACCATCAAAGTAGCCCAGTCTGTGCCTGGTGGCTTAGTAAGAAAGCCTGACCTCAGAGGCTGGAGATTGCCATAAAGGTGGTGGTTCTTGTTTAATACGGTCTCACTACAGAATCTTGTTTGTGCCAGGTCCAAAAGAATGTACATGGACTAGTAACCTAGATAAGCTAGTGCTGGCACAGGTGAGAGGTGGTATTATAGTAAACTGATTGCTGAACTGAAATCTGAATTATGAATTTTTGCTTTGTAAATGTGTTGTATTAAACTGAGCTGCTTATGTTGCTATGACTATAGCCAATGTAGCTAGCTGAATACTGGAATGCAATTTTTTAACGTTAAAAGTATCAAGCATAGTAAATACTCAAGTATTTAGCATAATAAATATTGACTTTAGCCGAGTAAATAAATCAGGATTGTGTTCTAATGGGAGCTGGAAGCATGTCAAACCACTGGGGAGTTATTGAGTACTTTTGTGATCCATTCAAAACGTATTTTCTCTGAATGCAACTTCAAGCTGGTCTCTCCTGGTCTCTCTCTCTGCTGCAGTGACCTGCATGCTGTGCGAAGGTGCAGATCCTATCACTTATGTCCCGTCGGCACAAACAGATCACTGCTGTGGCTAACGTTGCGCTTGCTGAGATTACCTATCATTTATTCTGAACCCATCCCGGCTCGTGGACCTTTATATTACTGTCATATCTGCTTGCTCAGAGGATTGTTCTGTATTTAATTAATCTTGTTAATTTTTAAGGCGGATTGGGACGTTGATGTCACTGGGAAATTATGTATTTTTGGTCATGTTTTCCATGTAAAGGAAAACCTTTATAAGTTTTGTACTCTTCTCCCTTACTTTTGGCCGGTGTTCGCCACACTTTGTGACTTTCGGTATGGGCTGATTGGTTGTCTTTCATATGGTGTCATCAGCTTTGTCAGGTCTCAGCAGAAACTGAGTCTTCTGGACAAACCCTGGGATGTGTCCATGGTCTTAGAAGCTAAGAGCATCTTATCTTTGTGGAGGGCCCAGGCAGACTGAGACACTGAAACAAACCTATATACTTTTCACAGACCCTAGAGCGCTTATCTTTCCATTTTACTTTTTTTGTATTTCCATTGTTTTCAAATTTCCTGTTCCTGTGGAATACTTACAGGTGACTCAGATATAGGGTTACACAGGAATAATGATTCTGCAGCGCCCTGAAGGTCTAAGCCCCATAACATTCGAGGATCAGAATTAATTTAGCTGACAAGTATTTCGTAAGGATGTAGCAGGTTTTATAATACCAATTCTTTCTGCAAGGCTTCTAGTTCTATTGTATAATGAAATCTGATATTCTCCCTAACTACTGAGCAAAGAAAAGGGATTAGATTTTTCTGCACAATATATGTGTAGAGGCTTGGATGTTCCAAATCCAGATGGTGATCAGTTGAAACGTTTACGCTGTCACTGGTTGCTGATGGGGTACTTAATTCCCAATTTGCCTCTACTGACTGATCGAATGATTCTCTCATAGGTATAGTGTACAACTCCACGGGTGAGCTCCAGTGCTATGACATCTACAATGTTTATGTAGAGTGTGCTGACCCCACCGGCTGTGGCCTTGGACCTGACAGTTTTGCCTGGGACTACCAGGCAAGTTCTTTCAGACGAGCCGTATCTTTCACTTTTAACCCTTTGTACACACCACAATGGTTTGTAAATGTGTAGGGTATTGCTAGAGAGGGGTAAACTTTTGGGGTTTGTTTTGAAGGCCTGCACGGAGATCGAGATGTGCTTTGAGAGCAACAATGTCACGGACATGTTCCCGCCGCTGGCCTTCACAGAGCATGACCGGGAGAGTTACTGCACACAGAAGTGGGGTGTGGTCCCACGCCCGGGCTGGCTGAAAGGCCAGTTCTGGGGGGACGGTGAGAATTATTGTCCGATTGCCTCTTTGCTTCTGAAGCGGTGCTTTGAAAGAACTTTCTGTGGTCCTCGAATTACAGTGCTACTGTGATATTCTTTGCAGATCTTTCTACAGCCAGTAATATAATTTTCTCCAACGGTGACCTTGATCCATGGGCAAATGGAGGGGTAGGTTTTTGTTTTTTATTTTAGATTGTTGAAAGTAAGATTTCCTGGGCTGGAATGCCACTAAAAGAGCGGCATGGTGGTGCAGTGGTTAGCACTATGGCCTCACACCTCTGGGACTGGGGTTCGAGTCTCTGCCCGGGTTCCATGTTTGTATGTTCTCCCTGTGTTGTTGTGGTGTTTCCTCTGGGTACTTCATGGTCCTGAGGCTAATTGGAATTACTAAATTGCCCATAGGTGTGTACGTGCGAGTGAATGGTGTGTGTGTGTGTGTGTGTGTGTGTGTGTGTGTGTGTGTGTGTGTGCCCTGCGATGGGCTGGCCCCCTGCCCTGGGTTGTCCCGTGGCCGTGGCTTCTGGGGTAGGCTCCCCGGGACCCAGTAAGGTAAGCGGTTTGGAAAGTGGATGGATGGAATGCCAAAGGGAAATGCAGAACTTCTAGAAATATTCATTTTATATTAATAAAGCAGATGTATTCAATTGGTGACAATGATTGAAATGAAATGATTCATAACGCAGTGGAGTGCTGTGCTTTGGTTTGTTTAGGTACGGAAGTCCTTGAGCCCCTCCCTTATTGCAATCAGCATCCCTGAAGGGGCCCATCATTTGGATTTGAGGTAGGAGTGCTGTACAGCTCTGTGTATCGGTGTATAAGCCTAATGTGGAGAAGAAAAGCCGGAGATGCAAACTAGAAGCTAGTCATTCTTAATTAAATGTAAACGTTGAAGCTGATTAAATTATTGATTGTACTGAAAGACAGCTTCCTTCTCAAGTTTGAATGAATGCCAGTTATGAGGCGTGTGCATTGCAGTGGTCCAAACTGTATGCACTCTGGTGCTTTTGTTTTCTTTTCTTTTGTAGAGGGTCAAATCCAGCGGACCCCTTATCGGTGATTGAGGCCCGCAGGAAGGAGTCTGAAATAATTGCCCATTGGGTGCAAATGGAGAAGAATGAAACACTCTGAAAATGTCACCACAAGTGTATAGATTCAGTTTATGAACCACAATTTAAATTTATTTAACCTTTTGTAAAAATTTATTCCAACATTTGTACAAATGCAATAAAATCAATCTTTTTCAAAAGTTTGATTCTTGATTCACAAAACATTTGCCTATGTACAGATAAAAAGTTCAGGGATGGAAGTCTGGTATGGATTACAGTGAGCTGTTGTATGCAGGGGAATACAAAACTTGTTCGATTTGCCAGTGGCCTGACATCGGTTGGGCATGACATCTGGGGCAATGCTGAATGAAGTTTCTATGCGTTCTATTGACCACTGCTATTAATTAAGGTCAGTTTTACGACATGCCAGTTGAACATTAGTCGTCTTTGGAAAGCATCAGGAATGTCTTTGGTTTCTGGAGTAATTTAAAATTCTGGTTATTGTTAGGGTTTATCATCGTTTTAAGTATTTAAATTCTTTTAATCCCATGCATTTAAAAAAATAAAATACAAAAGCATGGATGCATTACCAGTACCACTGATGACTTGATTTCGGTAACCCTGTACATAAGAGGATGCTTCAGGAACTAATTAGTGCAAAGTCATTTCATATAAAATTCCAGTGACTTGTATGGGCACATTAAGAGTAAACCGTTAAATCCCTATAGCTTTTTCAAAACTGATCTGGATTTAAATCGAAGAAGTGTTAAGAACAAACAAGTCAATTTCTTAAATTTCAGACATTCCAAGCCTTCAACCATGGAAATTAAGCTATAATACAAATATAATCATCTCCAAATATTTCCACAAGAGGAAAAAAAACATGTACATATAAACCAAAATATATAACCAAACTATATGCACTGGCAGGAAAACAGTAACAGCCAAGCAGACTGCATACAGGGACACTGTACATACCACTGATTCAAAGGCACAGATATGAGTGAAACTCCACTACTAACGCAGTAAGACCAGTTACTGCAGATGACCACGCTGTAATATTGCTCTCGGCGACCAAGAACCAGTATGGCTCTGTTCCTTGATATTCAATAACCTCAGCACTTATTTGTAAAAGCAGATTCTTTGTCCTTGCTACTTACATAATGACACACCCAAGTCTCTGATAAATAAAGTGGAATTTTCACTTGCACACAACAATCACAACTTAAGCAAATATCTCCACTTAAAAAAAAACAAAAAAAAAAAACAAAAAAAAAACGTTTTTAAGTCTTCCTACATCGATAGCTTTTCAAAAAGGGTAAAATGATCAAGCGGTCTACAGGAACGTTAACGTGCAGTTTTCTCACCGTGACAAAACCACACTGCAAAGCCAATAGTACTTCAAACTAACTCACAGCCGCTAAAATAAACGGTCGGTGAGGTACAAATGCAGTGCGAGGCAGCGCACACGATTCTGCGTTAAAAGCTCCTGGCCTCATGGGTGCTACTGAAAACTCGCAATTGGCACCCCGTACTTCAGCAGTACTCCAACTACCAGCAGTTTTCTGCCCTCCAAACAAAGAAAATAATGCACAAATAAGCAGACTCAGGTCAACAACTTTGGCTACACTAACAGCATTTCAATAGCTAAGCGAGAAGAACCAAGAAAAAATATACAATTTCTCACGAGACCATAAAATGTATCCCGTCAATCATCTGTACAATTAAAATATGTATATATGTACAGGAAGGACAGCCGAGATCACATTCAGGTACGTTCTCTAGTTTTCCTTTCGATTCTAGAGTTCATAAACCAATGACAGGTGAAGTCTCTGTAGTACACTCCTAGAGGTGTCCGCCATGCTGTTCTGCAGGCCCGACCGTACTGCTGTGTTCTCAGCTACAGGCCCGTTTCTAATTAAATACCAGCCACAAGTATCTCCCTAAACGCACCGCAGATTTGCTCTCAAGTCACAACAGGTCTCGGCAAAAGAAAGACAACCCCTGCCCCCCTCTAACCACCCACACACACACACACACACACACACACACACACACACACACACACACACACACACATAGAAAAAGCACAAATTAAAAATTTGTGAAGCGGAAATTAAGAGAAAATTAAGTTCTACATCTTGTCACCACAGTGTGGTCCCCGATGCACTAGAAGCCTCCATACCGTCATACTAACAAATTGGGATGCACCAATGCCATTGTTGTCAGACTGAGTACAAGTACCGATGCCTAAACCGATGTCTACAAAAATAATATGCAATGTTTCAGCATAAAACATTGGAAAAACGAGAATATTGAAATTGCCCCCAACCCAGCACCATGCAGGACATTTTTTGCCAAAGTCTAAACAAAATGATATAGACCATCTGCTAAACAGTTAGGGTTAAAGACTCGCCACCCAGGGGGACTGGGGGCTGATAGTATTTATGAAAAACGAGGGATCAGCTGATTAATTATGTAAAACCTGTAAAATAGTGGTTCACAAACTTAACCATTTTCACTGAACAAGATTTATCATTTTACATCATTTGACCCTCTCTGCGCTTGCCGCACTTTTGGTCGTCGTGGTGTTGCCGCTGATGGCAATTCTGCCATACTCTATCACCTTTAGTTTTTAAACGTTTAATTAGATTACTAGGGTTGCATGAACCCGATTTCGTAGCTCCTCTTTGTAGTTTAGCAGAGCAAAGTTTGCAATTTGCTTTGGATCTCGCTAACTTTGCACTTCCGCACCACAGTTGTGTTTTTATTGCTCGTTAATGATATCGCCGATACATCATTACAAGGCATCGGTTATCGGCATCGGCACATTGTTACAAGGATGAGTACCAGGACACGAATAAGGCATCAGACTCGATAGCGATACTAGCATCTATATATCGGTGCATCCCTACTGGCAAATAAAATTTTCAAATATCGCAAACATCCACATATAATCTATTACAATGGTTCTGGGAATGACAGAAGGGATTGTGGAAGGAGATATTTATTATATATTTAAAAAATATATATAAAAATGCATCAGTCATTTTGGAATCAGACTGGAAGGGGGCTGTGTACTCTAGCTTCAACATGGCAGTATTTACCCATGGGGTCACCTACACCCTGGCTCAGGTATCAGCTTTGCTTTTTTTTCATTTTTAACCCCCCCCTCCCCATCCATCCCCTGTACCCCCACAAAAAAAAAAAAAAAAAACATTGCAGCTTTTCATAACACGGAGAATCATTACTGGCCATTTTAACACATGGCTGCTCAGAGCTACACTGTAATATAACCCCCCAGCCATTTTTGATTTTTGCTTTATAGGCTATTCACAGAGCACGTATTAAAAACATATTACCTGCCCCCCTGCCCCAAGCCCTTGACATGCGGCTGTTGACCATCAGAAATATGTTAAGGTGTTCATATAGAGCTTCTGAGAAGAGAACACTCAGAATCCAAACCCTGAGGCATGTGCCGTGTGCGTCCCGTGTCCAGTCCCGGACTGCACCGGTCAGGCCGCCGACGGCCAGATGGGCAGAGGGTGGGCCTCCGTGTTAAAAATGTACTTGTCCAGGCTGATCAGATTTGGGTCATCTGAGAAGAGCAGGTAGAAGTACTTGAGTGTCTCGCCCAGGAAGAAGCTCTCCATTTTGTCTCTGGGGTTAGGGTACTGAGGATCTCGCACATTGCTAATGGAGGTAAAGCCTCCGGAAGCAACCTGGTGGGGAGAGGAGAGGTATTAGTCAGGGTGTGATAATATGACAGTGCTCAGAAATGACAAAATGCAAAGCAGCCCCATCACGCCTCTAACGTGAATGACTCATCCACCTTGGTAACTGGAGTACACAGACCTGCCCAGGCCTGAAGAAGGTGGCTTAGCAAATAAAGACTATTTTGCTTCTACTCTTAATTATCAAATATATCAACGTGATCAGGAACTGCAGTAATTCAATCGTGTTTTTATGTCTCTAGGCAATTTAAGAAAATAACACTCCAGTGCAAGTTAAGGCTGTGAGTGTGTGTGGGTGAGCCTGTCGGCAGGAGCCCTTCTGTCTACTCACCCTGGTGTACTTGTTAAAGTTCTTGAAGATCTCCCAGCCCCAGTTCTGGTACTTCTTGTCCCGGGTGAACCTGTAGAGGTAGAACAGGCTCTCCACCGTCTCTGGCCGTAGGAGGTTGTGTCTGTCTGCGGGCTGGGGGGGGTAACAGATGGTGAGTGGGTAACCAAAGACACGGGCTACATGGAGCAGCGCCCCCGCAGCCGAGCAGAGCCTCCCCACAATCACCTTGACGTCAACGTCCTGGCCTTCATGGGGCAGCATGTTGAAGTGGACAATCTCGGGGCTCAGGCCCGTTTCCATCTGGGTGTACATCTGGTAGCAGGTTTCCATCAGCTGCTTGGCCAGGTCCATGTGCTCCATGGGCAGACCGTTGTGGGCACCAAGAGCCAGCGTTCCCGGCAGGAAGCAGACCAGGTGGTCCTGAGGGAGGCGCGAGGCAGCTTCAGTGACACTACAGCAGCTATTATGCAGCTACAAAACGGCCCAATTGAAACCTGTTAGACCCCAGAAGGTACCAGTAGTTCACGTTGCATCTCCTGCCACAAATGGTCTTCTAAGTACTATTAATAAAATATATAATCATGTCCCACTTCGTCCTGTAATTTTCAGTTCCAGTTCCGCGAGCATTTCTGCCAGTGCCATCTGGTGAAATTGCACGATGTTCAGACTTGGATTACTGAGTGCCATTTCCACGTCACGCTCAGAGTGGAACGCAGCATCTCCTATGAGTTTCTTTAGTGCACAATAAGAGAGGGGCCATAATAACTTGGCTATGAGGAAAAACAGCAGCTGACTTATGTACAATTAAAAGCGACTGGTAAATCTGGGAGCCACAAGCTCCCCGGATGCGGTCGGCTAGCGCCAAGCGGCCCGTGTGAGACTGCAGATGGTCTGCAGAACCTTCTCACCCAGCTTCTTCCTTCCCCTAGGGCATCACCTCACAGGGCTGCTTCCCAGGACACACTGGAGGCTCCCCTGCCACATACGGCCTGTTTATTTGCTCGAAAGCTACAGCCTCAATTACGCGCTCATTGGGTCCCAGGCTGTCGCCACTGCCTACAGAGACTACTGTAAATCACTGGCAGTGCCCGAGAGTGCAGTTTCCAATCTGCCAGCCGTAATGACACACCAAAGACCAAAAACAGGCCATATTGCAGAGGGCGCACAGTTATTTCCGAAATGCATATTAAGTGCGCAAAAAGCTCACTGAAGCATTCGCTTCGCAGATGAAGAACACTGCGTGAAAATCACAGTCCAGGAAGAGAATGCTTTATGAAACGGCATGCTTCAAAAGGGCTTGATTTTAATAACAGCAGTTCTGGGGTTAATAACGTCCAACTTGTACTTAAGAACATACTGCTATAAAGCCTATTATGTCAAAAATTTGGTTTAAATACAAGGGTTCATAATAACGAATGTGCACACTACTTGAAAACATTGTGCCACCTCAGTACAGTACCATATGCAGTCAGTTGTATTATTATTAGGGCTGTCAAAATTGACGCGTTAACGCGGATTAATCCAGCATCGTGATTAATCTGATTAAATATATTAACG
>JAODKN010000041.1:15838427-15852600 GCA_026774425.1 Petrocephalus zakoni
AGTGTGAAGCGGCTGGGATGAAAATCAGCACCTCCAAATCCGAGACCATGGTCCTCAGCCGGAAAAGGGTGGAGTGCTCTCTCTGGGTCAGGGAGGGGGTCCTTCCCCAAGTGGAGGAGTTCAAGTATCTCGGGGTCTTGTTCACGAGTGAGGGAAGGATGGAGCGGGAGATCGACAGGCAGATCAGTGCGGCATCAGCAGTGATGCAGGCGCTGCATCGGTCTGTCGTGGTGAAGAAGGAGCTGAGCCAAAAGGCAAAGCTCTTTACCAATCGATCTACGTTCCTACCCTCACCTATGGCCATGAGCTGTGGGTAGTGACCGAAAGAGGCTGGGCTCTCCCTTAGAGATAGGGTGAGAAGCTCGGTCATTCGGAGGGGACTCAGAGTATAACCACTGCTCCTCCGCATTGAGAGGAGTCATATGAGGTGGCTCGGGCATCTGGTCAGGATGGCTCCTGGACGCCTCCCTGGTGAGGTGTTCCGGGCATGTCCCACTGGGAGGAGACCACGGGGAAGACCACAGACACGCTGGAGAGACTATGTCTCTCGGCTGGCCTGGGAATGCCTCGGGATTCCCCCGGAAGAGCTGGACGAAGTGGCCGGGGAGAGGGAAGTCTGGGTTTCCCTGCTTAGACTGCTGCCCCCGCGACCCGACCCGAACAAGCGGTAGAAAATGGATGGATGGATGGATGGAAAAGTTATTGCTTATTAAGGATGATCAATGTTGTTTCAGTGCACTGGATTATTTTTATCAAAAATTTTCCGCAGTAAGGGGTCAACCAACTGCAGGTGATAAAATGAATGATAATATCAGCAAAGCAGTATTCTGTGGAGGTCTCCTACCCTGACAGTATGGCAGAGACCTTAGCTGTACGTACCAGCCCCAAAGAGCCAGGTTTGCCGGAGGCGGGCTGGTCCCCAGATAAAACAATAATGAAAACAATGAGGGTTAAAATTACGATTCATTTTATACAGCTAGCAGAAGGAACTGTGGGGAAACCAAACATCCCTAATGCCAGTTCTTCATCAATTCAAGTCATTCATAGGGACTGAATACTGAAAATTGCTGGGAATTGCTGGCTCGTTTTTACAGACTGACAAAGCAGAATATGCAAGGTACAAACTTTACACAGGTAAAGATGCAGTGTAGAATTTTATTTCATATGCATCGTTTTAGGTTGTTGGAACAATAATTCAAAAATTTAAAAATGTCAGGCTCGGTCCCTGCCCTGTCTGTCATTTCCCTATTTGGCCAGCTGGTGTTACTGGCCGTCTCGTTCGGTGTGTCTGTCATTTCCCTATTTGGCCAGCTGGTGTCGCTGGCCGCCTCGTTCGGTGTTCCCCTGGTTGTTCCCTTCAGTTTAACGCCCCTCATAGGTCCTAGTGTGTGTACCCTGGCTCCCGAGGCTGCTGTATGGCTAAATGGACTAAGCAGGTGGCTCTGACCTATGCAAGGCTGGCTAGAGAGCTAATGGACATTCTGTGTCCTTATGCCCTGGGCTTTGTTGTGCATGTCTTATTAGTTATGTGTCCTTGTATCTCTGTTTGGATCTCTGTTTATCTCTGTTTCCCTTTAGTTATCCCTAATTGTATGTCTCTGGTTTGGGAGTAATGACTATACTTGTGTTTCTGGTATCCCCTAGTGTTTGAACCCTTAGTATTTGTTAATTACCCTCACCTGTTCCTAGTGTGTAATTATAATGTCCCTCTGGGATTGTCACTTCCATCATGCTGCTCCGTAAAAAAAACATATGATTAATGACAGGGACTCATTGAGTTCGTTAAGACACAGGACAGGGGCTCTTGCCTTTGACCCAGGGGCATGGAAACATATTTAATCACAACTGAATCAAAATTTTAAATGAAATTAAATATAAATTATATATTTAATATAATTCAATATAACAACTTGATGTGTAACCTAAAGAATGCTTGAAATCAAGGTTAAGTAAAGATACTGATAGCAAATTGGTTAATAAACTGGAAGCAATATTTAAATCCACCTATCAATCATACCTACTGCACTCTGTGGTAAGGCAATCACTGTCTCTCATAGAGAAAACAATGATCCTAAAGATCAGGGTACAGTGCACCAGACATTCAATTTTTTGGATATTCAGATGTTAATACAGTCATAGCATCTGTGGAGATTTTGGCCCAGAAAAAGACCATTAAACAACTGACACCTGGTATAATAAGATCCCTATTCTCTAGAAAGAAGGAAACCAGAATAAAAGTTATGTCAATAATTGGAAGAGACATGGCCAAGACCAAATCCATGTCAAGTGGTGATTTTATATTAAAGTGAGCTCTAAATGCATCCTAGCAAGTGTTAGTTGTTAGCAGACAATATGTATACTACTGACAAAACTGTCAAAAAAAGCTTTATATGTTGGATAGCTAGCCAGGTAATAGTAGAAAGATACGGGGGAAATTTGTAGGGAAAAGACTAATGTGAGACAGTGATCTTAATCCCAAAGCACTAAAATCCAAAGCACGGACTTTAAGCAGTATTCCCCATTCTCTGCACACTCGAGAAACAACATCTCAGGTATTTGTCTTGCACATCTTCGGAACCAATGCAGGTTGTCTACCACACAAGAGGGGCAACAGAATTATACAGCATGATGACAGAAGTGTGTTTGATTCAAAAGGTTCATGTTAATAATGACGGTGTTCGTAAAGGTATTGTTTTTGTATTTAACTCACATCTCTTCTAAAAACTTCCTATGCTATGAATTTGTTGATTGAAGTTATGGCATCCTCACTTTGAGATGTACGCACTCGTCGTTCCAAAGGACTATAAAGCAATTTATATTAGAACCCTCCTATATATACCATATTTGTTACTGAATACAGCAACTCATCGTAACTTCAGGTGATGAATTACCACAGCTCATTTACTAAATGACCTGCTACAGCCCGGGTCATCTTACAGGTATGTAATGCTGCACTGAGGTCACCAATCCCCAGAGCTAAATTTGCCTTAGTAACTTCTTGTTGATTAAGTATGATTAAAATGGGATTGCAATGTGTATATTGTTCTTCCTTGAAAAGTGCTTTTGTGTAACTGTCTCCATGATCTGCATTTTAAATACATCAACAACAATTCCCAATTTAACACGCAAGCCAAATACGTTATTAAAGTACAATAGGGTAAAACAGGTTGGCTATTGCACATATAAACTGAAGGATTACATACTGTGCATTGCGAGTGGGGATTTGTAAAAAATAACAATGGGTATTATTTCGAATGGACAATTCAGATTGGAAGCAAACTCCATGACGAGGACCACTCTGCTCTTTCCAATGACGTCCCTCTACAGCCAAAATCAGGAGTAATGACAAGAATCGTTTAGCCTGAAAAAACTTAACGCATCAAGCGGAGGTATTATTCATTCACAGTTATGCAGAACTTTAGAAGAAAAATGAAAAATAAACCAGACAAAAAACACAGGATCCCAGTGGGAGGCTATGCAAAGTGCCCCGAAAAGCCGGCGACATGTTTTATCTGATGGACAACACAATGAATCGCACACAGTGGTGAATAGATTAATTAATTTAGTCATACACCTTCATGATTTTGAATCCTAAAAAATACACATAGATGTAACCTTTAGGAAAATTTGGGAACTCATGACTAACTTAATCAAATAGGCTATACGGGTTCTCCCGCGCGCGGGGGAAAGTGTTTGAAAAACGCTGCATTTTATGTCAGCATGTATTTGTCAGAATATTTAAAAATATTAATCAACATATATTTGTTTAAAGTAGACTAAATTAAACAACTTGCTGCCACTGCATTGCATGTAATAATAATATATAGTATATTTATATTTGTACTGTACATGTTAGGCTGAAAATATGTCATTCTAAAGTAAAACAGAATCTGCCTGCGTATATATTACCACTGTACCGTACTAATATTATTTATATTCGTGTATTAATGTAATTTTCACATGGCATCTGGCAGTGTAAATACTGAAACCCAGTAGCATACTTACAGTAGACGATCACCTGTACGAACTAGTTTCAAATGGAAATCGTTGCATTTCCCACCCAGTCAGTCTTACCTGTGATCGGCATCCCGGAGCCCCCCTCCGCCGAGTCCCCCAGGCCAGCATCAGTAAGCGCGCCGACTGCGGCGAGCACCGCGCTCACAAACGCGCACGCTGTCGGGATACACGTCTGCCTTATCATCGGAAAGAAGAGGAAAAATAAAACACAGGAAATTTCGTGAAACTTCTTGACAACGGAAAGAACGTCTTTGCTGTGCTTATAATAGTAAGGTAATTCTCTTTCGTTGCAGATCGCATGAAGTACACAGGTCTTTGCCGTTCTGTGTCACCCTTTATCTGCTCCCAGACCTTTGGCTATGTTCCCTAAGCACAGCTCACACATGAGCCCGGTGGAGGTGTAGGTATACGCCAGTCAGGGTCCCCGCCCATGGCCTCCTTACAGACATGACTGGAAATAACTGTTATCTCATCACACAAGACCTCAGGCTGCCCCACGGCCAGTGCAAGATGCTGAGTGCCTTCATTTCCAAACAGACCATCTTCAAGAACATGCTTCACAATAACATACTATAAACCATAAGCTTAACAGTCATTAAAGAAACAGAAGCAAAACAGCAGTCCTATACCAGGCCATGTTAGTGGGGCCTGATGTCTTCCATTTATTGTTAATGCTATTATAGTGATGATTTTTTGTATTCATATTACTGCTTTGCTAATTACGTGCGCGCCCGTCATACCTCAGGAACTGAGCCTTTGAAGACCCCTTCCCATGTATGGCCACACTGGAAATGTCTCCTGTTTCATGTATTGTATCATATTTCTGTAAAGTGTCTGCAAAGTAATACTGCATACTTGCATAAAATACAATTCTGAAGTACTATTTTGAAAGCACAAAGAGAAAAATGGTAGACAAACTGCTTATACAAATGCCAGTCGGAATGAGACAACGATTTTTTCCTAACGTTTTATTTTAGTTCAAGGACTTCGCTTCATACAAAATGTAACTGTAGAAACAACTGCAAATTCAAAGTCTGGCCAATAAACATAAAACAGGCAGCAAACGACTCGACCCCATGACCCACTGGAGGTCAGTTCCAGCTTTTACATCGTGGAACGTTAACATCGCCCAACACTGTTTTATAATATAAAGTTTTTTTTTTTCTTATTCACAAACCCCCTTTATTTATATCAAAGGTCATTAAAAATGAATGACAAAAGAAATACATTGTATCAAAAAAGTAGGAAGTTAAACAATGTTTCTGCTGACATGCAGGTACATGGTCCACATGCAGACTACTTTAGTACAGCTACCCCTCGACAGGAATTGGTACGCAGAAACAAAAGAGGAGGTAATTCGTATTTGGCAACCAACAGTGATCAAATTGTGAAAGATTTTCCTCCTTAAAAAGAAGAAACACATGGCATATTTGCCAAACAGATGAAGTAAGAGTACCATAAAGGGAAGGGCACCGAGGATGCCCCCTCCCGACATTTTCCAAACCATGGTGATGTATGGGAGCAGGGGTGTACAGGAGGAAAATGATGAAGTTACAGGTTTGTGAAGGTCCATTTCAACCTGGATGACATTTGATGTCAAAGTCTGCACACAAGTGCAAAACTGTCAGTCAGCTGATGGTTGGTAAACCTAATGGGTTATAGGTAAAAAGAATGAGTCATTTACTTTTTCCATACTGTGATTATGGGTGTAGTCAAAGTGAGTACATCTCAAGCATGCAGTTTTCAGATATATCAACTTGCGGAAATTCTGTTCAGATATCCTATTTTTTTTCCTAAATCATTGTGCCTTTATGCATTTTTTTATTTTATACTTTTCACTCTATACTTTTTATATAAAAAAGGATTTGGTCACAATCATGCTGAAGCCTGAATCGGAAGATCCCAGCACGTAAAGCTACAGAAGGGATGAAGTTTGATTCTCAAAGTGTCTTCTTGTTGCATAGCCCTGCTTTCGCAATGACCCCGGCATCCACAGAGCCCGGACAGATTGTGGTCGTGGTAACAGCATCTGGCTCCAACACCTCTCCCTCGACATCCACTTGATGTGCGGAAGAGTGGAGCGCTTGGATCCAGCACAGTAAAGACAACTCAGTTCTGCTACAGGTACAGGGAGGAATCTGTGATGGTGCCACAGTCTGCCCGTTGAAGAGCATCGCATGGAGATGGCACTGGATGGCAACCTAGGGCCTCAGAAAGTCTCCCTGTATTCACTACACCTAAGTACTTCTGACTTAATGACTGACTTAGGTACAGTCAGCAATACATAAGGTAATGTAATCAATATGTACACAATTTCATACTCAAGTGAGTTTAAAAAAAAAAAAACAGACAGTGCTGTTCACATGACATTTATGCATCACTGTGTATGAATATTCTCGGCAACAGACAGATGTGTTTAAAAATGTCCTGTTGAAAGAATTTCATATATAGCAGGCAAAAAGACACACACAAACCGGGCCTGGTTCTGAAAGCAAGAGGAGCAGCAGGAATGACAGCGCCTTCAGCTAGGGCACAGAAGGACCCAGTGGGCTGGTACCAGCACCTCCACTGGGCGCCACACTTTCATCAGGGCACTGCATCGTCTCCATTTAAAGTACCGCAATCTTAATGCCCTCAGTTCCAATTTCCCCCGTTCATTCTCAAAGTGTAACATCGAAATAAATAGCAATAGCTAGCAATGCTTTCTCCAAGTACCCCTAAGGGAAAACGAAATAAGCAACATTACTATACGTGTTCATAACCCCTCACAACCAAGTAAAAGACTCAAACATGCAATTGTGTTACTCTGGTTACATAGTTCCTGTTGGAATGATATACAACTATAGTTTTGCAGTTTTCATATTTGTTTTATATTCAAATGTATATATCTTTTTATAGGTTCCCTTATTTCTGTTAATAAAAACAAAGATAAAACAGTTTAAAAATCCCAGGTTCCGCCTAAACATCCATTTTGTAAATTCTAGATCATAATTTCTCTTCCAGCATCACAGGCCTGATGGTCTCTAAGAGGCCCAGTACACGTCCCTCACTTCTGTTAAACCACTCCCTCCCTCAAGTGTTGATGCACTGCAAAAAAGGTTGAGGTTGCATCATTACTACAAGATATTTAAAAGGTTAGGCACTTGGTAATTAACGACAGGAGCAGTACGTAGGAAACGTTAGACCTGACATGAGTGAACCGTGAGCCGTTTACATAAAACATAGTTCATATTTAGTTTACAAAAAACACACATAATGAATAGACAAAAGTCCTATCGTAGCTTATTAAAAGACAAATTATGTTTAACTCTTTTCTTTGTCGGGATAAAAGTAATGGTGATTTGAGAATAAATGTGAAACAGCAGCAAATGAAGAATAATCTCAGAATATAGTCTGTAATAAATATGCTTCTGACTAAGAAGGAATGAGTAGCTCTTCTATATAAACAGTGACAGGGATATTGTAAGGACGAGCGCGGGTCCGAGACGCAGAGCATTTCCCCCGTACCATGAGACGTTTCTTCTGGAAGTGACCTCTGGGACACCACAGATCACATGAAGGACATTAGGCTGACTGCATTCTCAGGGATGCTGCCTGACATCGCGAGGCCATGTCCATTCACACCGGAGGACGGTGACCCCCAAACTGGGGCCCTGCAGAGCTAGGCGGGCCGCTGCTTTCTGATCGACCGGAGGACAGTGACCCCCAAACTGGGGCCCTGCAGAGCTAGGCGGGCCGCTGGTTTCTGATCGACCAGAGGAGAACATTTTGGCATCTCCCTCCCCCAGCTTCTGCTGCACTCGTCCAGGGTGGGGCACCAGGAGACATGTCAGGCCCACACACCACATCGCTTTGTTTTTGCATCACTAAATGCCACCCGCCTTTAGTGCAAAAAGAGCCAACAAAACAGAACCCAAGTCACCAACATTATTTTTGATCGCTTTCAGATCCAGAAGGCCTTTTCTCCTTTTTTTTTTTATTCCGACAGCTGATGCTTTGTCTGGATGCATGTCTCATCTGCCTCCAAGCCCCCCCCCCCGCCCCCCACCTTTTGTTTCAAAGGATGCATATACGCACACAGACACACACGACAGGAGTGTAAATTACCCCCCTCACAAAAGATGATAAAACTCATCACATTTCCCAGAAACGCATTCAAAGAAAGCTGGCGCCCCCTGGTGTTGAAGCCATGCTAGCACCAGTCGTCCTCTTTGCCCTTGGGGTGGTACCTGGGGCTCCGGGCCCTGGGGCCGCTCACCAGGGGACAGTGGTATCCATTGGGGACCCCGCGACTTTGCACAGGCGGGGGAGGGATGGCCACCATGTGAGGGGTGGCAGTCATTGAGGAGGGTCCGGTGTAAGACCCCGGCCAGACCCGAGGAGCAGCCTCGTCCTCTGGGGGGCTGCCCTGCATCCCGCCCTGTACGTGTGGGTCACTGTGGGCCAAGTAGGGCTCTGAGCCCACGCGGGAGACGGGTGGCGGGGGGTCCAACTGCAGGAGGGCCACGTGCTCCGAGAGCCCCCTGCTCAGCCGGCCGGGGCACAGCGAGGCCGGGCCCACCTGGGCGGCATCGAACGGCACAGGGGAGGAGTTGGCGGTCCGATAGGCCACGCCGGGGCGGGGGGTAAGGGGGGTCTGGGGGAGCTGCCTGCGTCCCCGAGGGGTGCTAGCCTCCGACGTCAACATCACCGGGCTGCCTTTAGCTGAACCACTGCCCTACATGAAAATTGGAACAAAGCAAAATCAAAACAATAAAAATGATGAAGATGACAAGATGGGTGGGGGAGGGGGGGGTTGCAGGACGGAGGGTGAGAAATGGACACATACATAAGAAGGGCTCAGCGCAGATGGCAGAGTGAAGGAGGGTGAGGGTGCGGGAGGGAGTGGCGCGGAGATGGGTGTGATCGCCAGGAAATAAAAACGGGACGGCAGACAGGCGAGATGCCGTGGTGGGGGGGTGAGGTGGAGGAGAGAGTGGAGACAAAAGTGAAGAGCCGTGAGTTTCAGGGGCCTTCTGCACCACGGGGCAGAGCACAGAGCGAGAGAGCGAGGGAGGGCTGGGAGAGAGGGAGGGAGGGAGGGAGGGAGGGCTGGGAGAGAGGGAGGGAGGGAGGGAGGGCTGGGAGGGCTGGGAGAGCCAGCCGAGAGACGGCATCTGGGCTGAATTCACAGGAACGCGAAGGGCGGCGGCATCTTCTCATACACAGAAGAGTTACTCTCTCCATTCTCTTTTGAATTTGTTCTCAGTCATGATTATTTTTATGACTTATGATTTCGAGATACTTTATTTATCCCCATGGGGAAATTGTTGTCTTCTCACCTCCCCCAAACATGCTCTCTGTGAGAGCAAGCCTGGCCATGAAGGGCAGCTACCTCGAGGTGCGCCCAGGGAACTAGGGGTTAAGGGCCTTGCCCTACCTGTCCGCTGATCAGATGCTTACCTGCACCCTATCGGTGCCCTGATAATGTGCTTTTCTGGCCCCTATCTGCCCCCTGATCATATGCTTACCACCCCCTACCTGCCCCCTACCTGCGCCCTGATCACGTGCTTACCTGCCCCCTACCTACCCCCTACTTTCCCCCTGATCATGTGCTTACCTGCCCCCTACTGTCCCCCTGGTCATGTGTTTACCTGCCCCCTACCTGCCCCCTACTTGCCCCCTGGTCATGTGCTTACCTGCCCCCTACCTGCCCCCTACTTGCCCCCTGGTCATGTGCTTACCTGTCCCCTACCTGCCCCCTACTTTCCCCCTGGTCATGTGTTTACCTGCCCCCTACCTGCCCCCTACTTGCTTCCTGGTCATGTGCTTACCTGCCCCCTACCTGCCCCCTACCTTCCCCACGCACCTGCCTGTTGGCGGCCGATTCCTGTGGCTCGTTGGGCGACACTGAGCGGCTGGCCCCCGCCGACTTGGCGTGGCACTGCTCGCGGCTGCCATAGCGCTCGCATGAGTAGTACCGCTGCTTTTCTGAGGACGAGGAGTGGTGCTTCCTCTCGTGGGAGCGGCCGCGGTCATGTGCTCGATCTCGGGACGATGGTGTCCCGGGAAGCTCTCCGGGCGTGCCTGCACAAAAGGGTTAATGAGGCAAATTGATGTCAGTAACCCTTAGGTTTGTTCTAAGATTATAGTTATGTAAAATATACATATACATTTTTTAATAATTGTATGCTTTGATACTGTACATGCACACAATACAATGCAGTTTCCGGGGTAGTGATTCAGTCCACAGCAGCCATGTCTCTGGGCTCTTCTGCAAGACTGCCATCCCAGGATGGTGCGACCTAGACCCAGACCCCCTGGCCTCTGGTGTTTTCCCACAGAGCAGACAGCAGTCCAAACCACGTCCACATTTTTTCCCCTCCTAAATTCTTTACATTACCTTCACTGTTGCCCCACAGAGACGATGCTGTAAATCAAAGGGTTACTGGGTCTGGCTGTCGGTCTGGACCTTTCATCTTCATAATGGAGGCCAGCTGCAGGCTGCCACACTTACCGCTCTGATGCCATGCAGCAGGCACTGATCTCTCTCACAGATGAGCCGAAAAAAGCCAGACATTCCACTAAGGTTCAGGCAGCTTTACTCAATCATACTGCTGTCAGGCATCTGAACACTAATCTGATCACCAATCTGAATTCCAATATCATTAGTTTACTAGCAGTGACTCTTTGAGACTCCGAAATTAGCTTGCTTTTGTTCAGCATTACAAAAACTGAAGTTAGAACCCTGCATGCAAGATCCGAAGGTGACTGGTTCAAATCCCAGAGCTGACAGAGTGATTTCACTGTCAGGCTCTTAATCCCAGTTGCTCCAGGAACTGTCTGACCATGCTTTCTGAGGTTCATGCTGCTTTGGATACAAGCATGTACTGTAAATCAATCACATTGTTGATTAACACAACACTACTACAGCTGCCCGACCATTAACCCTAACAGAATAAGTGTGCTAGTAGGTATAGAGTGGCTAAGTTATCCGCAGCCAGGGGGACAGAAACGAAACATCCCTCTCTAGTTGACTGAGACACCTCCCTGTACAGTGAGATGCCATGTGATGAAGGATACCCCCATCTGGGAATGACTGAACTGCACACTCAGGGGATCCATGAGGCAGACAGAGCTGCAGGGATCTCAGTGGGGCCCCTTAACCCTGCAGCAGTAAGGGGCCCTGTGGATGGCTTGGGCATTAATGCGCACGCCGATGCACGCAAAGCCCACTCCACCGGCCTGCTGATGCGAGTGGCCGGCAGAGTTAAAGCGGCCTTCTGGGAAGTCGCATGCTCTGTGTGGGATTAGGCAGAATGGGTGCCGGAGTGGCTGTGTGGACAAAGTGTGAGACAAAGTGACGGGTCACAGAGCACGTGCACTTTAACCGGGCAGCAGCCACGGTTAGCAGATTCAGAATGGCTATATTGTGTTTATGCGATTGCGGGAGACAGGGCAGGGGACCAGGAGGCTGTTTGGGATGCTGAAACGTTCATGCAATGCCAGATCGACACCTGAATTTACACCCAGTATCGCCCAGGAACTCAGGGCTTCTGAAACAGGGGCTGAAATCCAGCAGGCTAACTACACCAGTCTCACTTGGAGCCAGTGAGTGATGGATCCATCAGCTGTTCTTTAATCCAGCTGTTTCTGTTGAGTGCCTCAAAATCAAAACTGCTTGAAAAAGCTCCTGAGTTCCTGAGTGGAGAGAATTTGTTTTATTAATTATTCTGTTTCTTTTTCATTCAGTTCTCAGTTGATTCATGTAAGGAATAACCACAAGAGCGACACGTATGTGTAGCCAATGCAGGGCAGGGCAGGCCAGGGTGCCAGGGTGTCTGTGTGTCGCAAACCCACCGACCTGCACTATCGGCAGGCTGCCGACCCGGAGAGCGGTCCAGCGACCTCTGCTTCCTCTCCTTCTCCCTGCGGTGGTGGCAGCGATGGTGGTGGTGATGGTGGTGCGGCCGTGCCTGTGCTGGCCGCTCACGGACTTGCTCGTGCACACTGGCCTCCGGGTGGCGCTGTGGGGCCATCGTGGACACGGAGCGCTTCATGGGACTCCCATCAGGAATAGGCTGCCAAAACCAGGAGGTATGTCAAGAGGCCAGTGGTAGCAGGTATCAGAACAGGAAGCAGTACGCGGGGGAACGTGCTAACCGCGGAATGGATGCTTTGTGTCTTTTCTCTTCCTTTAATCTGTCGTGTGGATAGCATGTCTGGGGTACAGCTTTTACCCGTCTTGGCAAAAGGCAGTGCACTATGGCGCTAAATCAGTTTCGTTAATTTGAAGAAAAAAAAAATTCAAACTGAACGTTCAAGTCTTGATGTTGAACTTCAATGAGTGTATTCAAACTGAAAATAAGTTTGAAAGTTTTTTTTTTGGTTTAAAAATAATTTTGATTCAGTTCTATATTTTGATATTCTTTTTGTTTTCAGATTCAGATCTTATTGTATTTTATTTTTTTACTGTTTCCAATCTTATTTTTTCTGTTTTTTCCCCACGATGACATCAGTCTCAGTTTCACACTGGTGACACTGCTTTGGCGTAGGCGCCTGGGACGCGGAATACTGAGCGAGCGTCACAAAGTCGGCTGAGGAAGCGCATCCTTGCGCTAGACACCAAATACCAAAGCAGGAACCATATATTGTATCTTTCATTCATTAACATATAGAAAAACGTTGTAGTGACAGCAAACGCAGTTCGCAAGGGCTCTTGGCATCGGCACATTTTCTTTCTCATTTGTGGAGGCGTTTTTCCACGTAGACTGCGAGATTAACGTATACTACTTTATTTCACTGGTGGCCAACCAGTCGATCACGGTCGAGGAAACATTTTATGGCACAACATTATTAGTACCAAGGCAAACGCTCAGGCAAGGGAAGCACTTATTAGCTCCCTCTAGTGTTTAAAGGTGATAGGAATTCCTCTCAGCCACTTAAAACATTCTGTAATTCTCCCTACCTAAGTTAAAAAAATAAACACTGCCATCCTTCCACGGCGCAGAGTTTACAAAATGAGCCTCTCCTTTGAAATAAGCCTCTTTAACGCTTTGAAGCTTTTAAAGCTTCGAGAAGAACATGGCAGTTGAGCGCACACCTGCAACAGCTGACAAAGCTTTGAGGACGGCGGGAATTAAGGTGGCTCTCGTTAATCAGCACTTGCAGAGATGCTGCATTTGGGGGGTTTGTTCCTAACGACATGCTTGGCACCACCAGCTGGGCTTATACACTGTAAAGTCTTGGATTTGCCACTCGCAGGAGAGATGAAAGACTGAAAAGCTCTGCGAGATGCACGCTTTGGCTTCCAGCGTTATTGTCAGCTAAATGCTAATCCCGCAAAGGCTGGTCGTGCAGAAAACCGTGCGACGGAACCATAAGAGCAGTCGACGTGCACATTTACAGCGGGCTGTCCTTGTGGCAATAAGCAATGCTATTAGACAATGCAATAAAAATGTAATCTGCGACAGCATTCTAGTTATAAAATATTGGGGAAAAGTTCTAATCTTAAAGTTTAAGTTCTAATCATGCATTAATGTTATCTACAGCCAGGAATTAAGCTAATTTCACCTGTCGCATGGCATTACAGCTGTGTACATTCTGTCCTTATTCAAATTTGCCAGGCCCTTGCTGGTTGCTGATTAAAAGAGGCCCTATAAAGATTGCATAGATAAAATAAATGCTATTCATAAGATGACATCAATGGTCCCTGAACAATTATAGGAGGCCTTTCATCCACTGACCGTGCACATTTAAGCATTTTGGCATCATTTCTGATTTCTGGCCACCATGGATGAGTCACACACAGGTGGAGTGGGCCAGTGCGGACATTAAGGGATGCATGAAAGAGGCAGGGGGAGGGGCGATATGGGTGAGAGGCGGAGCTCTGGTACATACTGAGAGGCACGTCCCCGGGGGATGTCGAGAATGGCTCCGCTGGCAGACAGCACACGACACGGGTGCAGAAGACGTGAACGGCAGCCATGACGGCGGGGGGAGGGGGGTTGGTGGAGTTGGGAGTGGACCGAGGGTGGGGGGGGGGCGAATGTAGACTCCCGGGGGTGACGTCATTGCTCTTCAAAGTGTAATGTGGAGTTTTGTGGCGCGGTCTTTTAGCAGTCAAACGGGGCATCCAGGGTCTTTTGACTGTCTCCGGCCGGTACAATAATACAGA
>JAODKN010000041.1:15853213-15879227 GCA_026774425.1 Petrocephalus zakoni
ATAAGAACGTAGCACACTCAAAGCCGTGGTCATTAAGGCGAGACTCACGTACATAAGAACGTAGCACACTCAAAGCCGTGGTCATTAAGGCGAGACTCACGTACATAAGAACGTAGCACACTCAAAGCCATGGTCATTAAGGCGAGACTCACGTACATTTACCAACTAAGTCGTAAAACCTAAATTAATTTTCGTGTTTTTATTCAATTATTACTTGCATTTCACGAATGGCAAATCTGCAGATGTCTAATTAAAGTAACTACACAAAAAATAATTTCCTTTTTTTTCTAAACTCCAATTGGAACCTTTCAGTTATAGGGTGGTTTTTGCACCATGTAATAGGATGTTATGCACATATTGTGCTGATCTTCATTTGTGAGACCAAAACCAGTAGCTATGAACTGAAATGGCCACTATCTCCAGGGATGTGGTTCCAGCATCTAGGATGGTGGGAACAGAGCCCTTCCTGCACATGGAAATGTCCACAGGAAAGTGCCATACACAATGTTCCCTTGTACTAAAGCCCACGGACCACTGCTTTCATGTTTGGTGCCTGTTTCAATAGCTTATTAGCTATTTCAACAGCTAGTAATAAAGCATTACTCTGAATTCACGGCGACAAGAGAAATCCCTCTTTTCTTCCCTCTTGTGACACCAGTGCCCATCTAATCCCTCAGCGGGCCTGTCGTCTGTTTGCATGTTAGCAAAAAACCAGAAGAACATGTCTGGACCGCTACTGCAATTTTTGTTTGAGATCCCGTCCTGGAAGTGGGCCAGAAGGTGCCCATCGCAGGGAAGGGCCGCAAAGGGTCACCCCGTTTATTGGGAGGTGCTGAACACAAACGATCCATATCCAATGCCCCTTATCGGCTCCTGCGGCAAATTCAGAAGAATGTGGGCTGAGCTGGGAGCTCTAGCTGGCATTTATTAGAAATGAAATAAGACTCTTCCATATACATCTGCACATCTAAGCACAACTGGATGTCTGTGAGAGGTGTCACATGTCGGCTGCACACAAAGAGAATGTTGAGGAGCTTGGAACTTCCAGAACATAGCCCTGATCTTGGCAGCAGAAGATGCAAGAAAACAGAAGGTCAGAGGGATGGAAATGGATCCCGATTCAATGACATTCATAACTCCGTCCCTGTTTATGAGTTTAAAGTACACTTTACATGATTCTAATGCAGACTTAGAATTTTAGTCCTATACCAGTGGACTAACTCTTGGGAGCATGACCCTCTTGTTGGGTGAGCGCTCGTCTGCCATAACACATCAATGGAGTGTAAGCAGCATGAGCCAGCAAAGCATGCCTGCTGGCCATCGCGTGACCTTCCATGGTTCTCCCAGGCACCAGAGGCCCAGGGCCAAAGTATCATGAGGACAACCTTTAGCTGTCTAGCATTTTGTCAGGCTGCTCCAGCAGTTAACTTAAGCCCCCAAAGGGAAGACAATACCTGAGTCTTTTATTAGTCACAGAGCATCACACGACACGGCTGCTCTCCAAAATCTGCTCCTTTTGTAGCTATTTTTATTACTCAACACTGGAAGAGATGAACGTGGAAAGGCTTCAGGCCCTGGCCGACTTCCTTGTGTAGATCTGTGGTGACATAGCGGCCAATCGCTTTAGTCGGTCCACAGCACCTTTCCTTTCTTCTTCACCAGCCTGCTGTGTAGCAACAATCTTCTCTACAGCTCACAGTATACTAACAGTGGATAGTATAGTAACTGGATAGTCTCTCAGTAGTAACAGCAGTCACTCGGTGGTAACAGTAGAAACAGTGTAGTAACAATAGTCACTCTAGCCCACAGTGTAGTAACAATAGTCTCTCCAGACCACAATGTAGTAACAGTAGCTTTTCCAGCCCACGGTGTAGTAATAATAGTCACTCCAGCACGCAGTGTAGTAACAATAGTCTCTCCAGCCCACTGTCTAGTCTAGTATTCTAGTAACTGGTGAAAGTGCCCAGCGGATGCCCTGCAGTGCACTCTGACAGGACGAGCAGGCGGTCATGTCAAAGCCCAGAAAGAGATGCTTTTCATGCTAGCCTGTCTATTCCCTGTAGTCCCCGCAGATCTGAGCCAAAATGTAAGTAATGCAGGTTTCGGTAACTTTGTGTCACATTCCAGTTCCAGTAGGTGGAAAACGGACATATTCTTTGATATGAACACAGCAAAAACAAAACAAAACAAAAAAAAACAGAAAACTAGGCTGTACAAATTTGTATAAAAAATGGTGACAAGTAAAAAGTAAAAACAAAGAACAGGGCATCCATTATATATGGACGGTACGAGCAGAGTGAGACACCAAGCTGAGGGGACAGCCAAAGCCTGCCAGTCTGCGAGAAGGTACCTGGATTTCAGTGTTCAGTCGGGGCATGGAGGCCGCTCGTCCTTGGCTTTCCAAGCCTGCACTATCATTGTGCTCCATCGTCTTCATCTCCACCGACTCCTGGAGAACACAAGCGTATGCGAGCAGGGACAACACACACACAGATCATTTCCATAACAAAAGTTTAAGTAAGACACACAAAACGTGAGGGAAAAAGGCCGCCTGTGCCCACCTGAGCCCGGGCTGTACTCGCTGCCTCCTCTGACGGGCCCCTTTGCTCCTTCCGCTTACTTCTTGGTCGCTGAGTCTCTTTCAGTTTCTCCGTAATCCAAGAATCTTTGGCGGCATTTTCCTGGCCTTGCCTTAGTATTTACACACACACACACACACACACACACACACACATGATATCATAATTTTGTGGTCCATTCATTTTTATAAACCCTAATCCCGACAATGACACCCTTAACCCCTACCCAGCCCAACCCTTGCAACTAAATGCAAAAAAATGGTCCTCATAACACCAAAATAGCAGGTTTTATCACATTGGCCCTCATTTATCAAAACGAGCGTAGATCCGGGGGCAAAAAATCGGCGTACGACAATCCACGTGTGATTTATGAAACAGGGTGTACCTGGCAAATTCCTGTGTACGCACATTCCCTCGTTGATAAATCCAGTGGCTCGAAACAAGCGTAATTTGCTATTTATTCATGGTTTACGTGGCCGTGCCCACAGAATTTGCGACATGGAGGAACATAAGAGGCAAAAAAGATAAATTTCACTCAACTGGAAACCGATGTCATTACAGCCGAGGTGGAGTTTGACTGCCGTGTGCAATCATCTTGATAAATGAGGCCATTGTGAGGACATTTGTAATATATACATACCCCCCCCCCCACACACACACAGCAAACAAAGCGTTTATGACAGCTATGTGGTTGCATCTTCTCAACGTATCTCCCAAATTATCATGGCTAGATAACCTACAACCTCTTTCTCCATTTTATCACTCTTGAGAGTTAATTAGTAAGGTAATTGGGTAATGGGCTTTGATTAATGTAATTATATCACAAATTGACTGTAAACTGTAAGTCGGCAGGTCCATGTCCTGGTCACAGGCCGACGGAGAACATAGAGTTTACGTGCGGCGGTTACCAGAGAGTCACTCGTAAGAGGTGTGGTGCCCCCTGTTTCTACTCACAAGGTGCCGCCATTGTTCAGGGAGGTGGTGGTGAGTGGGATCTGGGGTTCAGGCAGTGATGTGGTGTTGCTGACAGGAATTTCCTGGCCCTGCATGAGTGCCAAGGGCAGGATGGGCTTGAAGACGGCGCTCACTTTGCTCTGTGGATGGGAGAGAAACAGGGGCTGATGGGAACGAGGCCAAAGGTAAACAGCTGGGTAGCTCTCCTCTGCACGAGATCGCCTATGTGCCAAGTGCTAACAGGCACTGCTGGAAACACCTTGTGATTTACCTTTTACTGTCAGCTGACTGTGTTTTTCTTTTAATTGTGCAAAGATACAGTCCCCAGTTTATGAACAAGAACTGTTCCCTTAGGCGGTATTTGTAGAGAACTCAGGAAAAGAATAATAATAATAACAAGAATAATAAAAGTAACTACATACAGTAGTGTACCTCAAGTCGGTGACCCACGGAAACCACACAATGTATTCATCAGAGTCCCAAAGTAGCTTGTGCATTTGTTATTATGGACCATAGTATTTAACCACGTCTTAATATAACAGGCGTTTTGGCTGTCCGTTGGTGAGTACGAGTTTTCCATAAATCAGACATTCTTATCCCAGGGACTGCCTGTAGTCCCACTACATCCACGTTCTGCAATCGCTTGTACCATATAGGATCATGGGGTCCGGAGCCTATGGAGGGTGGGGTGCCAACCCACTGCAAGGCACACGACTATTAACCTCATCATGTTTTGTGGGGGGGTGGGGGTAAGGAATACTTGGAGGAAACCCCACAATATAACACGGGGAAAACAGGCAAACACCACACAGGGAACCATAGTAGAAACTCGAACCCTGGTCATGTGTGAGGTAACAGGGCTAACAACTGTGCCACCCCAGTCCAAATACTTTTTGAATTAATTAAGGTCATTGTATATTTTATGGAATGTATAAACTTAAATTCCCCCAAAAAACATTTTAACACAACTTTGCCACAATATCTTTTTACCTATTAGGCAGCATGTGAGTGTGTGAGCCATTAGTCTATGAAAATGGTTAAAAGCTCTGCGATGTACAATGCTGAGCGCACTGACGGTTGCTCAGTATTCCCAGAATTCTCTGGGCCAAAGCTCCGGCAGGTTACCTGTGAGCTGGGGATTGGCTGCTGCTGCTGTTGCTGCAGCCTCTGGGCCCGGCTCTGTTTGTAGTAGTCAAAGATCATCAGGGCCGCGTAGACCTTCCCCACCGTCAGCTCATTGGCTACCAGGACAAAGCAGAAGAAAAAGGCCTTTCTTTGAGGCCTAGTGGCATGAGCTATAACGATTCCCCATCCATTCTTAAGCCATGTGAAGAACTAGATCCGAGTTTAGTGGTTAAAACGTACAACATTTACAAATACTGCAGGCACATACGATCATGTCACTAATATTCACTTATGGAATCCCCAGTGGATCCCTCCACAATCCCAGAGGAGTCGTGAGGCTCTCGCGTCTCAGTCACGTTCCTGCTCTCGCTGTTCGCGACCCGGCAGGTAGCAGCTGTTAGCGTCCGGCGCGGCATCAGCGCGAATCGGGCGCCGGCGGAGCCGCTGCGGCGTCGCGCTCGGTGTCTGCCGACGTGCGGGTAATAGTAAGGAGCCCATATTCCCTCGGAGCGGAAGCCTGCTGTGCTGGATATGTGTCACTTATTCTGAATGCAAATATCTCACGCTACTCCGCAGCAAGACTGACACGGCATATTGGCTTAATTCTTATTAAAAAGGTTGTACAAATGTATACATGCGCACATTAAAATTATCAGGGTCGTCACGTTTGGAGAACAGCAGTGGGGGAAAAAATTAATTTGAGTTTCAAAGTCCTGTTTTTGCAGTTAATTCTTTTATCAGCACTGTACACATTTGGTAGAAAACTTAAAAGAAAATGGGAAAGCGCCGATCACCAAATGCTTATAATTTATATGTTCATGCAAGTCTTCCCCTATGATCGGACTTGAAGTAGTACAAAGGAGACGCTTTGAGATGGGAGACTGCTTTTAAAAGTAAACTACAGAATGTTTGAAAGATTTTATGAATCATAATTTAAGTAAACAAGGGAAAGGGATTATATAATTCCTTTTTGGACAGAGTAGGAATGTTTAAATGTGTAGTAATTTATTTTCGCGTTACATATCCATACCCAAACTTAGATAGCTCTAACGTGTCGTTATGCATATTTTGAATACGATAAATGATCAGTCGACAATTATAAGCTACATAGAATATTTTGTACAGCAAATGTACCTTGTGCCCTAAAATCCATTCAAGTCAAAGCTAGTATCTATGTCCGCCCACTAGATGTCAGTGTGACCGCAGTATTGTCTAGGCGTGTCCAAGGGTAACCCTGGACGGGGTGCGTGAGGAGCAAGGCTGCAGTATTAGAGGTGGGGTAGCATAGGAGAATGCAAATGTGGCTCAGATGCTGGGAGCGACTGCAGAGGTTATCTGTAGATGCTTTATGGTGTGAGACTGCCTTGGGTCACAGAGGGAAAAGCCCGGGTGACAGGGCCAGTAGGCAAAGACCATAACCAGGTTAGTACACAACTAGTTACAAAGCATAGCTGATACCTCGCTTCAACATCTAGTGGTTACAAGTTTGTGAACATGTACTGACAATTTCATTAAGAGTAGCTCCATATCAACCCAACTAAGAAACGCATGAATAAATATGGTTCAGTTTCGATTTTAGCAATTTCCAGTTACAGAGTTTCATTTCAGGACTGATATGGTTTAAATCAGTGGTCTCAAAGTCAGGCAACCATTGGACCACTGGTTGGGAAGCTCTCTCCATCGGAGGCCACTTGAGCTACTTTTGAAGCCAAAAGAGGAAAGAAACATCACATAATGTCATTTCATGTCAGCGGTGATTTAAAAACATCACGGGCATATAAAACTGCGGGACTGGTACTTTGAGACCGCCAATCTAAATGGTCAGAGTGGTCATAAGTATTGCGCAAAATAGCATTACGTTTGTGCGGAGTTACAAGCAGGTCCATGGTCTTCTGGGACAGGCTTGGCCAGATCGTAGCAAGCTCCTTCTTCAGGTCAGCATCAGAGAGGCGCTGGGCCACAATCCCTGGAGAGCACAGCACAGTGATCGATACAATCAGGCCTCAAGCCGAGACAATCAACCCAGCTAATTACAGTGTTGTACATGGATCAATTAGCATCCCCCCCAATATAGCACATTCAATATTCGCAGGTAACCTCTTTACCCTTTCTTTAATAATTTCTTTAACACTTGGCAGCGAATTGGTCTACGTCAGATCCTTGGGTTGGTGACTGATAGATTTTGTTTTGCCGAACAGGCAAATACCTGAATTTTAGCTGAAGGCAAGCTTTACAACTACTACCCCGTTTCCAAAAAAGCTGAGACGCTGTGCAAAATGTAAATAAAAACAGAATGCACTGATTTGCAAATCATATAAACTTGTATTTAACTGCAAATAGAACAAAGACAAGATATAAAATGCTGAACATGAGAAATGTTGTCTCACGACAAATTTATGCTCAATTTGAATTTGAAGCCAGCAACATCTTTCAGAAATATTGGGACAGACCACAAAAGACTGCAAAAGTTGTGTAATGCCAAAACAAAACACTAGGCTGAATATCTCACAACCAATTAGCTTAATCGGCAACAGGTCAGTAAGGTGATTGGGTATATAAAGAGAGGCAGAGTCTCTGCAGTGAAGATGGGGAGAGGTTCACCACTCTGTGAAAGACTGCATGGGCAAATAGTTAAAATTATGAATAATGCTCCTCGACATAATATTATAAAGAATCTGGGAATTTTATCATCTATGGTACATAATATCATTAAAAGATTCAGAGAACCTGGAGAAATCTGTACGCAAGGGACACGGCCAAAAACCAATAAATGCATTAGAAAGGCATTATGAAGGTGGAGCCATGGACTATAACAGTTAAGTTTATGGTACCTCATTTTATCCCCTCAAACCTTTTAAACATCCATCAAAACATCTCTCAGTATAATCAAGTGGTTGGGTTACTCTTTTAATCATGACTATCTGCGTGATTCTGACTCATGGGGCCTCACAGGGCAGAGCTGTCACGCGTGCACCCGCGTGCATCCATGTGCACCCACGTACACCCACGTGCAGACGCATACACCCACGTGCACACGCATACACCCACATGCACCCACGTGCAGACGCATACACCCACGTGCACCCACGTGCAGACGCATACACCCACGTGCACCCACGTGCAGACGCATACACCCACATGCACCCACGTGCAGACGCATACACCCACGTGCAGACGCATACACCCACGTGCACCCACGTGCAGACGCATACACCCACGTACACCCACGTGCACCCACGTGCAGACGCATACACCCACGTGCAGACGCATACACCCACGTGCAGACGCAGAGATGCACGTTCTTTGTACCATTACTTCCCTGGAAAATATTCAGCTGGGAGTGATTTTCTACAGAGGTTTCACAGAAAGCCGAGACTGATCTCCCCGCCACTGTTAGCAGGGGCTGGGCAGTGATGCCAGAGAGGCACACATGGCGTCGACATTCTGCTCCGCAACACCCAATGAGATGCAGCCTCCTCTAATGAGTACAAATGGGACTGAAGCATAGCTACTTAACAATCATAACCCAGGAGCACCAAAGGAGCCTCGCTGTCAGTGAGAGGACGGAGAAAAGCACCACTGTCTGTTTACAGCAGAATGGACACATCGCATCCCTCTCACAACCCCTCTGCTCCACTGCAGCCTCAGAGCCAGGACAGTCAGGCTAAAAACAGCTGTCTGCTCTGACTGCTGGACAGTCTGGCTCCTCCCAGCCCAAGACTGAAAAAACACCCTCAAACTGTCTGCCAGATAATGCAAAGGCTCGAAACCGTGGTACAGTATGTGGCAGAACAAATAACAGGTATAGCAAATAAAAAGAAAAAGAGGGGGAAGTATGGAGGGAAGGGCCAGAACTCACCGGACGCCAGCTTTATTTCCAGAGCGGTGCGGATGAGGGCCATGAGAGTCGAGGTGAAATGCACCGTGTTGTCATCAGCGATTGGCATGTTCATCTTCACCAGCCGCTGAGGAGGGACCGGGGTTGGGGTACAAGAAGAAGGTGCTTAAACACAACTAGACACTGACCACTGACCTTCTATCAGCCATGTGTGGAGGAACCTTCTGTGTGCTGGACACTGTCACTCTTTGACTATGTTTGGCTAAAGTCCTGCTACATCAACATTCTCTGGACTCACTGACCACAACAGAGGTTTGTCTAATGGATTAATCTAGCAAATTAGGTACAACGGTGATTTGTTTGGTTGATATCTGATTTGTTTATTCTTTTATTAACTGTACAAGTTTATCCCACCCCTGCACACAAAATGGTTCTTTAGTTCTTTAGATTCAGGTGGAGGAGGTGCGGATAGAACTGCATTCACATCCAAGGCAGACAGTGAGAGAAGGTACTGGTTGTAAGAATAAGTGCACTGGTGAGACACACAGAGGAATATGAGAGTTGGCATGCAAGCACATCCATCATGATACACGGAAGAACAACCTCAGGAGCCCAAACATGCAGATGCTACACCGGAAGGACCATGCATTTTAGATTAATGATACTTGCTGCTAAATATAGCACAGTGTTTCGCAAATCAGTCCTTGGGGATCCATCAGACGTTCCACTGGTGGACTGTCTGGCAGGGACCGTCTGGGGGTCGCCCAGGACCAGGTTGAGAAACACTGCCCTAGCAGACAGATTGAATCTTAAAATAATATATGAGGCAAGAAGACGAACAAATAATCTATAATATCATTAAAACAGACGTTTATTTTATCAAACGTTGTCTGGCCATGATGGTGCTTTGCTCCATCTGCCGAGCAGGACCGCACACAAATAAAAAAAGGCTCCTTGCTTGTTCTGTGCTGTGACTCCTGAAGATGTTGCTGTCATTCCAGCCAACAAAGCACTCGTAGTACAACAGTGAAGAACACCACCTCCCAGACAGCTAGCAAGTCCGGAGCTTCACATGTTCAAAACGTCAGATGCGGCAATACACATTTCAGTGTGCTCCCCAGGGAGACTGTTTAAGAACAAATACGGCAGAAACTGATCTAGAAAGATGCATCTCCCCTTGATTAAACAAACATGATTTCCACTGCAGAAAAGATGCGTCTACGTCAAAGCAGCACAGATTTATAAGCTCCCTCGAACACAGACAGCAAACTGTACATGTGCATGTGTAAAGTGGCAGCACAGGAGAGACGCCAGAGATGACGAGTCAAACACAGAACACAAATGCCCTCTCTCTTTCGCTCTGTCTCTCTCTTTCTCTCACTCTGTCTCTCTCTCTTTCGCTCACTCTGTCTCTCTCTCTTTCGCTCTCTCTCTCTGTCTCTCTCTCTCTAGCTCTGTCTCTCTCACTCTGTCTCTCTCTCTTGCTCTGTCTTGCTTTGTCTCTCTCTCTCTCGCTCTGTCTCTCTCACTCTGTCTCTCTCTCTTGCTCTGTCTCGCTTTGTCTCTCTCTCTTGCTCTCTCTCTCTCTCTCGCTCTGTCTCTCTGTCTCTCTCTCTTGCTGTCTCTCTCTCTCTCGCTCTCTCAATAACTCTGTCTCTCTCTCTTGCGGTCACTCTCTCCCTCACTCTGTCTCTCTCTCTGTACCAGTTATACACATACACGCATAGACACGGAAAACAACTCATGATGGTCACAGCACTGAGGGGCCACAATGGAACCAGAAAGAAGAGAGAGAGAATAATCCCAACTCAGTGTCAAAGATAAAGGGTTTTGCTGAAATACTGCTCACTCATAGGTGGCTTCAATCAAGCCCCCATAGCACTTGCATAATGTTTTTAAGGCACCGTAACAAAAAAGTTCTTTTTCCTTAAGTTATTTCATTATGGGAAGTGCTATGGAAGTCTGACTGAAGGGGGACTTTAGTGAAAAGATCTAAAAATAAAATGAGAGATTCAAAAAAAGAAAAAAAAAGAACTGATTGATATTAAATGTAAAAACAGGTCAGTCTGCAGCAGATGTGGAATAGGTGGGTATTTCATCAACTGGGAAGTCAGAGACAGGAGGGTAAAACCCGCCTCACTCTACAGATAAATTAATTAAGTTGTCATTTAATGGGGAGTTGTATTTTAAACTGAAGATTCCTTTGGGTATGAGTCCATATAATCATATACTGTAAGTTATATAATCATATAAAACATCTGCACTGTAAAAAAAAAAAAAACAAATTCAATATAAATCTGAAAGTTTGTTGCAAAGCACAGGTCACAAGTCAGGAGACTCAAAAGTGATATTTAGCAATAACACAGAGAACAGTTTCCCACTCCATCTGGTCAGAGACGAAGCTCGAGCTGAAGTTAACTCTCCTTAACGTCATGATTCCCCTAAAATTGGGGTGGTCCCCCATCTTGTAACCTCTTCACCTAGTCAGTACTAGTCTGCACCTTTTTAGTGGGCGAATCAAAAAACAAAGAGGGAGGCTACATCCAAAAGATCAGAACAGTGGCATAACAGAACAAATGAGGAGAAGGGGAGGACCGCCACAACAGAGCACAGGGATTGGCTGGACTGTAAGCCAATGAGGGAGCAGGAGAGACACAGGAGTGGCAGAGGACGGCTACCTTGTTGGCGACTCTTGGCGGACATTTCTTTCCCAAACCTAAAGGGGGGGGCATGTGGCGTAGCATCGCGTACATATCGAGGTACTTGATGCGGCCACTTGGGGGAGGTGAAAACCAAACCAAACGGATAAGGATGGGGATTTAGAGAGAGAAGAGAGAACAGAGGGAGAAAATGAAACAAATTAAAAGAGAAAAACAAACAAAACAAAAACAGAAATCTGAGTTATTTAGATTTCCAGGAGAGGCATGGAGACGGATACCATTCTTGTCCGGACCGGACAGGGATGGATCCTAAAATTGAAGAGGAGGAACTTGAGTGTTCTGATCCCTGAGGAAGGTTATGGGATGGAATAAGGAGGTCGGAGTGAGGACACACTGGATGTAGAGGGTGACAGGATGGTCGCCTTGTTCTGAAGATGTCTGCTTTTGCATGCTAAGAGACATCAGTGGGCGATTGCCAGGTGCTTGGATACAAAGCTTGCAACGTCGAATTAAATCCAAATCTCTCCCTTCCAGCACAAGTACTCACGAGTATTTTTCAGCCCCAAAATTAAACAGTCTTGATGCTCTTATAAAAGTCGGAAAAAATACCTTTTTGAATGGAGTTTTGTGGAAAAGTAGTTAATTAGTTTGGCTGGTTCAACCAAATACAGTTTAAATGTGACTTTGAAAGCTTTGTGTCCAATATGGCATCTTTACCCACAAGCCAGCCATATTGGTAAGGCAGGTGCTAGTTCATGGGCGAGTCATTGAAGCATAGTCATAAAATTAAGTCTTGGGCATGTGTCTATAGAGCCCCCTAGTGGAGGAAATGTCTGGTGTCGCAAACCTTGTATGCCACCCTATTAGGGCAGTTCTTTCCTAAGCCAAGGGGAGGCGAGATAATGCGCAACAAATTGTACATATCCTTATAGCGTATCCGTCCACTGCAAAAAGAACAGGTAGGTTTAGAACATGACTTTGAGCAAAGACTGAACTGCACAATGAACAAAAATAGAGAGTAAAAATAAAGACAACCGATACACAACTTTAGCTTTGATGGATTTAAGGTACAGGAAAGCCATAGAACACCATGTTCTAGGTTCTACACAACCACATCAGTGCAGGTGTGAAATAGAGTAACTGCTGAGGAGCCCAGTAGTAGAGTAACTGCTGAGGAGCCCAGTAGTAGATACGAGAGCTGTCTATCCAAATGATTACTGGGTCTGGTGCCACTGTACTGATATCAACGTAGTCTTCAGCCATTCCAGTTAAACAACAGTGGCGTTTTAAATAACTGAAGTACACCTATTTGAAAGGCACGAGACACCCGTTGTGTATAATATGAGGAGGGGTACATTTAGGCGTACGGAAGGATCGAACTAAAACCTTATTACTGAAAGGGCTGGATTCCAATGTTAAACATGTCTCGTGTACCATTGCATTAAATATTTAAAAGTGAAGTGTCACCCATATGGAGAGATATTCGATTTAAATGTCATGAAGAACATTTGGGCTAAGTGAGAGATTTGATTACAACACTTAATTTATTTAAGCGTAGCTATTGTAAAGAGGGGGAATATTGTAGTTCCCTGACTGCAGAAGTAAATAACTGTGATCACCCTCTCTGTTACATGAGCATCCCCACCAAAATCTGCATGATCTCTGCATGTCGTGCTTGTGTGTGTTGCACTCTGTATGTTTGTTGTCAAAGTGGCGTTTCCGCTGCATCTGGAGCAGCTGTCTCAGGAATAAGTGGACAGCCACCTTAAACACAGAGAGAAATAGATCATTACCCTCAGTGGCAAAGCGTCGCCTAATCTTAAAGCAGACTGAGGGCTGAAGGGACGAGTCACCTGGCCAGGCATCTGGCCCCAAATTTGGCAGCTAATAAATCTCATTTGGAGGCTGGGAGAGTCTCCATGCACGTAAATTAAAATAGATCAGAAGTGGGCCTAATCATTTCCTGCTAATGACATCTTGGAGTACAATGTTCAAATCATTGCGACTAAAGGTGCCGGCACACTGGTGGCCAAAGCTACAGAGACACCTGGCAGTTTTGGCATCACGCTTAAAAAATCACTGCACAAATACCGGCTGTAGTGTTTATAAGCCATCGAATAATGTTACAAATGTCACACTGTACCCTGGTACAAATGTCTCACTGTACCCTGGTACAAATGTCACGCTGTACCCTGGTACAAATGTCACACTGTACCCTGGTACAAATGTCTCACTGTACCCTGGTACAAATGTCACACTGTACCCTGGGCTGAGTGACTGGAGCAATATTTCTTTGGATTCTGCAATCTCTAAAAACTGTAAGTGTTTCCGTAATTTTAGCTACCAGTGTACATACTACATAAAAGTGACATACTCCCGAGATCTTCCCCAATATTTAAAATTTCACATTTGATTAAGATTATTTCCTTCCTGAGATTTACAAAAAGGGTGGTATGGGTTATATTTGGGTAATGGGATTTCATATATTAATAAGCAGAGCCATATGATTATAAAGTAATTTAATCATTTTCCCCACCCAATGAACTGTTCAGTATTATTGTCTTCTGAAGTAACCAGTCTGTTTCCTATTTATAATATAAATCATTGCAGTACGTATATTGTGTAGTAAAGTAGTCTTATGTAATGTGGACAGCTAATGAAAGGGCTCCTTAAGCCAATCCAATTCCTATTTACTGTATAATGCAGAATATAACAGATAGAAGTAATATGGTTAGATTTTTTTCCATTATCTAATAGCAGTGGGGACCTAGAGAAATACTGTCAGTTCTGAAGCATTACTGTATTGTGGCGACAATTAAAAAAAGCAGCACTTATGCTCAAACTCAAACTGTAGTGTATTAGCTCACAAAGACACTTAGGTGGGGTTTCATAAGCTTAAGCCCCGCCCATTTGCAGCAGCACTGGGAATCAGGTGCCCATCTGTTGGAGCAAAGAGTACTTACCAGGCCGCAGGGTCATATTCCGCCCAGACACGGATGAATTCGTCCAGGTGGTGAGGCCCAAGTATGGAGGAGTCCCGGGTTAGGTACTCAAAATTATCCATTATGACGGCCACAAATAGATTCAGCATCTGGGAAACGCGTCGGGAGGAAACGAGAGTTTTCGATCACCACCAAAACTATTCCTGCACAAGCTTCTCAGCAACCTAGATAAAAAGGACTACGAAGCACAATGTCCCTTTAAATGTTACATGGGAATGTGCCATTATCCATTTGAGTTTGCTTATCGGGCAGCCATTGTTATACAGATATTCGCTGGGAGTAAATCAGCTAGGGTACACAAACCTTTAGCCTGACCAAGCAAAAAGAAGCATTGCTATATGGAGCAGAGCCATTATAACACATCTGCAGGCCATTTCTGAGAGGCAGCTCGTGATAAGACTAAAACTACACTTGGTGACGCCTGTGAAACGAAGATACTAGGATGAAACTAGAGTGACATGTCACGTGTTCACCATGACGACGCCGCGGGGTGGAAGACGTGGCTGTTGACGGCGTGCGGGGACAACGAACCAGGAAGGAGCAGAGGAAGATGAAGGAGACAAAGTAGAAGTAGGCAAAGTCACTGCCGCACTCCTTGCCAGTCGTGCCCGATCCGGCGTCACACGGCCGGTGGCTCAGGCATGACAGCATGATCTCGTGCCAGGCCTCCCCGGTAGCACTCCTGAGGACACTCAGCACATGGACACAGGGGCATGGGGTACATGGGGACACGGGGGACGCAGGGACATGGAGGACACAGAGCAGCCGTGCCCTCAGTTAGAATGCGGAAACCCAACTTCTACATCCCAGTTACGTCCAACCACCTCCCAGCATTTATCCTGGTCTGGATCATGGCTTGGGGGGCCAGTGAACCCTTATTATTGTCATTAACTAAAAAAAACGGAAGTAAACTGAATTGCATTAACATCCCCAGTGAAATAAAACAACATTTCAAACTGATATCCTATTCAGGGTGTACCCCAACCTAGCGCCCTGTGGTACCTGGGATAGGTTTGGATACCCCAACCAAATCCCTGGCTGGAATAAGCGGTTATAAGTTAGATGGATAGACCATACTTCAATCACCACTGATGATTCTTGGGTTTGTGCCATTATGACATGAACAACTCCATAATGCCTGGGGGGGGGGGCTTTAGCAGTGCAAAATGGCTAGTCTGTGCCAATTAATTCCTGAAGTGCAGGCCATCCTCAGCAGCCAGGACTGAATTTTGTATTTCCATTAGCTTAAATTAGCAGTGTGTTTATATCTGCCAATAGGGGAGCTTTGGTTTAACCAAGAACCTCTTGGTTGAGGTTAGGTGGAAGGACACACCAGCTTCTCAGTGTACCTGAACAACAGCATGAGGGCCTGGAGAAATGTGCGGAAATTGTTGTGATGGTTGATGGCAGTATCTTCATTGAGCTCAATGTTCCCAAACACCTGGAACAGAGGGATGGATGATGCCGGTGGGCCACGCTATAGACAGTGGGCCAAAGCACAGATTGCTGACTTTCAAAGTGTACTATACTGGAACAAGATACAGCAAAATGATCTACAGTGGTTTTATGCCAAGTTACTCAAAGTGAGATATATTAATCATGATGAAACCTCATGCATCAAGCAAAACGTAGTCAACATAATAAACACTGGAAACTTCCTTCTCATAGCTTTTGCATAAATATATATTTGATTGCTGTCTTTTGACTATTAGTATTGATACCTTGTGCTTGCAATGTTCAGGAGTAACTACAAATGTTCAGAGGAAAATGTCAGATTCTGTGACATAATAAAATACGACTTTTGAAGCACAAACGATTCCTAACTGTGTTCTTAACTGGGAACAAAACAATTCAAATACATACTGTACTGTGCCCAGCATGTTTTCTTATGGCTTAAAGTCAATGTTTTGCCCTGTTTTGATTTATAGGAGTCATTAAGTTCTCCTGCGTCATTCCAATATGTTTCTCGAAGTCGATCACTGACCTTATTTACTTATTTAAGTAAATAAGAACACACTGTTTCCTTTTCAGACTCTGACTCAGCCCACCACTGTGCCAACCTGCCTCAGAAATCAAGGTGGGAGCTGTCAGCTGCTCCCATCGGCAAGACTGCCCTGGTCTTTCTCGGCTACCATTCAATGTCACTGCCTCTGCTAATGTCTGTAGGCATCTCACTCACTTGCATGCCGATGATGGCGTAGATGAAAAAGAGCATGGCGATCAGCAGGCAGACGTAGGGGAGGGCCTGGGGAGGAGGGAGGCAGAGTAATCAGAGGAAGGGGCGTCTGAGTCAAAAAAGAGTTAAAAGAATCGGCGCAAACCTTAATCCGGCAGCTCCTCTGTACAGATGGTGTGTTAGACCAACTCACATGCTGGTCCTTGCCAATGTTTGAATACTCATCCATAATTACTATTAAATCTTATTATTATGCACAAATCAGCTTACACAGTTTAACATTTTACCCAATTACACATACAGACATTTTAAGTAATGCAGCAGATTTTTATGTTCCATAAAAAGAGAAGGACGAGCCCGTTTAGGTAGGAGCAGCCCTGTATTGGCCACTCTCAGCTGGATCAGCACCTGCGGGAAGCGAGGAGCAGCTAACACTGACCTTGAAGGACTGGACGAACGTCCAGAGCAGGATGCGGATGGTGTAGCCCTGCCTCAGCAGCTTGATAAGACGGGCTGCCCTGAAGAGCTTCAAAAAGCTCAGGTTGATCAGTTTGTGCTGTGGGGAGAAGCGCAGCCGTTGCTGAGGGCTGAACACAAGTGGAACGCAACCACAGACATTTCTCAGGGCCTAACAGAACCACAGACATCTCTCAGGGCCTAACAGAACCAAAGACATTTCTCAGGGTCTAACAGAACCACAGGCATCTCTCAGGGCTTAACAGAACCAAAGACATCTCTCAGGGCTTAACAGAACCACAGGCATCTCTCAGGGCTTAACAGAACCAAAGACATCTCTCAGGGCCTAACAAAACCACAGTATAGCTGCGAGCATTCTGAGACGTTCTAGGTTCAATGAATGAGAGATGTGTCTTATCGTTTACTGTAGCTGCTTATATACACAATGCACAAAGCTGAAAAATGCGTTTGGAATTGTACCCTGCTCTTGTAATCCATAGATGCTGACGTCTAGAGTTTCCGAATACCACTTAATACACACATATATTTACAATATATTTTATATATACAACATTTTCTTAGACTGCCTTAGAGTGCATATATATATATGTGTGTGTGTATATATCACTGGTCTGACAACTACGCAAACCAGTCTATCCATTAACTTTCACTGAGATGCTAATTGAAGGAATTATTGTATTGTTTAGATTCAAGTAAATGAATTATTTGCAGTTATTTTATAATCATTACACTATTGCTTTTGCCAAGAAGCAACTTTGTTTTTTTCACAATTAAAATCACAGGATGAACTAATAGATTGTCCTAAATAATGCAATCCCTAAATTATGTATTGATTCCAATTATAAAGCGACTCTATTAAAATTTGCCCTAATCAAGATCTCAGCTAGACCAAAACATTGTATATGTTGTATGGGGAATATGAGGGCCAGGGATGAGTAATGTTAGTGTAAGTATTAGAAGAATTGCACTGAAGTACCGTACATCTGAACTAAATACATTTAGGTTCCCTGAGACTTCACATAAAAAATCAGTACAAATTCAATTTCAATTCAAATTTACATTCAGGTATTAAATGTCAGATATTAAGTTAATAGCCATTTTTTTAAATCATATTATGTTCACATTAAAAGTATAAATCAGTAGTGAATAAGTTTCTTAACAAGCGCTGTTCAGTAAGTTCTCTGGAACTACTAGTTTGCACAATTGTGTAACGCGATGAGGTGACGTGCATATGTTCTGTATGTGTGTCTAATCTCAGGGGAAGTGTGATCCCAAGGACTAAGAAGGGTGTAGCGGCAGAGAGTCACTTACCGATGCCTAAAAGCGAGACCGGTTAGATGATTAGGCAGGACGACAGGCACCAGCCAAGATGAGTGTAGACAGTGAAAACAGAAGAAAGGTAGATGTAGTGACAGGGAGAGTGGTGAAAGAGGGAGGGAGAGGAAGGAAGAGGAGAACAACAGCAACAATCACATGAAACATGAAAAACCCAGAGACAGAAAAGACACGTTACCCAGTCACAGCCGTGGACGGGGAAACCAGAAAGGTACAACAGGGAAATGGCGCGGAGACGCTTCCGAAACGCACCGACGGCACCGCAGCTACTCCATTTCGGACGTACATGACATTTAAACCTTTCAAACTCAGAAGGCAGTCTATTAAAAACCATCATCATTTTTAATAGCATGACCACAAAATGGAGATGCTTGTGAACTAGAAAAAGAGCGTATCTGAAGTGAGGATTCTGGGAAATTGCTCATGCTGACTAAGAGGCAAACGATAGCCGGTAGCTGAATGATGGCAGAGATTAATTTCCCAGCATCACTAACTCTGCCTCCGGTCTTCCGCTAAAATATTACCTGTTTCCCAGCTCCACCACTGGCGGTAGCCATGACTGGAAACAATGGCTGCTTCCAGGAACTCTCCTATATAACCGCCCCCCCGCCCTACCTCCACCCAGCCCCTCCCAGATCTGGCACAGTCGCCTTCCCGATGACAGGTTCCCCCCAGACAGGCTTCCCTGTCCCCCCCACCGGTCCTAGGCCCGCCTTATGCAGCCTCCCGTAGCTGACGTCGCAGGCAAGGACAGACGCTTACCTTAATCTCAGTGACCAAGATGTCGGTAATACTCCCCAGGACGGTCACAAAGTCAAACACATTCCAGGCATCTTTCAGGTAGTTCTGAAACAGGCGGGAGAGGTGGGCTGCTGCTCCCATCACTCATTCAAACATAACGGTGAAGAAACAGCAGGGCGCTCTCATCGCTTTCCCAACACACCAATTATAACGGCCACATTCCGGCGGTCGCTTTTATAACGGGCCTAATAGGCCAGAAAAGTTTGTCAGGCTTTGCGGTGACCGCAACAAACCAGTACAGTGTCCTCGGTTATTTATGTAGTGACTAGGACTCGCAGCAAAATGCCAACTAACACTGACTGTGCACGTAATAAGTGATCAAAAGGTCAAGGGGGTCGTTAGGAGAGAGAGCACATCATAGGAAGCGGGTGTAAGCGATTGTGAAGGAGCACAGACATGGCTGTAATGAAATGCTGTGCAGCGGGCACAGGCGGGTCGCGCTGTGTGAAGGTTTATTCCTGTGCAGAGCTCTGCATCGCTGCCCCTGGGTCCCGCCGGCAGGCTGCCTGACACCACCATCTCATTTGCAATGCAAAATTCAGGGGCGGCCTCTACTTAGCAGGGTGCAGGCAGGACCGAAAACAGCTCTCTAGCAGAGGGAGGTCTGACGGGGAGCTCGGAGGGAACAAAAACGTGGACTGGCTGTAGGTCCCGGAGGACGGGATTGGTCTTAATGCTGCTTATTGCCCCCTACAGGGTGAGAGCTGCAACCAAACCCCACCAACTGGAGAATAGCTGAGCCTAACTAAAAACTAGTGGACTGGAGCAGTATGAATTTCTCTAAGGATTTTTTACAAAGGTCACAGTTTTGAAAGCCCACATGGGAAAAGATAGGAAGCAGGTCAGAAACGTCCCCCAAGGCCGAGCCATGCAGGCTGCTGACTGACAGTTTCAATCATGCTTGAGTCAAAACCCCTCAGACAGGCTTCTGAGCACAATACAGCAGGGAATTATGGGTATCAACGACAAACCAATAAATAATAGGTCTTCTTACACCTTGGATGGATGCTTTTTTGGTAAAGGAACACTATTTATGTCCCTAAAAAGGCCAAATATGCAATGTAAACACTTTATTTAATGTGCACCATAGCAGATTCATATATGAAGAGCACTACGGAGAAAATGTACACAATTCAAATGAATATTCAGGCAGATATGCATCTTACTGCAGGCACCTACCAAGGGACCGAAGCCGATCATTTTGAGAATGCACTCCAGCGAGAACAGGGCGGTAAAGACGATGTTTAGGTATTTGAGCATGGCCTCGTAGAAATCCGGGGCTCCATGGAACTGCAGGGAGAAGGAAGGGCTGATTAAATCATCCAGCCATGACAGGTCCATCTTCAGGTTTATACAGAAATCCACAAAACAGCCTGATGCATTCCCCAGGATTCATATTGCAGAACGTACACACACATACACAGAAATGCACCGGTGCATTTACCTCCATTGCAGGCAACTCTTTGCATTCATTCTGAAATCAGCACGATATATGACCTCTAACTATACCCCAGCAACACTCAAAAAGACATGAATCATTAGAGCAAGTAGTTTCTTGGCAATTTTGCATATGAAAACAATGACCGGATTTTTAAACAAGAGGCAAATTGCCTTACAAGGGCATCTGGACAAGATCTATCAAGCTTTGTGAGCTCATTTTCTCTGAACATGTCCTCACAAGGTCAGGAGACTAAAACTCAAACACTCACTCGACACTTCAAGGAATTTCATCAAAAAACCTCTCTGCCTAATGGGAGACAAAATGAGTTCCCAATTCCTACGATTCACTGTTGTGGGACTAGAATAAAAGGTACAACTCAATAGTAAAAATGACTGAAAAATAGAAATGGTATAAACTTTTCTTTACATAACCTTCAACAATAACACTTGTGCAAACACTTTTGTTCCAGTGTTGAAGGACGTGTCAGAAGACTGCAGAAAATCTATGTGGAGTCCTGTGAGGGTATGGCTAGCCCTGTTACTGCAGAGTGCCACGGTGAGCCACTGACCTTCATCATGAGCACCACAGTGTTGAGGGCAATCATGGCCATGATGGAGTACTCAAAGGGTGGGGATACCACAAACTTCCACATCTTGTACTGGAAGGACTGTTTGTTCTCCGGCATGTAGCGTGTCAGGGGCCTGGCGTTGATGGCGAAGTCGATGCAAGCTCTCTGCACGAGACGCAAGAACACAGGCCACGTTCATGCACACATCAGCCACTTCTGTTTCTCTGTCGCGTCTGCAGCATCTCCGCACGCTCCCTTTGAAATCTCCATTAGATGTTTGACTTCTGTTGTTGAATAAACCTAAACAGAGGAGCAACTCAAGATTTTCGCCTGTAACAGGCTCGGTGTTAAGTACTGCTCCCTCACACCTCGGTGTAACTACTGGTCCCCCACCCTGCGTAAATTAAAAGGTATCTGTAGCACAGTTCATTGCTACTCCATAGACATGCACATTTATTTCATATGCGCGGGTCATTTTTTCCTCAGTTTTCACCTCAGTTTATTAATTTCTAATTCTTTCCAAATTCCACCAAGGGTCACTGGTCTTCTTAATCAGACAGACAGTCACATGGGTAAGAGCTGTTGAAGGAACAATGCATACTTCACTCCCAGAAACCTGCAATCTGCATATATCTAATAGGTCAGGAAGATGCACTTAAGCTTGGCAGTCCCTCAGTGGTCCAATATCAGTCTGGTACTCTGAGTCACAAAGAAGTAAATTACAAAAAAAGTTGCATTACTGTTATTTTAAAATCACCACAGTGATCCCTAGGATTTGTTCCATTTGGTTATAAAACTCTAACAGCTTTGGCCCAAAACGTGTGGCTGATATGTTTAAAGGATACAGACCCAGTAGGACTCTGACCAGCATGTGGAGCTTAAAGCTACACTCTAAAACTGGTTAGATGGCCTTTATCCATTATGCAGAACACAGCTAGGACCAGCTCTCCAAGGACCTTTGGTGCAGCCCATTCTTAGCTATATTTAAATCGAAATTTAAAAACTGTTATTTAATTTAACATGTATTTATTTCATACTCTTTCTATATATATTTTTTTTTACTTCATAACTATTTCTTATGTTTGCTTTGTCTGTATTATGTAAAACACTTCGAATAGCTTCATGTATCTTCTATGAATAAATTTTCCTTACCTCGCCTATATAGCTATAGAGATATGCGATTCTCCCCGCGCCAAAAAAAGACTGCAGCACTTTAATTTGGTTCATATTTTCTGTGACTGGTGAATGTGCCCATTGCGCAGTGAATAAGAAAATAGATGGAGTGTCGACTCTCGTCTGAGACCGGAGATGTGCACGAAACGCACCCAAATCCACAATGCGTAACTGTGATTTCAATGCATGCAAGAAATATCAGTTTTATTCATTTCTATTATACTGTTAGATCTGAATCGGAGGAAGAACAGAGATCACAGTCTTGTGATGCAAAGCTAATAAAGCAATGACCATTGTTTCATGTAGTGCAGAGGTAATATATTCTATAAGCTGTTTGAAACCTTATCAGAGCCGAAAGCATCTTAAAATCCCTTCTGTTGCATATAATGAAAAAAATCTGTTTGTAGAGTGTAAGGGGCAGGAGCATGGAGCTGATTGATGGCTCTCTCTCACGCAGCTTTGGTCTTGCAGGCATCTGGTGAGTCATACTAGCTTAGCATATGGACAGAGGAGATTTATCTCCACAGCCTCGCACGCAGCTCATTGGGCTCGCTTGGGCCACCAGGATCGATCCAGCATAAGCCTGGGTCCGCTGCTGGGGCAGGCTCACCCGCGGCGGGGAGACCCAGGTGTGAAGGAGTCTAGGTGGGTCCAGCCAGCTGATTAGATGCTGCTCACACCTCGGTCACCTCCACATATCAAGAAAACATGTTCATCTTGCTTCCCCTGCAATGCAGGTAGAGTGACCACTAGTCCAGATTTCATCCAGACCGCCCAGGATTCCAGGCCTCTGTCCTGACTGCCGTTGGGTATCCTCCTTTCACCCCCCCCTTGTCCTTCTTTGCCCTGCCCACCTACCTGTCTCCTCGTCAAGAAGCGCAACTCTCTCCCACCCCAATCACACAAAAGACACGCAGACGGGTACTACGGAACCCCAGAAGGCCACGCTTGCAATCACATCACGGGGGTCCCCCTTTTTGGACACAGATGTCCGCCTTTTTAGAGTCATGCCAGTGGTCACCCTTACCGCAGGTAATTTAAGAGGCCTAGCAACTGCTCGTCCTGCCTATAGCTAAAGCCAGCCTTGCTCTCTACATTTCTGACTAAAGATCAGTACTTAATAGGTTTAACTCGGGATGAAGCACATTACCTGCCATTACCTGCCAGTGTTAGCTATGGCTAAGCTATAGAGCAATGCTATTTCACTTAAGTCAGCCACTTAGGGCCAGTCAGTGTGCTAAAGCAGAGCAGGCCAACTAATGGCACACAGATAGCCGGACAGGATGTACACTGACAGAATGCACACAGATAGGATGCACACAGGAAGCATAGAGATCAGCCTTCAGGTGGGGCATAACGGACATACCTCATTTTTCTCCAAGCTGCACTCAGAGAGTGCTTTGTCTCCCTGCTCCTGGAAGGTGATGATGATCAAGGCCACGAAGATGTTGACAAAGAAAAATGGGAAGACTACAAAATAAACCACGTAGAAGATGGACATCTCAATGCGGAAGCCTGGGCTGGGGCCCTGGTCTTCATAGGTGGCATCTACGGAGTGCTTCAGAACCCTGGGCGAGGCAGAAAAGACTGTTTCACCAGGGGAAAGGTACCAAACAGAGCAACCATGGGCTAATGGTTTATAATAACTGCACTACAGTTCTTAAAAGCGAATTCTATTTATAAGTCCCATTATCAGGCTTAGCAATGTAAAAAAAATCTCTATTGCATAATGTTTCTTGAGAAATTCACCCCCCATATCTAAGAGTATAGCAGTAAAATCTTTTAGCCATTTTGTCTTGTCTTAGCATCTTCAGCTGCAGTCTGTTCATGTTTATAAAAAAATCTAATTATATCAATAGAACAAAGTGTTCTTCAACCCAATAGTATATGCACTGACACGTGAAACTGGTATTTAATATTTCAAAACAATAGGAGATTCTTGTACATTTTGCTGAAAAAATTTGATTTTTTTTAATCTGCAGTAGCACGGCCCTCTTACTAAATCTCTTCTTAATATAAGAACTGTCAGGGATAAAGAGGCGCACACCTATTCATTTCACGGTATTATGTGTCAATTAATAATGTATCAATCTGCTTAATTTTATTATATTTTGAGCACAGAGAGCTAAGGACAGGGGAAAAAGAATTTGAGGCGATATGGAAATCACAGGGCGGAGCTTTCCAGAAAACTGACGAGCCTACACTCTCAGCGTTAATAAAGCATTACTCTGAGCCAATTACAGGAGCATTCTCTGAAAGCATCCCAGGCTGGAGTCACTGCGGCTCCTGTGCTCCAACCACCTAACCCAGCGCATGTCATAACGGCCAAAGATTCTTCAAAAACATCCATTAAAAGGAACTTCAGAAGCATCATACTTCAAATGTGTTGTCAGCAGAAGTTTGATCAAAGGTATCAAGACCAGAGTCAGGAGCTGTTGTTGGCAAGGGGCGGGGGCAGATATAGGTAAGCGCGTGGGGAGGGTGGGGGCTGAAATGGAAATGACTCTCTCTCAGAGCCCTTGGCTGCACACTCCACAACAGCACTGCAGTGCCGCACACCAAGGTAAAGCTACGACTGGGGGATATTTGCACATCCTAGTCCAGCAGAACATAGGACTCACGTAGGCCAGCCTTCTCCTGTGGACACGGTGAAGAGGGTGAGGAAAGCCCACAGCACATTATCATAGTGGAACTCATATTTCTTCCACTCGCGCGGCTGGGCGGACACTTCGTCATCGTCGTAGTCCAGGAACTGCCCCCTGGTGAACGCGAGAGATGGAAAGAGAACCACGGAGATGAATGCAGCGTAAAAAAAAAAAACATTTAGCAGCAAGTGAGCAAATTACAGCTGATCTGCATATGAATACTATGAAAACACATGTGTAACACGATATGCTGTTGACACATGATCCTACCATCAGGCCTCCTCGCTCGGCAAACCTACAGAGGGACCCATAATCCTTCAGAGTGAAAGATGAAAGTGCCAACCCAGAGGGCGGGAAGCGGGGGCAAGGTGACATTTTGGCAGGGGGCCCAGAATTTCTAGGTATGCCCCCTGGTCCTGCCCACGGCATAATATTGACATTTGTGTTACCAAAAATACCAAACATTTTGTTTTTGTCTTAGCACCCCCCCTCCCCTACACTAACTTCATGGAGGGGGGCATATTTTGCCAGTCAGATCCGCGGGTGTCGTGGGCCCGGGCTGCCGCACTGTGGACCTGCACCGTGCCCACGCCGTCAGCTCGGAGAGCCGGCCGCTCCTTCCCCTACCTGCAGTCTTTCTCCAGCTCCTTGGACTCGTCGGTGCAGTAGAAGAACTTGCCCTTGAAGAGCTGCACGGCGATGACGGCGAAGATGAACATGAAGAGCAGGTAGACGATGAGGATGTTCAGCACATTCTTCAGGGAGTTCACCACACAGTCAAACACGGCCTGAAGACATACAGGCATATACTCATGCGTGTGACCGTCCCATACACGCCGACGGCACGGCATAACACGCTAATAACATGCTGCACACAGCTGGAAATTCCACGGCACATTGCTGCCATACATACGTGATGAGAAAATGTCTAAGTCAGTCATAGAACTGTTTGAGGCTATGTTTTTCTGGGTAGCATGAGTATATTTGAAAAGGCAATTAGAATACATGTAAATAAATGGCAATTAAATTGACATTTTCTTCTGTTCTCCGAAACGTTACCGATATCTTGTCGGATGGGGGATGGCTGGATAAGCACCGCTTCGGTTCTCCGAAACGTTACCAATATCTTGTCGGATGGTGGATGGCTGGATAAGCACCGCTTCGGTTCTCCGAAACGTTACCGATATCTCGTCGGATGGGGGGCGGCTGGATAAGCACCGCTTCTGTTCTCCGAAACGTT
>JAODKN010000041.1:15879327-15895069 GCA_026774425.1 Petrocephalus zakoni
ATCTCGTCGGATGGGGGGCGGCTGGATAAGCACCGCTTCTGTTCTCCGAAACGTTACCGATATCTCGTCGGATGGGGGACGGCTGGATAAACACCGCTTCGGTTCTCCGAAACGTTACCGATATCTTGTCGGATGGGGGACGGCTGGATAAGCACCGCTTCGGCTCTCCGGGGCACCTCAGCCATTCCATGTATTTGTTAAAATTTCACCACCAGCTCACTTAATGAATTAATTTCAGTTAAATAACTTGCTGAGGTACTGATTAGCTAAACATGGTCTGCTAGTGGTCAAGTCAACAAATATATGAGTATTTTGGACAGTTCCTGCAAGTACTGAAGTGACCTACCTTCAGTTTGGGCAGTCGCTTAATCGTCTTCAGTGGTCGCAGAACTCGGAGGACCCTTAGAGACTTGATGGTGCTGATGTCCTTCCCTTTGCTCCCTCTACATGAAGTGGGGACAGCGTTAGCCTTAGGAACATACATGCATGCTGCAGCAATAACCCAAACCTAACGCAGTCAGTGGCACACCTGTGTAAGTAACGCATTCAATTCCCAATAGAGGCCAGTGTCAGTGAGACCAGCTGCATCAAAACACCAATGCTACTCCATTACCTCAGCTGAAAATTGTTGCTTGTTTACATTTGAGTCTCTTGTTTTCGACTGTAGCTTATCACACTGAGCACTGAGAACTTCTGAAGTACATAAAGCCACACGCACTTTACTTAGGTACTGCTTTTAGTACACAGCAAATTCTTTTAAAAATACATACAGATGCAGACACACACAATGTCGGAAAATGACGCTTGAGACGCTTAGAGGGGCACAGAGCCCCCTACTCACTCAGACGACGCGAATGGTAAGAGGTTAGTAATACAACCACGGCACATGCCCCTCTAGAACATTCCACTAAGCAGGACATGTAATTCTAGATTACATGTGATGGCTGCATGTTTGCTGCCCAGCTATTAGGACATGCATTTAAATAATAATAAAAAAATTACTCTAAAGAAACATAACTTCTTTTACCAGTATTCTCTAGCCATAAAAGTGTATATATAGAAAGCAGTGCTCGTTATGTTTCTGTAGAGTAATCTGCAGATATTTAATTTAAATAAAAAAGACTGCCAACCCCCCCCCCCAAAAAAAAAAAACAAGGACAGAGTTTCTTTTTACATTTATATTACATACATTTAAAAGCTGAAGGATGCCGCAGGAAGAGATTGAAAATAGAATGTTTGAGAGAGTATATTTTGGCAGATATCTCTAATAGGGGAACCTATAGGGGAAAATTATTTACTGCATCTAGCAAGATAGTTGTGTTAGAACTGTGAGGCTACATGTCTCCAGATAAAACTATAGTACATTCAAATAAGTGATTCAACCTCCCATCCATCCATCCATCCATCCTCCAGCTGCATACCCACTACCCGGGATTTGTCGCAGGGAAGAATAATCCTTTCAGAAAATGTTGTTGGAGATACAGCCTCCAAGCAGGCCAGCAGTTCTCAGCAGCCTGATACTGGGCCATCAGAAGATTCATGCTGCAGTCTGAAGCCCCTTTGCACGGTGACTGAGCGACTCCGGCATGAGTAAGTGTAAATCTCAGCACTAGGCGGGGACGTTAATCATGGATGACGGCTACTCTGACGATAGACTGTCAGGGGAGCAGGGTCTATTTACAATTTTCAGAAGACTGCAACTACTGGCCAAGGAATTTATTGGTTAGCTTGTCAGCTATGCAAAGCATTTGAATATGTTTAATAATCAAATAGTAGAATCACATAAAAAAGTACCATGATTGTGCGCTAAACTCTGATGTTAATGTGGCTTCACAATAGAACTGCAGGTATGTCAGTTACTTTATATCAGCGTTTCCCAATCTGGTCCTCAGGGACCCACAGTCGCTCCATGTATTTGCTCTCTCTGAGCTCCCTTTCAGACAATCCACATTTTTGTTCCCTACTGGGAGCTGGGAGAGAGCTAAAACGTGGACTGTCTGTGGGTCCCCAAGGACCGGATTGGGAAACATTGTTCTATATCAACAGATATACTATATTAAACCCACGCTGTAGTTTTGCTGTGTAGAAGGCAGCAGGGGGTTGAAGTAGACATGATTACAAAACCACAGCCGTTAGAGCGTTAGAGTAAGAAACTCAGCCTCGCGTTGAACCTTTGGATTATACAGTAGATATGATTTTACCCTAGAGGCAAGCATAAATCTCAGAAAATTAAGTGAAGCAGTCAAGTGAGGAATATGGGCCATAGCTTGTATTTGATTGGAAACAAAAGCGATTTTGTTTATGATGACATGAAGGTATTGCATATTGTATGGTCTTTGAGTAGTTCCATCCAATTCAAGGCCCCATTACAGCTTAAAGCCTTTAATTTAGGGGCTATTACTGAGAGTAGCACTATTATGTAGTTTACAGACAGGCTAACATTTTTGTAAAGTGAAAGTTTCACATACATACATACATACACACTCATACACACCCTCACCTGGATCAAACTAGATAAAGTCAGATTAAGATTCAGATTATACTGCTTAAGTATACGATTACAGTGTCCTCCTCGTGCTCAAGACAATAACATTTCCATAACTATTGGGCTTCTTCCCATTAAAAACATCTGGACTGCACTCCACATTCTTGGGAAGTGGGCACACTACAGGCTTCGGAAGGAAAACTGGACTTAATCTCCTTGTAAATATTATGCTGCCGGTGACCCGATTAGAGCAGTGGGCTATTTTCTGGTTCATGATCAGCAAGAATTAGGGAATAGTCAGGGCTAAACACACCTAAGTAAAAAATTAATTCAGTTTTCTCATTAATGCTCTATTGTCTCACAGGTCAAGAAATACAAGCCTCCTGGGAACCTTCTTTCAAGACATGCCTCACCGATCATGCCGCGCCACACAGAAAAAACTGCAGTTCTGGTTTCCAGAGCAGTGTTTCTCAGTCTGGTCCCTGGAGACCCACAGACAGTCCAAGTTTTTGCTCCTACCGGGAGCTAAGAGGGAGCAAAAGTGTGGGCGGTCTGGTAGGCAGGTCGGAGAGGGCAACAACATGGACCGGCTGTGAGTCCCAGAGGACCGGATTTGGAAACACTGGTCTAGAGGAATTCTATTGGATTTAGCAGTGATTTTTTTGTATCCAAGTTATGGCAAATGAAATGGGGTTTCCTTGAGTACAGGAATTAGCTACACAATCCTGAAAAGTTGTGTATTTCTGATACTCATTTCTCCACAAGGACATTTAACATACTCACATAGCTATTTCTGGCATGGGAATCTGGAAGCCATGGATAGGGTGCTATACTGTAATTTCATTTCATCATTTAAGTGAATTGAAAATACGCCCAGTAGATTTTACATGTAACCACTGCAGGATGGTGTACAACAAGCAGAACCTCAGCGCTTGGTTGGGACCACCCAGCACGGCCTTACAGCGGATCTCTTTGGTGTGGTCACTTTCATGTCTAGCTCAGGTTTTACTCTAACAAAGTGGCATGCAGGTCATGCTCCGATGCACACTAGTCTAGCATGCTTTCACAGTAAATAGGGGCCTCAGGTTAAATATCAGACAGCGCCGGGCACTGACACGGTAAGAGGGAACGATCGACACAAGACATTCTGACAGCCTTCAAGAGAAGTCCCACAAAAAGCCCAGGAGGAAATTCAATGACATGGGCATCACAGGCATCTACTATCCATGGAAACCTGACCCAGTACACGAATAGACAGTAAATGAAAAAGGACTGATGAAAAGGTGTTTATTTGCTCCAAACTTTTGTAGAAAGCAAAAAGTCACTTGAGGATCTTGTAGTATGAATACCATATCAATGTCGCCTACAAGTGGCCTGAGTCACTTCTTGAATTCTGCGAATCGAGACTAAATCTGAGCGATGAAACTGCTCCACAGTGCGATTCCTTCATTTTCATCCTTTTAAGACTTGAGACAATAGTGCTTGTTAACTTTTACTCAAGGTATCAGTCTCCTTCAGTGTTGATTACTGGCGGGGGGTAGGGATATTTCTGGTTTCCATCAAAACCCAAATCTGCATTTATCTGTTCTTTAATTGGACACGGTCGACTAGCTATACAGACATCGCTATACTAAAGGAAACCAATGAAACATGTTAGAGTAAGGTCATGAAGGACTTGAGCAAGCCCACTTTGGTTGCTCGTGACTGGAGTATCTGAATCAACAACAGATACATGGTGCTGTTAAAGATGGACTTCTGGGAAAAAGGGAGGTTTCTGTTGAAGGCTATCACACTGACATGTGGTGACTTCCGCTTGTTACAAAGGAAAAGGTTGGGGAGAGTTATCCTGGCCTAAGCAGGCAGGAAAGGCAGCTGGGGGGTACGGGCTCCCCACCTGGTCACACTTTGTTGTGATCTAATAAAGAAAAGCAATGATAAGAAACAAGTACAGAAGAAATTATGGCCACTTTACAGACAAAGGAAACATATACTTTACATTTAATAACATTTATCATGGTATAAATTACGACAGAAGCATTGTGTGACGACTCAAAGCTAAATTATGAAGGAAGAGAATTCTCTCCAAATGTTTCTACTTTAAAATACAAAGTAAAAATGATGGTGGAATGGTAATCATGATGTACAGGTAAAATAGAAAAGCTTCCAGAAAAAAAATTATATCACTTCCCTTCATCTACAATAGTTTCTGAGTTTCTTATTCTGAAATATGTTCCACAGCAACAAGAACATATTTTATAGAATAAAATGGAGATTCTGAGATGAACAAGAAGGGTGAGACAGAATGTGGAGAAGTCTGAAGCGTTTGTACTCCAGAATTATGTTTCTCTGTCAATAGACAAAGACAATATATTATCACATGAAAACATATTGACAAGTTCAACGATTTTGGAAGTAAATGGCGCGGAGATGTGCTCACTGCATCTGGAGGGCATTTCCGATGACAGTGCTCTCCACATGTTTGAATAAACACCACTTGTACCCGTGAGTGTCTCATCAATGTAGAGCATGAGGCCTGGGAATATGAAGGGTGCCATCTAATCACATTGGAAGGCAGCTAACAAAAAAGGAGCCTTATAACCCGGGGCAGCAGCTCCAGGCCGTGCATAAGAAGAAGGCTCACAAATACGAGTCTGCAGCAAAAAAGAAAAGACTTTGCTATATAGCCCTAAACTGTTCTTCCAACCCATGCCAAATTGTCTCTAATGTCTCTTGCCTACTGAGACTTATCCTGACACACTTGACAAGTGCTGAATTACTAAGGCGGATGGTTCTACTCCCTGAAAAGCACTAAGGAGACTTTTGGATATGCAGTTAGTCATCGAACCACACAAGACACTGCATTACGACATTGTGTCAAAAAATCCAAACATTGTTTTTGTAATTCAAAATGTTATTTTTGAGTTGCAAATTTTTTGTTTTGCATCAGTTTTGCTGAATTTATTTTAAAACAGTCTAATGGACAGTAAAACTGCATGCTCACATATGGATGGACCAATTTGGGATTTAAAACAGAAAGACATCCCCTCGATGAAATATAGTATGATGATCTCCATTTCAATGATGGCAAGAAACAGGCACAGTTGCTGTACGGGAAGTGATGAAGAGCCAAGACCAACTGCTGCACCGACAGATGTACGGCTGTGAAGTAGGATGGATGGTACTAGTCGAGCCCGGAGGAATGGGACCGCATGCTGCTCCTGAGGCCTATGAGATGACTGCAGACCCCCCCCCCCCCCCGGTGACACAGAGACAGGGGAAAGCAGAGACAGTTCAAAGGAATTACCCCATGAAGCTCCTGTAAGCGATCCCAGCCACCAGGAAGCAGAGGAAGAGCTACAGTCAGTAAGACGGACACAGAGGCAGACACGCAAATACACGCCGCGCATCACGGTGTCACAAGCCGCACAGATGGCCGTACGACACAATGACGGGCAGGCCTTTGTGACGCATTTACAACAGGCAGAATATTAATATGTACTCCTACAGTTATTACTGAAAAATGACAATGGTCCCTGTGGAAAGAAGCAGTTGGAGGGAAGTTCATGAGGAATAAATGCAATGGGTTCACTGGTGAAGGTACATCACAGAGTCTGCTTTTTCATTGTTACAATAGGCACAGGGTTGTGAATTTGTGATTGTGGTTTTACGTAATCATGCACATAGCATGTGTTTCGGTTCTCCGGTCAGGTGTACGGACATCTGCATTGAACATGGGCTGCAGAAGAATCTGCTCACATCGACAGCACTTTCCCAGGAAGGAAAGAACAAGGAAGCTGTTTAATCATTTAGTGAAACAGCTTCAGCATCTGGCATTTAAGTGACACTCTTATGCACAGAGAACCTAGCTATATGGAACACTCCAGAATCTCTGTTCCACTATATGATGACATCAGTAGTTTCTACTGTGTCTCATTGATAGGACAAAAATAAAGGTCCTACATTTCTTTGCATTCTGCACTGATGCACTGATCTTAAGGAAAGCGTATTTATTTTTTGGGAATGCAGACTAGTAAGGAGCAGTGAAGGCAGGGAATCGCATTGTCCGATATTACAGAGAAGTCACAGGATACAGTATGCAGCCTGAGAGCACAATGCTAGAAGCTGATTATATTGTGCAGATTGTACAAATGACTGAATTAGTCTATTTTACAACAACACCAGTGACATGAAAGGATATTTCATTTGGAAGGAGTTCTCTTAGGTCATTCTTGTATATTATATCAAAATGATTGATGTAACTATTATTTTTACAAGACCAGTGCAAAAAAGCCAGACCATAGCTGACTCTAGAGAATGCTCAAGGTTGTAAACTACATCAATAATTAAGCTGTACTTCAGGGGGAAAATGTGTTTATAGACCCACTGAGATAATTCTCAACCACGCAGCATCAATTCCTCCCAAAGGTTGGACACCTTGAAGAGACACCCATGCAGAAGAAAGGAAAGGCTTCCGCAGTACTTACGTAAAAGCAAACGCCACGAGCGCTCCGCTAACTACGATGAAATCCAGGATGTTCCACAGATCTCGGAAGTAGGAGCCAGGGTGAAGCAGTAAGCCCAAGTCAACCATCTGCGAGAGAGCGGAGTTGGTGGGGAAGCAGCAGACTGACACCAAGGGTGCTTCTCAACACCAAGAATGCAAATATCGTACTTCCAAGAGCAAACTTGGGATGCAATGAATCATGGGATTGGTCTCATTTGGCAGGGATGCAACGAACGCATCCTGGATATTTGCGGTGGGGCAAGATGGACATCCAGGGATTTTCACCATCCTCCATACTTCTGTTTTTAGTATGGCAACTGGTGTTTGGCAATGGAAGATGATGTAATATGGGTATGGGATGCATACTGTATGTAAGTATGCATACTGGGAAGCACCCCACGCGGACACCTACAGATTAAATACATGGACTGATCCATGTACTACTTTTGAAGCCATAATAGACTGAATGTTAATTAACTAAAAGACTATCTAGGAGTTAATCTGCATGTTTAATTCAAGAAATAAAATTTAAGCATAGAATATTTTTATGTGAGCATTTCACCAGACTACATTTAAATTAGCTACATTTTATGTTTATGTTAAACATGCTGTCAACAAAGTGCCTTCCTTGTGGCTGGTTTGTTGATAGATTTAAGGATGTTGGAACATGAATATCCTATATTTTTAAGCATGTCTGGGCTCTGATCATGACTCAGCTTAGTCTTACCTTGATCACCATCTCAAACGTAAACACACCTGTGAAGACGTAATCTAAATACTTCAGCACCTGAGGAAGGAAAAAGATGCATGTATATTTATGGTCAAATACTGGTAGTATGCTTGGGTCTTGTTTTTGATAATATAAATATATGTAGGTGCATACAAGTTCCATAAGACGTTGCTTTAAATTTATTCAAGAAATGGGATTATACAATAATGTATAACATTTAATAAATCCTGCCAATTACTCCATGCAATTGATAATAGGTATACGGGGAACTTTAATCTAGTATAGTGTTAAAAAAAAATTCACATAAGAAAAAGCGAAGTAATAAGGCTGATTGCCCCCCCCTACCCCGCCCCCCCACCATACTTACAAGCAGGATCATCTACTGGTGTGTTGAGTTTCATGCAGCAAGTCATGAAATATGGCAGTTTACCACCTGTTTTCAGGCCTCTATCTGGAACCACATTGCTGCCATCTTCCTCACTAACCTAGTAAACGACTCCCTGACCAAAGCAGCGCCGGACTCACGTTGTTGCGCGGTGCATTGGCATGCACAGGGTCCTCGGCTGCCAGGGCAATGCTGCTCATCGCGATCACCACCAGGATACACATCTCAAAGTAGCGCAGGCTCACAATGTAGTGGCAGAGACGCCGCACCCTATGCATTTGAGACAAAGGCAGCCGCTTATTTCCAAACAAAACAAAACTTATTTCCAAACAAAACTACAGAGACTCCGACCAAGACCAACACCCAAAACCAACCATGAGTGCATGCAGACAAGCAAACACATCGCACAATAACTTCACTGACACCTTTAAATCTGAAGCTGAAAAACCCTTTAAACTGACTCAAATTGGAGAAATTGTTTACATAATCATCATTTATGTTTGCCTGCAACTAAAAAAAACAGCTAAATGCATTTTTAGGCATCTCAAATCTGTCCTGTTTGAATATCTTAGATAAAAATCAGCCATCAAAATACTACTCCTGATAACTATTTGGTCTGGCACTTTTTTGCTTACCTTACACGAAATGAATACATAATTTGTATTTCTTCTTGCCAACATAACATCCCCTAGTGATAGAACCACTATTTGCCCTTACTCATAAGGCATAGTACCCGCTATAATCAAACGCCATGTCTGTTTCAGTCTCAAGACTTTACTGTTCTATTAAATGTCTGTTGTCTACTTTACCTGGTTCTCACTGGTTTAAAATTGATAATGGTTCCATGACTAGGCCATAATATATAGAATCCTGAGTAAGTACATTTTATTGACACATATAAAACATGCTGTAATATTATGTAAAACTTTGACCTTCTATGAATTCTTACTTGGGCTGAGATGTTCAAAATGAAACCATCCACCCATTTGCTACACCCTCTTGTTCAGTACAGAGTCACAGGGATTCGGAGCCTATTCTAGAAGCTATGGGTGCAAGGCAGGGTCACCAAGCCATTGCAGGACACGCACACCATTCACACCCCCAGACAATTTGGAAATTGGTGAACCCGGAGGAGACCCCACAATGACACGGGGTGGACATGCAAACTCATACACATACGTAGAGCTATTGCAGAGGTGTATATATACACATATTTATGTAGGCTATTGACACTCACGGGTTGGACTGCCCAAACACAAACATGGAGCTGTAGGGCAAGATGGGTTTGGGTCCATTCTTTGTCTGATCCTCCAGGGTCTTCTTCTCCTCGTTCATCGGCATGGTCTCACAGTCAAAGTTGTTGACTGTGGTGGAGAGGAGCACACGCATTGGTCACACCCCATGGTCGGTAATAGCTGGCAATTTCATTTATCTTTTAACTTAAGTGCTGGAATATAAGTATTAATGGCAATACATGAATTCATATTTACAATAATAATCCTTCTGTGAGCATAAGAGAGTGGTCATTAAAATGTACACCTAACAATTAATGAAACTTTTAATAAATATCACCTTTCATGGTACTTTGTGCATGTTTTAATAACTATTCCTTAAGGATTTGTCCAAAAAATATGCTAGCATTTCTATGCGACAACAGCATGCAAAATTATCTACTATTTCTCTACTCAGTCCTAATGTCTACTATGTTCATTCTAGCGCATACCAAAATAAGATAAAATATACTTCTTTGGTGCAAATTTATACCCAGAAAGATACTTTTGTGAGAGCTGATATATCACAGCAGCTGTATCCCCAATTTCTTGGCTTTTACTAACTGGATATGACAGTGGTCTCTCCGGGCGGGGCGGTGACAGTGACGGGGATGTGGGCCGCGTTAGGGCCCACGCCCAGCCGCCCCGTCCGCTTGATGTTGCGCTGGTTGTCTGAGTCCTCCACCTTATCGCCTGCCCACCTCTGACCGGCAGGGGGCTGCTGGGCTGTGATAGTCAGCCAGTCTCCTTCAATGTCTGTCTGCTTTTCCCTGTCAAAGAGAACATTTTCACAGAGCCCAGACACTTTTAACAGTGTTTCGGCGGCCCTGACAGACGGGGTGCGCCCATCTTACCGGAGCTCAGGGGCCCTGCTGTCCTCCCTCTCGCCGCCCCCCTTGCACGCCTCCCCCTCCGGGGCAGAGGGACTCTTGGGCGGCCGGGGCTTGCGCCGTCTCCGCTCGCCCGCGCTGTCGCCCCGGCCGCCCCCGGCCCCCCTCTCGCCCTCGCGGCTCGCCTTGTGCCGGGCCCGGCGCTCGCTCCGCTCCCCGTTGTTGACGGTGCCGTTGCCCTCCTTGTGGTGCCGGTGGCCGTGGTGCCGCCGGTGCTCCTTCTCCCCCGGGCCCCCCGCCTCGTCGGCTGCGGCCTGGTGCTGGTGCCTCCTGCCCCCCTCGCGGCTGCGGCTTCGCTCCCCCTTGCCCTCTTTGCCCCGGCAGCCCTCGTGCTCCTTGCTGCGGCTGTGGTGGACGTGGTGGCGACCTTCCCGGCCATCGCCCGTCTCGCCGTTCTCGTTGGCCTCGTCCGCCGGCCTCTCCCGGTGCCGGTGGTGTCTGCGCGGGTGTGCCGGGGCCTCGCCGGCCACGGGCCCTTCCTCCGGAGTAACCCCCTCTCCCTTGTCCCCGCCCCCCCGCTGCTCCACGGGACCGCTATGCGGCTCCACCACCAGAGGCCGGTCCAAATGTGTCTTCATGTCCGGCCGGATGTGCAGGGCGGAGGACATGCGCAGCCGCTCCTCGGGGTCCAGCTCGCTGTACAGGGCCTCACTGCTGGCACGCAGATTGTGTCTGCGCAGCTGTGTGGTCCGCTGCTCCCATACCGACATCATCTTCAGGGACTTCTGCTGCTCCTTGCTGGAGGGGGACGTGTGGAGGGAAGGAGAGGCCCCATGAGCGGCGGCAGCGGCGGCCCGTCTGCGCAGCCCGTCTGCGCAGCCCAGACTCATTCTGCTGGATGGAGTGTTATGAAACACCACACCTACATCCATGCAAGACCAGCTTTTTTCAAGAGCGGGTAGACGGATTAAAATCACTTGGACATCAAGACAAAAAATTTCAATTATCCTTTCATCTTAAATCCATGAATAATTCACAATTCATTGATTAGTCTGTAAAACAAAATAAATGTTTATTTTTTTATATTTATTGAAGATTTAGAATGAAGTACAAATCCTACCAGCAATGCTTAGCTTGAAGCTAAGGGTGAACTCCTGACCCCCCACTGAACCCCAGCATCTGCACACGTCAGCTGTGAGAAAAGCTGGTCTTCATGGATGGCCCATTAGAAGTTTACCATGGAGAATCTGCAGCCTGCCGTTCTCGCGTCATGCTCAGTACGGCCTGAGGATAGTAACTTACCATGTGAGCTGTCTGATAAGAGCTCTGGCTGTCCTACAGTCATGCCCTTCCCGTCTCTGTCATGCGGCTAGCTCATGACCACTTAAGCATGGACCATGGTTCTTCAGCAGACTCAACTTTTATACGGGCTGTTAACAGCACTCTCAGTAGTCGGTGTTTATTCCCTTATGCCTATGCTCGACTAAAAAGTAGTGTATCCCTTTTGGGAAGACTAGGCTAGTTTTAGTTAAGTCAAGCTATTTCAGTAGCTTACATTAGGCAGGTTTGCAGACAGCTAAACCATTAGCATTCTTCACTGGGGGACAAACCTTAACACGCTATTTTTAAATGCCTCTGGCAACTGCTTTGTTAAAGGCACTATATAAAAATAAATTTTATTAAATTTTTACTGACAGAGTACATATTTATGAATAGGATTGTAGGCCAATAAGACTAGGCTATGAAACACTGGGCAGAGGACTAGGGTCATTAGTCTGGGATTGAGTTTTAACTTTCTGTTTCTGTGTTTTTTGACAGGTGCTGTTTTAGGGTGACTTTTACACTGGTGTTAAATTTTTATATACTTAATACTTAGAACAGGACAACAGAACTAAGCAACAGCCTTGTGTTAGTATTGATTTCTTGTGTGACAGGGTCTGACACCTGGCATGTGATTTAAAAGCCTGAATCCTTACTTTAGTAATTTGTTTTTGATGCTTTATTTAGCCCCTTCAGAAGAATCTGACTATTTGACACAGATTACAATTAATAACATCTATTGACATTTACTTAATTAGCTATGGAGACGTAATATACGTCATAGAAGGCCTTTTTTATCCGCATCACCTTTGCTAGAAACCTCTTTGCTATCTTTCCAACGCTCCTCAAAATGCATTTTGCGAATGAACACCTTTGATAAACAGCAGACGAGCGAAGGGGGAGAACAGACACATGGGGGGTTAGTCTGAGACCGTGGGGTCACTCCGCTGTGCTAAGTCATTTTAAGCTACTTTGCCTTGAGGCACAAGGGCACCTGATTATTGAAACACTGACCCCAACAGTCAGACGAAGCCAGATTATGTTTTCCTTTCGACAAATTTCTTAACGTTAACAATAATCTATCATTTCTAAAAGCCTGTCACACGGTCCCCCGTGCTATAAATGTGATTGTTTCTGTCAATTAAATATACCATGGGAAATCAAAAGCCTTCAAGCTCCTGGACGAGCATTTATGGATGCCACTTTCAATCCTGGATCTCTGTCATCGCCTTGTTGATCTACGCAAACATCAAAGCACAGAACAATCCCATAAACTACAGTGGCTTTCATTAGTCCAGGAGGGAATGGAAGGAGGCTATAGTCCCAGAGGGGGCCACTTTTAGCGGAAATAAAGCACACAAATCAGATAGGAAAGGCAATTTCTGGTTCATTCTGCCCTATGAAATTAAGCATAGTTAGGAGAGTCATCAAAAAATGTATAAGCACACATCTAAAAGAATGCATGTATGATGGTGATGTCATGAGCACACTGTGACCACCAGTAAATCCTAAACTGTACCTGTACCTCAAGATGTGGCGGGCAGGGGAGCAGACAAAACTCCTAAAATACATACAGGATAATACAGTGTAGTGAGGGCAAATGTACAGAAACAGGTAGGAGCTAATACACAACACAAACAGTCAGATAAGGCATAGCCAAACAGTATGATGGCAGACAGCGACAGACAGAGATAGAGGGTGTGAGGTACACGGCACAAAACACACAATTATGGAGAGTAAAAGGCAGGTTGGACCACGGACACATACCCTAATGTTGGTAATCATCAGTACCCCAATCTAAGAGAATCTGTCTGTAACTGGGTTTACAGTAGAGTGGTGTTTCTCAATCCAGTCCTCGGGGGACCCACAGACAGTCCACATTTTTGCTCCCACCGGGAGCTGGGAGGGAGCAAAAACATGAAGCGACTGTGGGTCCCCAAGGCCCGGACTGGGAAACACCGCAGTAGAGGTCTCAATCAAAAGACCAGATGGAGGGGACAGAAAGGCAGCGGGGCCACACCAGTCACCTCTACCAGGCCCAACCGACAGGTCAAAGGTCAGACGGCGGCCTCAGATTCTGTGCTCTGCTGGAGATACTACAGGGCTTCCTTTCAATCACATTTGGCACCATCTGTCTTTCGTTCACATAAACAACGCAATAAATAAACAACGTCATGTTGCAAAGCAAACATTTAAAATATGCGCGGCAAACTAGGCTAAGCCCATTAACATGTAAAATGAACAGTAATGTGCAAAAGTCTTAGCAGTCAAAGAGCATTATGTTTAAATAATCTTCATGTTTGTGTAAAACTATGATATTGCATATGTCAAAGTGTGTAAGCTTAGCTGCTTTGGTACCAGATACCTCAATACGCAAATAAATAGCTTTAAACTTTTTTCATTTGACTGAATTTTCGTTGACTTTTGCAGAATACTGCCTTTGGACTGATTCATACGTTGAGAAAGAGCAGGAGGGAATGCATGGATTTAATGAGTGCAGGGGGTGCAAGTTTTATACAGGGTAGGGGGGCGGAGCTTTGAGAGTCATAAAATGTGCCTTCCTGCCACATAGAGCAGATCCCTATAGCCAAATACTGATGTGCCAAGATTACACTGCGGCCCGATGTTTATGATTTTGAAAACATGCCAAGCATATGGTGGGGTTGGAGGACAGTTACTCAGAAGTACCAGCACAGAGTTTAACTCGCTGTCGGTGACACATCTTTGTGGGTAGAAAATCGAAGGGGAAGGAATATAAGGAACGGGGCAGATGGAACATCTGAGGAACGCAGCTGGATGGCGAGCCTTTCCGTGCCACTCGCATACACAGTGTTAATCGGGGGGGGCACACCGAGCTCATGGGAAGGAAGCCAGCAGCACCGGCGCCGTCAGCCTGCTGTGCCGTACGGCTGTCTTCTGCTCGACGCCTGACTCGCCATTGGCATTCCAGCTACATCCCCCCCATTTATCTCCCTTAGGAGCCCTGCAACTCCGTCCCCTCCATCCAAACGCTCTTTGCCGAATTCGCAGCAGCTAAATCAAATAGACAGGAGCCGAATCAGCTGGGAAAACTGAAGACAAAAGCAGGTTTTATTTTCCTGTCTACCTGAAAATGCAATAGTATTGATACTGTACAGGAAACCTGAAGAAAATGTGCAAATCAGGGTTATGACTAACACAGTCTCCATAGTGCAGTTGAGAGTTTGGTCACACTAGGCTGCACGGTGCCAACCAAAATGCCTCGATATGTTCATCTGTTTGATCGTTTCACCTGTTTAATTTGTAAGGGAAATCAATTGACATGAAAATGTCTCTTCTAGCTTTAAAACTTGGAAGGCTTACAATGAAGCGTTTCAATGAAGCAGGAGCAGTCCTGGGCTCATTTTGGGGCACTAACACCAATTAACTTTCTAGGCTCCAAAGACTAATGGGCATCTATAATACTTTGCAGGTCGGTCAGCATCAGAAACTGCGGAGAAAAGCTGACTCACCGAACGGCGAGCGAAGCCGGTGCCGTTGGCAATAGGGGGCGGCCAGTGACACCCGGGCTCGCTTCTGGCACAGAGGACCTGCGAGCGAAAGGATCCTCGCCAAACGTATTGGCAGATTGTGGGGTTTATGAGACAGTGCCCCAGGAAAGGGGCAGGCAGCTGCCACAGAGATCCTGAGATAAATGTGAGGAATTGTGTGGCCGGGGGGGGGGGTAAATGGGGAAGAGCGCACTGGCCGGGGAAGGATCACTTTAGGCTAAGAACATGTGCATGATGGAGGAGATACATCCAGCAGACCTGGCAGAAACACAGCAGGGACATGAGGGACACAGATGCGGCCGTGTGTGGGACACTGAATGCCAGATTCACTCATAGATGGCGGATGGGACATCACAGGCCAGCGGACAGGAAGGGGCACGGTGACACGGCGCATGGCAGCACCGGAGAAGCGGGCGTCGCGACAGGGATGGCACAGCAGCGGAGAGTATCGTAAGGGGAGCAAAGACTCACGCTGAGGGAACGCTGGAGACGAGCGAGCTGTGAGAGGCTGCACCTCGAGTTTGCTTTATAAAACTGCACATGCAGAAAGAAAAGATGGGAGAGAAGGGAACGTTTGCATGGGCCCGGTGGGGGGGGGGTATGGGGGGGGCACAGGACATCCGCCCGCCTGGCTCTGCCGTCACGAGACGGCTGCAGGGGCATCAAACTCTAAACACTCACAGAACA
>JAODKN010000041.1:15938728-15954636 GCA_026774425.1 Petrocephalus zakoni
CAATACCAGGTACTAATGCGGGTCTCCCGTAAAAGGGAAGAGGGGTATTTGGTTAGCAATACCAGGTACTAATGCGGGTCTCCCGTAAAAGGGAAGAGGGGTACAGTGAGGGATACCGGTGTTTTATTCATTAATCAGGGCTAGTGCAAACCTTTGATGAGATCCTATACTCCAACTGGACATTTAATTTACCGTTTATAAAAATTAGTAGAAATATAATGGTAGTACTTATTATGGAGATAAATCAGGAGTCAAACTTTATTGTCACTGCCATTGGTACTGATGAATAAACAATACTCTGAGCAATACACAATAGTTCATAGTTGTCAGGGTGTGAATGAGCAAGGAAGATGTACTGATTGTATCACAATAATCAGCACAAGAAGGTTATTAGTCTCTCACTGCCTCACTAATGTGCCCTTCTCCGCTCCCTTGGTTACTCCTATCAGTAAGATGGAATGATGAGGCAATATGAATGAGACCGTTTACTTGAGAAAGCAGAAAAGCACCGTGGGTTAAACATCATAAAAATTTGTACTTCAGGTCGATTATTTTAATAAAACATCACATATGACATAAAACTGTTTAAATGAATAATTATACAATTACGTCAACCACACAATGCATCCTTGCATATTTAAGTTATCTTCATGCAAAAAAATAATGGTTATAATTTGATTAGGTTTATATAATTTGATTAGATTTTTTTAATCTGTGCTAATTTAATTGTACTACACTACTAGAGAAATTTAAATGTTTGAAATTCTTAGACATCCCCCTGGAGTAAAGTATCTCCAAAAAGAAACATGATATTTCAGATGATAACGCACGATTATCTGGCAAAGCCTAGGCATAAACAAAATCAGGAATGAACATAGGTACTTGCAGAAGTGCGGCGTCATGGCGACGAGCCGCAGTTTCCTCATTAAAGGCCACATATGTACTACAATCATAGTTTTAGTTTAGACCAGCCTCTATGAGAATAAAGTGGACAGTGCTGACGACAATGGTGTCAATCTCCATTTCTTATTGGCCATGTTATAATGCAGAATGAAAGTCCCACAACATCCAGGATAAATTGGCATTCATGAATAAACATTCCAGAGGAAATAGCACCGCTGTTTTCATATAACTCCACATTCCATGCAGTCTCCACATATGTTCATTTGAAAGATGAGTTTGAGAACTGCAACTGTCCATGTGTAAAACTGTACATTTTTGAGCTGAGTAGATACTTAATGATTAAATTTCCCTTTCATAATCCATAACCCGCATTGCAGGCATTCAAAATAATGTCTTGTAATAATGTTTTGTGACTGAATATAGGATTCAATTTGAAAATATCACTTTAAGTTTGTTGTACAAACTCAATACGGTACAAAAAACGGGCTTTGCTCCTGGTAACATAGCACACTTGTCAGAGTGCTGGACCACAATGAGAGAATCAATCAAGTATAACGAAATGAGGTCGCACTTTGCTTCACCCAACACAGACACGTTTCAGTGACGCCTTCCTCAGTGTGCTACTGACCATGAGCAGTTCTCATTTTGATTATTTATGTTTTGTATAATGCTTGCAATCTACTGTTATACCACTCATTTGGGGGTGTGGCCTGGTGATGCCCTGGTGACATTCACTACACTTCTTGTGTTCTCATTGGTTGGCCTGCAGGGGGTGTGTCTTTTTAAATAGGAGCCTCACATGCTAAGTAACACCCAGAAGAAGGCATCACACCGAGACATGTCTGTGTTGGGTGACGACTTCTAATAAAACCCTATTGAAGATTGCGATCTCTTTTTGTTATACTTGTTATACAAGTTCAAAATTTTGATTTGCATTTTGATATTAATTTCACCCCATGTCCTTTCCCGACAGTACAATGCAGGCAGAAATACATTTTCAGAATTGTAACAACCATATTAGCTGGATACGGAAAGCAATGGAGATAAAGTGGCCTTGATTGCGGCTCAGAAACACATCTCGCATAATGTGCGATTTGCCTTGAGAATTAGGAACTGCCTGCCCCTGCGAAGAAGCCTTAAAAAATACACACACATGTCAACATACTGACCCTAATCACCGGCATTTTATCATGGACTGGGAAGCTGAATTCGCACTGGCCGTCGCTGCCGCTGACATGCCGCATTGTGTGACGCACACGGTTTCTCAGGAAAGTAACGGCATTGTGCGGCATTAACTCTCCCTGCTAATGGAGGGAGTGGATCCAAGAAAATGGGCCTCACACAATTACAGAACCACAAGAACCTTTTTAGTGTGGGCACCAGGCACTCAGGGGTGCGCGGCCCGGTGGACTGTCGCCCCACTAGCAAACATCCATTTGTCAGGTGCACGGTGAGGGATGACTCATAGCACGCCGTACCACATTCAGAAGGCCTCTGTCTATGCTCATGGCCCCATAAATCCCTCAAATGGGACCTGCACCGTTATGGCGTCCTCCGGCCTGACTGCTCCCATTCCCACCTTTTAGCCGCGCAGAATTCCCTTATCCTGCTCGCTTTTTCATTTACCTCTCATTTTTCTCGGGCGTCCGTCTGTCCATCCGACTTTGGGAACAGACGCCTCCGCGTCCGCGTGCTGGTGTTTTCTTCCCACAGGATTCCCCCCCATCCGCCTTTGTCACTGACCAAACACGCATGCCAGCTAAGCACACACTCAGCGATAATTCTGCATTCAGATTCCCCCGAATGCGCCTTTCACAGACATGTAGTCTCTTGATGCCATGCTTAAATTACAGGCTACTCTTATGTGGTGCATTTGACAAAAGAGACTGGGGGCCGCAACCCTGTTAGCCTTGAATATGTTCAATGGGACCTTTCTTTTAGCTGTTCTCTTTTATTTTTCCTTTACGGAACTTTAATTATAGTCAGACAAAGATGTAGGTTAAAGGTTCTGAAGTGTTTTGCCCAAAGCCCCCCCCCCCGCCCCCCACAGGAGAGGCTGACTCGCAAAGTGCTCATTGGGTCAGACTGGGTCATCTTTGCTTCTACTGCACCCAACAGCTTCACGCCCGTCCGAGGGACAGATCTGCTCTCCCTGCTATTCTAAAGCAGGAGTGGGCAGTCTTAGCCGCAAAGGGCCGGTGTGTATGCAGATTTTTGGGATAACCTATAACCTTTAGGTCAGCTGTTCAAACCCAGGTGTGAAGCCAATCAGTCTTCTGATTAGTAACCTAATCAGTAAGCTGATGATGATGCCCAGAGAACGGGAAATACAGGAATAGCATCGGGGGGGTGGCACCTGTTTCGGAATGTGTTTTAGCCTAGAGTATCATAAGTGAACAGGTCACATTAGCTACCACATTAGTTGGAGAGTTAGTGCTCCGTACATTTTGCCTACAAGCTGTAATTATAGCTGGTCATTAATAAAACTATCCTTAGGTGGCTGCAATTACTCCGCGGAGGTGAATCTTAATAAACACTACCGCGCCCTACCATAATGAACCAGGCAGGCAATCTGTAGGTCAGTCAATCGATAGATCTACCCAGGTATCCTTTCAGAACATTAAAACGTCGCTTTGATGCGAATGAAAGCACATTGTTTCATAACGCGGCCCACAAAGTGACTTCTGGTTTGTGTAAAACCAGTAGGGTTCCTGTTTGTAGGCCATAGACATCAATTTTACAAAGACCAAGAGATGTGCTGGAAGGGTTGCACTTTGCAACTAAGAAGTTTTTAAAAAAAAAAATTTTGTAACAAATAATATTTGATATATTTTCCAGTTCCCCTCTATGACCCTGACCAGCAAACGCGGCTGGAAAATGAGTGGATGGATATGGGTTAAAAAAAGTGTAGGAGTAACAGAAAAAAAACGTCCTGGAAACAACATTTCTTTGTCAATACTCAGTACAAGCGACCGATTTCAAAATTGCCATTTGCTGTCTGAGAAGATACAGTACCCTACTCAGCGGCACAAAGAAAGGATCTTCCTGAGAACAAATCAATAACTTCTCACCTAAAAGACTGTTTCCTTAATACCTATAATGACCCACAGCCCTCAAAAATAACTCTAGACATGTGCAACTATTGACACTTTGACACTAAAGAGAGCCAATTTGAGCAAAGTACAGTGTATCGTGGTAATTTGGATGGTTTGTGGTCTTTAGAAATGTGTTCCCAGTCCATTCATATTTTTCTGCCTTTTTTTTAATAATTTTTGCTCTGAGTCCTCATAATGAATTAATGGCCCTGGAGTGGCTCTCCGCACCAACAGCTGCGAAACGGCACAAGATGGCATCTGCAGAATTGCACTTCTTACGCGGAGCCCGAGACAATGCAATTAGACAGACGTGGATCTGGAAAGCCCTTGTTTCCGGCTCACGGACGGCAGAATCTCGCTCAGGCTTCATTTAAAGTGCGCTTGCAGGGGGTGGCGGCTAAGTCATTTTCTCTGCAGCTAGCTTTTCAAAGCGAATTTGAACAGATTAACGTGATCTCCCTTTCGGCACTGTTTTTCCTGGGAAATCCCATCTCATTGGTTGTGAAGGCCGGTATCCCAGCATCGATTCTCTAAGCCAGAAGTCTTCTCTTTCAGTTTGCCATGCCGCAGCATCACCGGGGACATGGGAGTCGTATGGTGTTAATTACCATGGAGAACAGAAGGGCAGAGCAGCGCTTATCAGAGTGACTGAAGTACCTTGCAAAGAGATTCAAACAGATGGGTGCAAAACTGTTAGCTGTGAAAGCATCAGTTTTCAAGTTACATGGAGCCATATCCTGAGCATTAGCATGGAAAGATAAGATATTACCCCCATAAAATTGTATAAAATGTAATTAGCTCCCTCTGCATAATTCCTCTCATTGGACCTTAGGGTAAAATCTCTATCATCAAAAGCTAGTAACATCAACGCTGGCTTCAAATATTCTTCAGTATTACCCTTCACTTTTAATACACTGCAGGCCTAGTATACTACACGACATGTGGTTATTCACTCTGCAATCTTCGGTGGTTTGTAATATAATTACTGCCAGGTCAGCTAAATGGAGTATGCACATGGTGGGCAAATTTCACGCTAATCGCAGTGACAGGATGCGTTTGCTTGTTCCCTTCATCTATAATGGGAATAACGTCTTGGAGACTTCTTGTCTTCATAGATAAAGAAAAAACTATTTTCTCTCTCAATATGCTATTCATTCACGTAGTTAAGCTAAACGAATAGACGCATTATCAAGTGAATGAAACACCTAAGCAGTGAACCGAATACTGACTGTAAATCTGGGTACAGAGTGAGGGAATTACTTTTGAAAAATATAAATGAATATACTGCACAGCTCCCAAAGTATCACCTCATAAGGCTACGAGTGCAGCTAATATAAGCTATTTACATACATTTTCTTTAATGCGGGCTGAGAGATGTTTTTATCACATTTGGATGTGCCATTTGAAACTTCCTAATCAAGATTGGTGTTTGCTGAGCTACTGGTGTTAAGAAACACTCTGAGCACTGAGGAGCGCTTTATCGACCTGCCATAAGAAACACTCTGAGCACTGAGGAGCGCTTTATCGACCTGCCATAAGAAACACTCTGAGCACTGAGGAGCGCTTTATCGACCTGCCATAAGAAACACTCTGAGCACTGAGGAGCGCTTTATCGACCTGCCATAAGAAACACTCTGAGCACTGAGGAGCGCTTTATCGACCTGCCATAAGAAACACTCTGAGCACTGAGGAGCGCTTTATCAACCTGCCATGAGCCTCTCCAGAGGATTGTTCAGCAGGCCTTTCTGATGCCTGCACTGGCATTAAGGTTTGGCTTAGAAGCTGCTGAGTGCATGTGATTGAATCAGTTATAATATAGTCTACTGTGAGACTTAACTGATCATTCTATAACTACGACACATGTATACATTTACATACACTATTAAATAATGTAATCCATTAGCAAAGATCCAACATGTAACTGCTTATCCTGGTCAGGGTTGCCCAGAGACTGGCTTTAAGCTGGGCCACAGGCACGCACACACACAAATACAATGAAGTAAATTCAACTGTGCATCTGCATATAAGCACACACAGGCAGGATTCAAACCTCCAGCCCAGGAGGTTTGAGAGAGCAGCACTACCCACATAACCACTGTGCCACCCAAACTCATTCACAGAGAGCACAGCAAGATCCCACAAAGAACCACAACAAACATGATCTAAACACAACTCCCTTCCTCTAATAAGAATCAACCCAAACCTTAGATCCAGAAAAAAATAACAGGAATTGAAAAGCATGTTTCCTTTCAAGAATCCCAGTCACATAGCTGATCCTTCCATTCGCTTAGTGGTGCTCAAGAACATGGCCTCCACGGCCTGGACCAGGTCACTGGGTGACGGCTAGCTGTGGCTCTCCCCAAGTGCACTGGGAATAGGAGGCCTCACGGAGTACTGCTGGTGCGGCATACAGCTCTCCAGGCTTTCCTGTGGGTCAGAGGAACTTCTCAAACTTTGCCCAATATCTACAGCTCCTCAAAACCAACAAAAGGCATTTTCAGAGCACTGTCACCGGAATGCAGAGAAACAAAATACAAAGCAGATAAATGCAGCTTCTATGAGGAAGGGGACTAATTGTCTTTGATAACACAACAGATGGTGTCCCTGCATTTAACCCATACGTGCCAAAGGAGTGGGCAGCTAAGTCAGGACCTTGCTGAACAGGACCTTACTGAACAGGACCTTGCTGAACAGGACCTTGCTGAACAGGACCTTGCTGAACAGGACCTTACTGAACAGGACCTTACTCAGGGTTCCTCAGTGCTACTTTGCTGGACAGAGATTTCAACCCGCAATCTTCCCATCAGAAGTGCCCTTCTCTCACCATCAGGCCACCACTGCCCCAGGAAGCCACCACAGACGATACTGATGATGATACTATTTCTTCATTACAGTTACGTGCATTTTCTAATGATCCAGACAGGCCTCTCAGAACACTCATCTGTGAACAATGTGCCTATTGATAAGAAAATTTTGGCATTTGTACCATATGCTTAACATCTTAAAATAGCCTGGAGGGAAAAAAAAGTTAGTTTTTTTGTGCTTATTAACAGTTTGAACCATTTCGGGATGCTCTTCCTTTTCCAGTTCTCTTGAGGTTTAAAACTGAGATGAATATTATGAAACACAAGTGCAAAAAAAACATGCACTATACGGACAGAAGTGTCGGGACACCTGGCCATCACACCTACAGGACCTTTTATGGCATCCCATTCTAAATCCATAGACATCAATATGGTAATTGGTCCCCCCTTTGCAGCTGCAACAGCTGCCACTGGGAAGGCTTTCCACAAGATTCTGGGGTGTGTCTGAGTGAATTTTTGCTCATTCATCCAGAAGAGCATCTGTGAGGTCAGGCACTGATGTTGGATGAGAAGGCCATGTCTGAAAGCCCCACTGCATGGCTAGGTTCTTGGCTCTTTACACCTGTGGCAATGGGTTTGAATGGAACACCTGCATTCAGTGATAAAGACCCGTATCGCAGCGCTTTTGTTCATATAGTGTACAATATTATTTCGCTAAATAGCGAATCCTGCAAATTTATACTTGCAGCAAGTCAGATAATAATAATCCTTCACTGTACTTTTAGCCAAAATTATGATGATGACACGTCTAATAATTCATTTAACCAGGTTGTGGAACCTGCTTGAAAAACATTTTAACAGTGGGCATTGGCATTATATTTTATTTTATTGCATATTTAGTCCACACTTGACAACTAAGGGCACTGCAGCCTGCAGCATCAAAAAGGCAAATGGTCCTGCAGTCATTCGCAGGAATTTTAGTGGCATTATAATTTATTAAAGTGGAAATGTGGATCAGGTGGCCCTTTGCTGGTCTAATCAGAGAGAGAGGGATTTCATTAAGACTTCTAACACAGCGTTCAGCACCCTACCGCCCCCTGCTCTTCAAATGCAGTGAAAATTGTCTGATAATCATCTAAACGCCGATATGAAGGCAATTTACTATTAATGCACAATTTCCTGCTGGTGTATCGAAATATCAAGAGCGCTTCTCCCCACGAGCGTGAACAGTGAACCTTGCACTGAAATTAATGATCCGTAACGGCCTAACGTAATGCTTAATTTTGACAGCGAACACTTCGGTGTTAGAAGCTAAGCCACCGTCAGCGGCAGCATTAACCGAAAGCCAGCTGTGGTGCCCACTGCCCAGATTCCCGTTTATATTGCCAGCGACTGAGGCTCCGTGACCGATGCTGTGTCATCCCAATGAACAAACAGACAACAGCTGGCCGAAGCCGGGGGGGGGGGGGCACCTTCCCCCACCAGAAACACACGGTAGGAAATTAGTCACTTAATGGGCCCTCAGAGCCAAGCCCCATCATTTCCTTTATTGCATTTCTGCCTGCATCTGCATCCAGGCAATTTAGAGCAAACCACCAAATTGATTTCCATAGTTTAGTTTGCTCATATGTTAGTGAAGCATTAGGAGAGTAAGCAGCCAATACGTAACTCCCCGAACGCGTCTTTTTCTGTTCACTGCAGATATTATAGTCGGAGTCTTCAAGTATGTTTTAAGGAGATGGAAAAGTGAACAATATTTTAATTTTCAAGTGATAAAATTCATTATCAGGTCATAAAACAGACGAGCAGGCGAAGTAGTAGTATTATGGTAAAGTAATTAAAGTAAATAAATATGCAATCAACAGTTATGCTGTAAGTATTTTTGGATTCCAGAGAGTAAGAAAAACATAGAGGACATTAAGTGTGACTTTATAAAAAAAGGGGGCTGAGGATGACAGGGATGTCTGAAAAATTCAGCTCCCAGCAAACGTGCCAAACATGGCAGCATCTGCATGCCCATTGGCTACTTCAGGCTGCCATCAGTGTGGACTGGGAGCACTTAAGGTTTCACATCTTAATAAGGCAAAGTGGAGACCCAACCAAAAATGAATGAGTAGGAACCCTCTGGTCTTCTCTGTGGCCTGAGAATATTGATTTCTAGGAACCGGTTAATTTTCACTGGGATTCTGTTCTCAGTACCAATTATTGGAAATACAACATTTGTAGTAATGAATCATTTTGCTTGGCTTCCCATACTGGATTATTATAGTCACGGATGGATGGAGGAATAAATGTTATGTACGAATACAAAAATGCAACAAATATGAAGACTGTGATTTGCTGTGTTTATGCAAGAATAAATCTGACGTAAGTAATAGCATGTGTGATCTGTGTACCGTGTGTCTGTGTTTGCACGTGGCACTAATCGTGTGTCTGTGTTTGCACGTGGCACTAATCGTGTGTCTGTGTTTGCACGTGGCACTAATAAACACGTTATGGCATGTTTCAGTTTTGGCCCTTTGAAAGTCAATAATCAAATGAATATTTCTGTCATACTAACGACTGGTGGTCTGAGCCCCCAACACTGATTCGCAAATGGTTTTAAGATGCTAATTGAAGAAAGAAAAAAAAAAACGCACACAAATTGTCAAACACTTGGATGACATGCAAGTTAGATCTCTGGGAGGCAAATGCATTAGCGTAAAAGCCCGGATCATCATCCTGTCTGCATCTACGTCCCTTGAGCCTGGTGAGATGGGAAGGCCATCTTCCCACTGTGAGAAGTAATGTAGCTGGCGAAATCAGAACCCGCTGTGTAAATGATCTCAGAAGGCAAACAGCACTGAAAAGGCGGATGCCAGACGTTGAATCTAGATTTGATTTGTGAATGAGCCCTACACACCATCTCGATGTTCCTATGACAAGCACATGTGACACGCGCACGTCGCTTGCTTGGCGGGAAGTGATATGTACTGCCGTCGTGCTGCACACTGAGCTGCTCGGGTACCTGAACAGCGGTAGACAGGCGGCTAAAAGCACTGGGACCAGACAGGAGTGGAATATGCATCACATAGAGACTCATGTTCAGATCATTTGAAGGAAAACTGGCAGCTTCGGATTGGGGCTGGCCTACAGAAAGACTGGCTATCATAATACGCCAAGTACACATAGGGGCCTCCTGCTCTTGCATTGTGGCTCCAAGGCTCAAACTACTTTAGGGTCTTCATGTGCTAATCTAAATCATATACATCATATAGTGTTCCCCAATGAAGTTCTCAGGGACCCACAGCCAGTCCATGTTTCTGCTCCCTGGAAGCTCCCTGCCCACTGGGAGCAAAAACATGCACTGGCTGTGGGTCCCCAAGGGCCGGATTGGGAACACCGCATTACACATTTGACAACTGAGCTTTCACACTGCTAGTACTCACACCTTGTCCAGCAATAAAAGCAGTACTAGTAGGCGTCAGAATCGAATATAACCGGTGAATGTACTCCCCAGCAGTGTGGTCAGAGACGCCGACAATCATTATATAGATTTCTCTATAAGGTTTTATTCAACGTGACATAAAACTGAGAGAGTAGGGTCAGCCTGTCGCTGGAGCAGTTGGTGTTAAGGGCCTTGATCAGGCGCCCAACCCCATATATAATTTAAATACTCATAATTTATTCACATGCAAGAAGACAGACTTCTTTCTCTCAGTAAAATTGTTGCCATTAAGCTGGCACATGATTACACGTAACATTCATCTGTGCCACTGACATCAGCAGGATGTTGTTTCTGCTATGCATAGCTGTAACATAAAGGCTGCCATTTAAAAACAATAAGAGAATCCTGCCCTTCGCCTTTCTCTTTCAGTTTGACCTTTTCTCGCCAGTTAGATGAGATATGGCTGTAGCGGACCTGGCAGAATGAGCATAGGTTTCCCGTGTGGCCCTTCCAGTCAGCGCCATGAGCCAGGCAGATGAGCAGAGCTCATCAGATCTAATCATCAAAAGCATTTTGTTCAAACCCCATTGGCAGGTGCATCCCATTGATCTTCAGCTTATAAATATGATCCAAAGGAAAATGTTCCAAGCTTCTGCTAACAATAATAACAAAGAAGATGGGAAAAATGCAGCGACAGCAAATTCTGTAATTAATCTAATATGGCTCACGGCGGGGGGGGGGCTAAACTGATACAGTCACTGCTTTGCAATTTATTAAACATTTCTTAGACTGATGCATTATATATTCTTAAAGGCAACCCCTAGAACATGCTGGAAAGCAGGATGCAATTTAAATGATCAGGGTACCACAGGGCCAGATGCATGTAGTCAGTCTTACTTCTCACTGCATAGTTACAGTAATAAAATACGAGTGAAGCATAACTAACTACTCTGTTAATCGCTTCTTTGATTGAATGTAGTATTGTGGCGGTGTTCAGAGAGAAGTACAGATTGTTCTGAATCGCCATGAGATGATTCCTCTTCTCGTGGATGCCTCTGTACATGACAGAGACCACAACAGCGCTTACTCACCACTAGATCCTCGCAGTGACACACTGGACTTTATCCAGTACAAAGAGAGAGCACACCCAGGGATAGTCACACCACCCTACATATTTCTCTACAGTGTTTCTTAGAACTTTTTAAAATTTCATTTAGCTAATAGAATATAATGAATGTATGGGGTGTTGGGGAAAAAATTCAACAAACATTATTTATTACATCTGAAACTAATATCCTTCTGTTCTAAACTATCCTATTTTGTGTATATGTGTTTAACTGTTTGATAAATTAATAACTAAATCAATTTAAAAAGAATTTTTAAAAATAAGAAAATGGTACAAATTTAAAGTACAGAACTGGAGTACTTTTATGTACACACAAAAAAATTGCATTTCAGCAAAGAAATTATATGTTGAGCTTAAATGCTATTTTAATTTGAAAAATTAACAGGCTTTGTATAGAAAGCACAAAGCTAGTAGGGAATAATATTGATTTTCTATCTGTTACTGCAGATTGCTTTTACATTAATTACCTGTATGGCGCATAGCATGCAGTCATTTGCATAGTCATTAGCATTTTTTACACATTTTAAGCCGATGGGAAAATGTGCTTACGCGTGTGAATTTCAAGTTCCCCACATCCACTGGACAAAGTCCCAGTCTGGCACTGAGGAAATGGGCCAAGCCCAGGACAGTCTGACACCACGCCCCCTCCTGCCAGCCGAGATAAGGGCCTGCAGCTTTAGCCCGTGTGAAGCACACTCCTCTCCTTCTTATTAATCTAGGCAGCCTGCTCTGACCCCCACCTTACTCTGCAGCTTAGTCCTCACCTGGACTGGGGGGCCGAGAAAACATGATTCTCGAGACGTTTAAGGAGAACTGCTTCACAATGGGTGGTTTGCAGACAGGCATGTCCTCTCTTTAGGCACATAGCTAAGTACTGTTCCTGTGTACAAGCGATTATTATAAAAAAAATGGAAAAAGAAACCGCTCTTGGCTAACAGAACATTAACTCAGCACCGCATATTACACTGCATGTAAAAAAATCTATAAACAAATTTAAACAAAGATTTTCTCTTGGTGGGTCATGGAAACATTAAATGTTAAATACCTCTATTCAGCTTTTGCTGAAAAGACAGGCGAATCTGATGCAAAATATTGCTTTCAGTATCTCTGTCTGAAATGCTGCACAGTCAGTATTGTTTGGTATAATGTACAGAACATAAATCATTGTCACAAGAGCCAAAGAGCAGGATCTGTGAATGTTAAACTGGCACATAGAGGCCAACAGTATACCTGTATACTGTATACCTTAACATGTCTTAAAGCATTGCATTCGGAATTCTTTCAATGAATAAGACATGACAGCTGTATTTACATTAATAACAAACATTATAATCATATAATGCTTATCAATGTATATTAAAGTTGTTAAGGTGTTAAGATGTTTAGGATTTACAAAAAGAAATTCAAACACTGCACAAGGATTCTTTTTTTTAACTGCAAAACCAAATGTTGTGTTGCTAGTTCATATAATATAAGTAGATTGTATAAACATAGAGAATCCAAATAAATTCAGGATATTTACACTATATTGCCCAAAGAAATGGGATGCCTGCCTTTACACACACATGAACTTTAATGACATCCCATTCTTACTGCATAGGCTTTAATATGCAGTTGGCCCACCCTTTGCAGTTATAACAGCTTCAACTCTGGGAAGGCTTTCCACAAGGTTTAGGAGTGTGTTTATGGAACTTTCTGACCATTCTTCCAGGAGAGCATTTGTGAGCTCAGGCACTGATGTTGGATGAGAAGGCCTGGCTCACAGTCTTTGCTCTAATTCATCCCAAATGCATTCTATTAGGTTGAGGCCAGGGCTCTGTGCAGGCTAGTCAAGTTCCTCCACACCAACCTCGCTCATCCATGTCTTAATAGACCTTGTTTTGTGCACTGGTGTGCAGTCATGTTGGAACAGGAAGGGGCCATCCCCAAACTGTTACCACAAAGTGGGAGTATGAAATTGTCCAAAATGGCTTCGTATGTTGAAGCATTAAGAGTTCCTTTCACTGGAACTAAGGGGCCAAGCCCAACCCCCAAAAAACAACCTCACACCATAATTCCCCCTTCACCAAACATTACAATTGCCACAATGCAGTCAGGCAAGTACCGTTCTCCTGGCAACCACCAAGCCCAGACTTGTCCATTGGCTTGCCAGACAGAGAAGAGTGATTGGTCACACCTGAGGACACATCTCCACTGCTCCAGAGTCCAGTGGCAGTGTGCTTTACACCACTGCATCTGACGCTTTGCACTGCACTTGGTGATGTAAGGCTTGGATGCAGCTGCTCGGCCATGGAGACCCATTCCATGAAGCTCTCTACACACCATCCTTGTGGTAATCACCCCTTCATGGCTGAGTTGCTGTTGTTCCCAATTGCTTCCACTTTGTTATAATAATACTAACAGCTGACTGTGGAATATCTAGTAGTGAAGAAATTTCACAATTGGACTTATTGCACAGGTGGCATCCTATCACGGTACCATGCTTGAATTCACTGAGCTCCTAAGAGCTACCCGTTCTTTCACAATGTTTTTTCACATGTTTGTAGAAGCAGTCTGCATACCTTGGTGCTTGATTTTATACACCTGTGGCCATAGAAGTGAATGGAACACCTGGATTCAATGATTTGGAGGGGTGTCCCAATACTTTTGGCAATATAGTGTATTTTGGAAGAGATGTGAACATTCCGTGAGTGAAGCACAAACCAAACCTCTGCATTTTATCATTTATGGGCCAGGTGGATACCAGACAGAGAGAAGATATGTGACTGTTTAACCCTGGATAGATGGCACCATGACTGACTAGGATTACATGATCATAATCAACATAAGCCAGTTCATACACTAGAAGTCTACAGAGAGCATGACCTGATACTGCAGAATCAATGACAGCTGGTCTCCTCAGTGGGATCGATCCGAAATCATTCTGGGTGAGCTGACAATCAAGCTGAACTAGAAAACTAGCATAAAGGATCATGTGAAACGTGGGCTATGAACGAAATGTCCCTCATATCCATTGCTGCATCAGTGCACTGCAAAATGGGCTATGCATAATCTGTCATATACCCATGAATGGTGATTTAACTGACCATGTGTGGTAACAGTTGTCCCCATCATTAAACTAAAAATACCTTCTCTGAAATTTCCCTGTGTTTGGTAATGATGCAGAAGAAAGCAGGAATGTCCTAGGAGCCTACAAAGACATTCAGGAATGACTTTATGGAGAGCACATGAGGAGAGCCAAGGGTCACATCACCCAGAAAATGAGCTGATTCTATAAACTGAGCGACGGGCCAAGAATGAAACTGGAGAGGCTTGTGTTGTGGATAAATGAGATCAAACTGGACCTGCATGGGAGCCACTGGATCAGGAGATGTCCCAAGCCATCGTCATCATTCGCCTCGTTCCCCACAGTAATCCGTAACAGAGGTAGCATCACCTCATGCTAATTCTTCTCTTCCACATAGACAAGAATGCTTGTTAGGGGTCAGGGACAAGTAGAACGAACAGAACTTTGAAATGTTCAAATCGAAGCAGGGAAAGCTTTTCTGCATCCATATTTTTAATAAAATAAAATGAAAACTGGACAGCATAGTGGTGCGGGGCGCTCGATGCAGCCACTACCTCACGTTTATATTTATGTCACTTCTGTTTACTAAAGGCTCATGACTATGCATGCCATCTAATTTGTCATCCCAGCACCACTTCAGTGTCTTATTCTTTATACCATCCGATTGCAAATGAGCTGTTGTGCAGAGTGACATAGCAAGAAAAAGAGGTATGAATAGACAGTGAGTCAAGATAGTTGGCATTCATATTTAGTTATGGAAACATCTCATCCCAATTTGCCTTGTTTATTATACAAACATAGTTCTGTTCCATATTGGCTGGAAGAATACATTCCACCCAGTGTGCATTGGTTCAGATTTCCATAAGTTATCCTGCTCTTCCTCCTGGCAACAAGAAGCAAATATCGATTCCCGACCTGAGAAGACCAGCGGGATCAACGGCAAAAAGGCGCAGTTAGACCGGCGAGCACATGCGAGCATCGCTCAGCGTGGGCAACAGAGAAGCAAAGGAAACTGATGACACTATCACTACAGCGTGGCGGCTAGAGTAGTGGGTCTGCACCAGGTCCTGGCCCAGCGGGAGAGGGGGGTGTCCTGGGTGCCAGTGTGGGCTTCTTATGTGCCATCCTCAGGAGAGTAGACTCCTCATACTAGCTAGTCTAGCTAACCTAGAACCGAACTACATACCGCTGCTGTTGGTCCATCTAAAGAAGTCACCCAGAGGAACACAGCACTTTGCAGCACTCTGAGATTCGATGACTAATTTGTCATTTTGACTACATGTAATATTTCACAGAAAAAAACACAAGCCATGTGTCTGTTTGTGAGGGGTTTGCACGCTCACCCTGTGTTCCCATTTGTGAGGGGTTTGCACGCTCACCCTGTGTTCCCATTTGTGAGGAGTTTGCACGCTCACCCTGTGTTCCCATTTGTGAGGGGTTTGCACACTCACCCTGTGTTCCCATTTGTGAGGGGTTTGCACACTCA
>JAODKN010000041.1:15957859-15968565 GCA_026774425.1 Petrocephalus zakoni
GAACGAATGTAAAGACAGTCTCCAGAATAAAAGCCTAGTCTAAACCCTCACTGCTTATCATATCAAAAGATTCATGTATGTTCTAACCTAAAACTGACCCACTCTCCATCTATGGCTAGATGTTCTGTTTATCAGTCCTAAATATCAGTGAACTATCAAACAGGTCAGCATAGCCCACATTACCTACTACTTCTTTGTCATCCTCCATATCATTAGCACCGCTAAGTTGTCATAGTGTGTCAGCCACTTCACATCAACTCATTTCCATCCAGTGAGGGTCACTGCATACCTACAGTCTATAGCCAGTGGTGCTGTTGATAGTTTACATTGGAACATTTTGACTCATCATCATTTTGAATCATCTGGGTCATGGTATAAGCTATGCATTTTTAGTACAGCATTTCGAAGCATTCAATTAAATATTTACATTTACGGCATTTAGCTGACATTCTTATCCAGAGTGACTTACAGTACATTACAATCTCCATGGAGCAACTTGGGGTTAAGGGTCTTGCTCAGGGACCCACTGGGGGTAGGTGGCAATTGAACCAGTGATCTCGTGGTCCATAACCAGAGCCTCAAACCACTAGGCCACCACCATCCCCATATTAACACAGAAATAGTATAATGTCTGAGTGTATACTGTATCACTACTGAATATGTAATTTTCCATCATAAGGGGCATTAAATGTCACTGGGGGAAGCGAGGGGGAGGTCCTCCGCTATTAAAATTTCAATGACACCCCACACTGGTGACATAAATGACAACTGTGCAGAGTCATTCTCACAACAGGAGGCTCTCGTCATCACAGACAGGATTACCCCAGCATGGGTGCGTCAGCGGGCACTTGATTAGCAGGGGCCTGGCAGGAAGGCACCAGCGCCATCAGGCGAGCGCCCCTGTCAAAAGAGCCAGCTGCCCCGGGAGGGGATTGCCCCCCCCAGTCCCCCTGCCCACACTGTGCCGCAGAGCCGGGACCTCCTCGCGGATTGAAAGATGATTATGGGACCTCTGGGCACCTCAGAAAAGAGACTGGGGCAAGAGAAAAGACAGGCTCACTTCTGAGAGGAGTGTCTCAGTCAAAGCTGAGGTACATGCAAGGAGTTACCTCCAAACTACACTCTCAGGAAAAAGGTATATAAAATAAGATACGAAAATAAAGAAGTAAAAACTAAAACAAAATAAAACAAAAACTATAATTTTTGCTTCTGGAAAAAACAAATAAAAATAAACATCAAATACTTTCTGTTACATTGCTTAAGATTATTTAGCTAAAGTAATGGTTTGTTTATGGTTCCTAATTGATGTAAATCATTAGAGGAAACCCATATATTACCTTTTGATGATCATTAATAATACCTGGAATGTGTTTAGGCCATTTTGCGGACATCAGGACATCATGTGCACACTGTATTCATGTAGGATTCTGATCAGACACAAAATTAAAAATAGTCTGTTCCTAGAAATAAAATTAACCGAAACCAAAATATATAGAAAATGAATAGAAATATGCCAAAAAATTAAAAGTAATTAAACCACATGGAAAACTAAGAAAATAGTGAACTGGATTTCAATCTGAAAATAATATAAAAATATCCAGAAAATCAAAAAGTTATACACCGTTACGCTGCCAGGGAACCAATTAACACCGATCTCCCACTGAAGTGTCAAGGCTCCCGTTCGTTCGCAGCGTGCATGTTTCCTCCCAGCTGACGTAGCTGCACACCCGTTAAGGATGCTGGGTGACAGATCTTTCAGCAGCCCCAACCACACTGTTTGGCAGGCGTCCTCTGCTGCAACTCATCCCCCCGATTCCTCATGTTAAATTGATGGCCGTGTCACCAAACGTCCAATATGCTCAAGTCTTTGACAGGTTTATGACTTCTAACCTGTAATGGTTTGGGCAGCAGCCCCGGATATACATGGATAGTCCCATTGCACAGATGCAAACAAACACTGAGCTCCTGTCTCATCTCGACAGCTGCAGTCTGTTTGGCTTCTCCTAACTTTCACAAAGAGAAGGCCGAAGGGAAGAGTGCATTAGTGCAGAGTTGGAGTGCTTCTTTGTGTCTGTCACACATATTATGCTGGTTATGCTGGTCTCCCAGAGACCCAGCACAAGTTTACAGTTAATAGTTAAACTGCCTCAATCGCACAGAAATTCCATATGTTGATAACTATCCTAGACCTTAAATCTACCTTAGTAACATTTTTTTTAACTTTGTTTTCCATTGTTTTAGCACATAGTAAAATGGCTGCTTTAATTAAATTTAATTTCATTTTATTTTATTTTTTTTACTCAAATGTTATATTGAGCCCTGTCTCATGCCCTTCCTTGTAAAAGTACCACCCAGATGCATGCACATCCATCTCTCCCCAAACCCCATGCCACAGTGCACTGCTTTCCACATCCTCAGCAGTGTGTATCCAACACTGTGTCCTGCTTTGTTTTGATCCCAGTAACCCAGATTCCAATTTGAAGCCAATCCAACACCCACAACGTCCTCTTGTGCAAAGGCTCCCCTGTTCAGCCCTGACACATCCTTTTTCTTCCCCTCCTCCACTCACAAATCCTTGTTTATGTTTCTGCCGCCCTGTCCCCATCTAACCCTGCAAAGGTTAAACACACAAGCATGTTCCCTGAAGCCAAGTCTCTCTGCCATGTCTTCCCACTCCGCTAGCATCAGACAGGCAGAATGAGCCAGTAAAAAATAAATAAATAAGTAAAGCCAAAGCTGGGGGCTTACGGCTTCTGACAGGTCTGGGAGGACAGGTTGGCCAGGCCTCGTATCGCCGAGCATGAACACGTCAGGCGTCCCTGCCAGCTGCTTACTTAACAGCATCCTGGTATGATTTTCTGCTGACATTCACGAATGACTGAAGGGCTTGTTGTTAGAGTACAACGTGTAATATATTAATGGTACTCCCAGGGAATTAAAGCAGGAAAGGCTGTGAATTGTTTTTGTTTTACAATATCATATATATATCAGGGAATATACTGCGGGGAAAAGTACTGTAATATACTTTTGCATCGAATGCATTAAAGGGAGATGAAAAATCTGAACAACTAGGAAATCATTGCCATGATAAAAAAATGCAAACCGCTCCAAATTAGGTGAGAGTCATTATGTGAAATTTTAAATTAAAGTCATTACTCAGTGTCAGGGAGAAGGTCACCATCCTTTTGCATGGGTTGTGCACGGTGATGATGCTACCAGGTGTCTCTGTAATACAATGCGCAAAAAATCTGCTGAGTCACACAAATAACGGTCCAAGCAGGCAGCACGGAGATTAAACTCTCTACGCCTGCTATTAATCTGAGCCACATAGATCAAGCAGCACCTCATCTTTAACGTAAAGTCTTCTCAAAGGATTCTTCAAATGCGAACATGACCGTAACTACACATAAATGGTTTGTTAGCCTGCGTACATCTTATGTACAGCTCAAGATTATTTATTGTGAGACCGGGCAAAGAATAAACTGCCACTTTGCAGTGTAAAACCTTACCGAGCAACTTATTTGGTGAAAGAAATGTAACACAAAGAAACAGCACATATGCAGAAACATTTACTCTGGTTACTCTGACACACGTCCCACCATTTAAATATTCTGCAGCATTTTGTCAGCCCATTATGTTAGCTGCACTGTCTTTGAGCCATGAAACATTTTACATAGATTTTTGTTTAATTGTTTTTATTTTTTGCTTTATCGGATTGCTTCAGAGCTGTTTGGATATGCAGTTGGACACAAAATAAGCACTTAAGCAAAAGAATTCAGGAAACACTGACACCCCACTAATCCGCCATGTGCTAGCAGTTGAGCTCAGTAGCCTGTGTGGGAGCACTTCAAACTGTGGGCGCAGAGGTATGCTCTCTGTGGGCTTAGGCGGAAAGAGCTCCAAGCCATCGCCTAGCATGCTCACGGTGGGCGATAGGATTTTTAACCTGCTGGTTTGGTTCTATGCGCTAGCCGTCACTAACTGGCCCACACCGGGAAACACAGCGCTGTATCATACATGCGTCAAAAGGCCAGTCTGATTTATAACCGCTAACAGTAGAAAGAAAAAAGCGCATCAGCGCTGACAATGGTGCACCTGCTGCCTGTGTTAGCGCCGAAACAGGTGCTGCTATACAATTACGTAACTAGGGGCTGAAGGTAACTTTTTGTCGGGGGAGAGAGCTTAAACATCGACTCTGCACCACCATGACTGCAATGAGGACTGAGCAATGATAGGTCATCTGGGTCCCTCTCCCGGAGGGGCTGCTGGGATTAAGTGGCTCTTTGAAGAACATTTACACAGCATTTATGTCAGTAAGGCTTTTAGCGCATAAACCAACCAGAAGACACATGTTGGAAAATAGATCACCATTGGATCCTTTGTGCTTGAATATGGAAAGGGAAGTGGTCTGATACTGAAAGTGGGTGAAAGGATATGGGCCGTTTCATCCTCTCAACACTAGTACAACGGTGTTATTTCAATTGCTATAAAAGTCTAACTGTTTTCTTCTAACTCAACAAAACCCAAACAAAAACACAGTGCATACTGTTCCTTCCCTCTTTCACATCATAACTTTATCTTCCACAGCAAAAAAACAAGAAACTAAAACTATGGACATATTTACATTAATCAATACATCTGTTTAGGTGATATTCCCTGAATGTCTCACTTTGCAAGATAATATTAGAGACGAAATAAGAGCTTCTGTTTAGCTCTGTAAGCTGCTTTCCTGCACGTCAAAATCTGTTCACTGTCTGACTGACATCTGGCCATTAACCATAATTCTGTGCATATTTCCTTTACTTGAATCATCATTCTCAGATGTTCTGTCTATTTATAAAAGAAAAAAAAGCCATAAATCAACAAAGTGCGTCAGGTATTGATGAAGGAACACTAAAAGTGCGTCATAAAAGCACAAAAACATGAACGATGGGACGTGGAGAGGAGGAGAGGAGGAGAGGAGATCAGCAAAGGAAATCTATTTCCTCGGCTGTATCTCCGGTGAGGCCACTTCACACATCACCCTCAATATTCATCCGAGAGGCAAGATTCCATGTGCAGAATGGCTGTAATTAAGTAACTGTGGACGAGCACTTCGACTCCGAGAGACAGCAAAATAAATCCCTCTCCAGATGCCACCAAGAACAGAGAGAAAAACACCCCGGCAGAGCTTTGTGTCCTGTCCAGCAGAGACTTTGGCACTCGCGGAGCACAATAACAACGATAAAACTGTGGTCAGTGCCCACATAGATTAGCCACACTTTTCTCTTACAGGTCACTGCAGATAATAGGCACATTAAGCAAAAGAGCATCAACCCAAGCAGGCGGTGTCACTAAGGGCAGTCAGTCTGCTGCCATGTGCGAGTGCAACAACATTATCAAACATCCTGTGGTTTTATTTATATCTCTTACTTTCCCATTATATTTATTTCACTTTAAATAAATATAATTATAATATATTGATGTTAAAACTCTTACAGGTAGCTGGAAATAACAACCCTACTGTATAGCAGACAACAGAAGCTAAAGATAAAGAAACATACGAGTAAAACAGCAGCCATTAACATAGTTAAATCAAATGAATGTTTTTGTAAATAGACACACACCTTTTTGAGTGCAGCAATGAATTCCACGCATAACAAACTGCATGGCAAAGGGGGTGCTAGACACGATCTAGCCAATTGTCAGATGACAGGAGTTCAATGCTGGAGTGCAGTTAGTTGGATTTATTACTGCAATTCGAAAGTGGAATGCTTGTGGACTATTTTGCATAGCTATTTTAAAGTGTTTTCACCAGTCGACTGGCTCAGGTTCAAATGTTTTCTTTGTCTGAGCATGAAAAATGTCAATGGGATCGAACATCAGGCTGAATTCAGGCACAGAGGTGCTTTTCTGGCACGCGGCAATGGCAGGCGGCTCGATCCTGCAGCATGCCTTTGACATGCAAAGCTGAGACACACCAGCTCCAATCTGAACCATGTTTGACACACAACTGACCCTCCCGGGCAGGAGCAGTAAAGACAGTCCAAAATAGCGAGGATGGTCTGAGCTGGGAGCATTCGGGAGCGAGGATGGTCTGAGCTGGGAGCACTGGGGAGTGTCCAGCTCTGCTCAATAAAAAGGTCTGTCAGTTCGCTGCTGAATGTTCAAAAATAACATTAAATCATTTGTTTTACTGAGGAAGTATTTCACACCATGTCCTGGGAAACCGTACGGGACGAAATGCAAAAATGTTCTAAGCTGGATATACATCTCCCCTGCTTTGCTGATGCTATGGGAAGAAATGCAAAAATGTTCTAAGCTGGATATACATCTCCCCTGCTTTGCCGAGGCTATGGGAAGAAATGCAAAAATGTTCTAAGCTGGATATACATCTCCCCTGCTTTGCCGATGCTATGGGAAGACATGCAAAATGTTCTAAGCTGGATATACATCTCCCCTGCTTTGCCGATGCTAAAAGAAGACATGCAAAAATGTTCTAAGCTGGATATACATCTCCCCTGCTTTGCCGATGCTATGGGAAGACATGCAAAATGTTCTAAGCTGGATATACATCTCCCCTGCTTTGCTGATGCTATGGGAAGACATGCAAAAATGTTCTATGCTGGATATACATCTCCCTTGCTTTGCTGATGCTAAGAGAAGACATGCAAAAATGTTCTAAGCTGGATATACGTCTCCCCTGCTTTGCTGATGCTAAGAAAAGACATGCAAAAATGTTCTAAGCTGGATTTACACCTCCCCTGCTTTGCTGGTGCTAAGAGAAGGCATGCAAAAATGTTCTAAGCTGGATTTACACCTCCCCTGCTTTGCTGATGCTAAGAGAAGACATGCAAAAAATTTTCTAAGCTGGATATACATCTCCCCTGCTTTGCTGATGCTAAGAGAAGACATGCAAAAATGTTCTAAGCTGGATATGCATCTCCCGTGCTTTGCTGGTGCTGAGGAACACTGCCAGTTATTTGGGCAGGGAGCTCTCTGCAGATCCCTGGGAAATGTATGGTTTAATCAATGAGAGGCAATAATAGGGAGAGCCAGTGCCCTGCTGCAGGAGGCTCCTAGCTCAGAGGTGTGGGAGCCGTTCCCCAGCCACCTCCATCTCTGCACCGCTGCAGCACGGACACCTGCCTGCTACCCTCTGCCGTATCTCACACGCCATGTTTGATTTTTTCATTAACCAGCCGGACGGCCCCCGATTGGTGACGGCCGCTGTCTGTCTGCTGTCATTCAGTTAGTTTCTGCCACACTTAATCATGACTTACATCAGTGTCATTTCAAGCCACATCAAAGTATTAATGAGGTTTAATTATCGAAACTAAGAAATGTTTACTGTGATTTTCATAATCTTCAACCGCTGTATTCGTACAAAGGATTTCTTTACTGCAATCACCCATGACCCTTACCACGATAAGTGGTCGGAAGAGAAATGACTAATCAAATATTAGTCTTTGTATTATTAGTAGTATTAGTATAATATTATTAGTATTAGTATTATATTAATATTAGTCTACTATAAATATTTTGACTGGCAGGGAAAGCAAAAGCTTTTTAAACTGCACCTGCTTATGGTGAACATGGAGTATATGCCATTTATACCATGGAGAATATACCATCTATACCATTGAGTATATACCATTTATACCACAGAGTGCATACCATTTATACTATGGGGTATATACCATTTATACCATAGAGCATATACCATTTATACCATGGAGTATAAAACCATTTATACCATAGACTATATACCATTTATACCATGGAGTATATTTGTAAACAAAGAAGTTACTGATATTTACCCTGAACATGTCACCTATCTATCCATCTAGCTCTATCCACTTAAATGACAGATAGAGCTGTAACACTGTATTGACTTTTATAATAAATCCCTGGTTAATAGCTGCTGTTGTAGCTAGAAATAGCCAGGTTCTAGATGCTGAGATAGAAAAAAGCTCCGATTCAGTGGAAATGTCTGAGTTGGGATACGAAAGTGAGAAAAAGATGCAGTCTGATTAAACGGAAATCGCAGTGTAGGATTACAGAAAGTGAGAGTCAATGAAAACGTGTGCACTGGATTACAAAACGATTTAGTGCAATTGAATAGAAACGCCTGCGTCAGATTATAAAACCGAGGCAACAGCAATTTCTTGTGGAGCCCAGATCAGGCTTCTCCTGTAAGGTGAAGCGAAATGGATCTACTGTGACAGGAGAGCGGCAGAGCCGAACCCCACGGGACGCGCTCTAAGAATGGAGTTACTGTGTCAGCAGAGACCTGCTGTCAAGACAGCACTACCTACTAAGCCAGGAAGCTGGCATGCTTAGCCCTAATGACCGAGCAAAATGGGTTAGCAATCCGCTATCTTTTTCCTGAACACTGGCGGGGAAGACTGGGGCTGTGCAGCTGATCTATCCCTCATGCGTTTAGCTCAATATCACTATTGATCTAGTTGTAAGCAGAGAGGGGCGGATTTATGCTCTTATTAGCAACTCCTAATGTCTGATTGGGACAGATTAAAGGTCTGTTACTGCCTGGGGGGCGCAAAATCATCTAAATGCCTTCATTAAGGAAGCTGAATATCCAATTACCCCAAGACAAGACCCACCCTTTTAAATGAAAGTCTGGGGGGCAGGGTGGGACACACAGAGGGGGGCAGGGTGGGACACACAGAGGTAGTAAGGGGGTTCTGTAAGTATTCGCCATGTCATATAGTATCAGCCATGCAGAGGCTTTAGCTGAAAATTACTAATAAATGGTGTATGAACTTTCAGTACCCTCATCACCAGAGCGGAAGTATTCAGGAAAAACAAGTCTGTGAATGTAATCTTAAGATACACCTGAATTATTGCATTGCAAGGTTCAACATAAAAAAAAAACATCAGAGAAAAATCCTAAAATACAACTAGTTAAGAAGCTCATTTGTATTCACACACACAGTTCCTTTGTAAATCTAATTTACAGATTATACCATCATCGAGGAGGTCCTCAGATTAAAAGCAGACCCATTCCGCCATAAAACAAGCACATACAAACTCTCAAATTAAACACTGATCAGAAGGTTGTTGGCACTGGTGTCCATAGCCACCTCCCCTTCTCAGCTTTTCCTTCCCAGTGGAGAGGGAACATCTTAAATCTGCCTTAAGGGATTCATTCCATGTGCTGCTTTTGAATGAATTTGAATACAATGTAATTACAGAAGTGACAAGCTTTCTTGGGAGTGCACCTCAAAAACACATAGTTTTTCTTAAAAAGGGATGGACATAGTTCTAGGGCTCACTTTCCTGTGACACTGGCAGTGGGCTGATCCAGGAATAAGCCTTACAAGGAGCGAGGGTCTCAGTCATAGTTATCATGTCATGCTGCCTCACCCTAGTGAATAAACAGCTTAATCTTGTCCATGCGCCAGCGAGGCACACCCACCCTATGCCTGATTTAATGTTCAGGCAGAGCCATGGCCTGACATTCTACCCGCTATGCTCAAAGGGCCGATACCGACGCTACGTACATGGAGCCCATCCCTCAGACACAGCATGAACACAAAGCCCTTGTAATTCCCCTGTAACATGTTCAAATGTCTTATCTTTATTTAGGATTACAGTCCAAATATTATTGTAGATAGATATGTGCAATGTTGTTAAATTTGTAAGGACCGATTTTTTTTGTGGGAAATCTATGAAGAGAAATCTGCATGCAAAGTTGGATCGATGCCAAAATTTTGACTTTGACACCAACTTTAGTTGCTGAATTTCAATAGTAAATCAATACTGTCAAACATTTAAATACATGTACTATATTGCCTTGAAATAAACATTACCTTTTTATAAACCAACAGCAATAGCATGTAATGTATAGTTTTAACATTGTCAGTGAAATATGCGCAAAATAATTAAACACTTCTTAATTAATTAATCAAACTCACTTCTGCCGCCCTGTAAACTACACAAGAGGCGCGGAAATCGACAGCGACTGTGTCTCTCCCAAAAGCGCAGATTCGGTAGATGCACCATGTAACATGACTTCTTAGAAATAAAAAAAAAACTTTAGAAACATATCCTTTAAAATATTTGGTATTGTGATAAGATACTGACACTGGTGTGCGGAACAATGCTAACTGGAAGCTGGCTGGTAACCCGCCCTTTACTCGAAGCACAATGCATAGGTCGGATTGCAGGAGGCGGGCTATACAGGGACAGCAGCTTCGCGCCACTGTAGCACTGAATAAACCCACAAAGGAGCCTTAATCGAAGCTAAACTAAGTTAACAGGGAAATAAGATGAAAACACTTTGGCATGACAGACTTCTCAGTAGTGATGTCACTCTTACTCTGGGTATATACCACACATGGCAACCGCTGCCAGCACCACACTATTTCACATAATGATGCAACATCTGATGTAAGACTCAGAAGGGGGCTACTGGGTGCAGCGAGCTTGCAGAAGCCAGGGGTCTACAGGGGATATCCACTGCCGACCGGAGAGACCCAATATCTCTGGCGCTCCTCACCCTGGTGTTTTCGGAACAGTTAATCTACGTCTACTATAGTTCATAGAATTTTGTCTTTCCTTTAAACGAGTACGTCAGGGCAGTATAGATGCCCACAAGGAGCGTATTGTGATACAGGTGCAAGGTGTGATACAGCTTCGCGCAGACCTCCGGAGATCACCATGAGATCACCATGAGATCACCATGAGATCACCATGAGATCACC
>JAODKN010000041.1:15976158-16002052 GCA_026774425.1 Petrocephalus zakoni
ATGGAATGTTGCTATATCGCCCTACAAGCTGACTTCCCACATCTGTCTCGGTATGGAATGTTGCTATATCGCCCTACAAGCTGACTTCCCACATCTGTCTCGGTATGGAATGTTGCTATATCGCCCTACAAGCTGACTTCCCACATCTGTCTCGGTATGGAATGTTGCTATATCGCCCTACTGACTTAGAGAAGTTTCCCACTTCTTGCATAAAGATCTCAGGAAATGATGATGAAAGCTTCAATCCTGGACCAAAAAAATCATTGCTTACTGCTTTTTCAACCCAAACAATACAAATATGCTATCCAAATCAAAGCAACCAGGAAATTTGCTAAGTATTAATCACCATTCAGACAAGAAATTGTGTCCTATTATGTGGAGCAAGCAGCTTCCTAGCATATAACTGCTTTAAGTGATGAAAAAAACTGGCATAAAAACTTGCGGTAGTTTTTTTTCCGTTTTAGTGCTTAGCCTGCCAGTAACAGGATATTCCCCAAAAGCTGTACACAGGCCAAGTTTGTATAATCTGCATTCCTCATCAAAAATGTAATGCCATGATTTACCTTATCCATTATAATAAGCCTGTGACATTCTACTATACTTCTGAAGTATAAAATGTGTGTTTGTGTTATGCTGTACCAGCTTCTGCTTACATCCATCTACATTGAAAGCTCACTCTGTCTTTTAATCACACCATCATCCTGATACAGCTTGTCAAAACGGAAATGCAAAGCATAAACATCAGTATGAAAACTGGTGTGGGACATGATCATCCAGGGCCACCTTAATTTCCTACAGGACAATTTCTTACTTGCATGTAATATCAAAACTACACACATTTGATATACATATTTATGCATGTATTTATGCATATAATGTGTAGTATTGAGTTATTGCATTGGTTCTCACCATTATCTGATGTATATGTATTGCAAATGATACAATAAATAATGCATAATTCCCTCACCCTTCAGAATTCCGAGCCACTAAGCTCCTTTGTCCCCTTAGCGTCCTGTGACTCTCATATTAGCCTCCAATAAATGTCTCTAGTTTGACGGCATACAGGAGGCAACTAAATCTGCTCTGACACCCACACTAGCGATCCCGCTGTGTGCTTGTGTTTATTGGAGCGCCCCGGTCTCTCAGCATTTACTGTGGAGCAGGACTTGGCGTGGGGGTGAGTTCAGGACCCTGGAGAGGGCTCTCGCTACAGGCAGCTTGGGTGGGGACAGCGGAACGGAACTCCCAAGGTGAAATGCACATGCGAAGCCCTTTGCAGCTCCCCCATAACAGCAGTCACATGTCTGTGATTTAAATCTACTATTACACATAATTTCATGCGAGATTCTGGAAAATCTGTAAGAAAAAAAACAAGTTGCAGGGGTGGATCTAGATCGCTGTTAACTCGTTGATTAAAAATCCCCAGGTTGTCCAGAGAAAACAGTTGTCATGGGGCAGCTGTCACGAAAAATAGCATAACTAAGTAACAAATAATAATAAAAACATATATATCGTTCAGAAGTTACGCAAGATTAAACAGCAGTCCAATGTGTTACAGAATTCATAGACCTACTTATTAACATGATAATTTTGGTTTATCTATTATTATTATTATTATTATTATTATTGTTGTTGTTGTTGTTATTATTAGGCTATGTTTGTTTATTGCCAGGCAAATACTTAAATGCTTTAATACGTAAGGATCACACCAGCACAGTACTCAAGCGCAATGGAATCCTTTTTGTTATGATGTGTTTTTTTTCTCCCCATGTGCACGGAGGCGGAAAAGACCTAATGCTGCCGCAAGCTTTTAGCACGACGCTGCAATCCTACAAGTCCGCGATCCCTTTACACGGGGCGTCCTTTTCGGCGGCCCCGGGGAGCCGCGCAGACCCCGGGGAGCCGCGCAGACCCGCACGCCCGCGCCGGTTGCCAGGAGCGACCGGAGACCTGCTGCTGGATGGATGCTGAGCGGATCGATACGGCGGCGACTTGATATGAAGAGAAAACAGCGGCTTCCCCGGGGATGCGGCAGCAAGGAAGCGTGAGAGCAGAGCGGACTCCGCCTGGCACCGCAGTTACATACTCGGGAACCGGGACTGCGCGCTCCGCCAGTGCCATGGAACGGTGCTGCAATGTATGCATGTCTCTCAAAGTCCATTGACGCAGCCAAGTCTCCCCACTACTGTAGTGGAAGGGAACAGCCCTGCCCATCCTGCATCCTAATGCAGCTTACACCCATAAACATCCCTGTGCACGGAGCTACAGCGGCGGATCTCACATGCTGCGCGGCGCAGCGACGTCTCATTCAAAGCGGCCCTCGACGGCATTAAAGGATCGTTACTCCTGACTGGATTTCACCCCCTGCCATTTCTTGCCCGTAACGTTTCGCCCGGAAGCTGGTAGTAGTTGGAAATAAACTTGCCCCAAAAGAGCAGCGTCTTTTGCTTTCGCTGAGGATGCAATGTGCGTCACGTGTAACTCGCGGTGTAAGCACCAACACTTTAAAGGCTGCCTAATGGTGATGCAACTTAGCACTGCCGGAACTATATGCAATAAGTAAATAGCAACTACAATTATGCATAAGCATTAAGATCAAGGCTGCTTCTCGCAAACCACTGTAAAGGATATGGCCATTCGGTTATTTTCTTAGCATATTTCCGAATAATGTTATCTTCACTAAAGATGAAAAGGGAGCGATTGACAGTAAGGCAGTTTTGTTTGACGGGAATAGGGTTGTATATGGCCATTGTCCTGGCTCTTTGGGCCATCGATTGTTTGTACATCCTTTGGCCACCCGGGGGGCCGCCCTGCCGGCTTGCCCCTCTCCCTGCACCCGCTGGACCACCGCCTCCATAGCGGGTAGGTAGATCGTCTCCGAAGCGAGCCATTCTAGAAACGTACAGATCCGTGAGAAAAAATCCAATTTGACATCAGATACGACAGAAAGGACGAGCATCACAACACAAGCTGTTATCCTAGTTTAGAGTTTGCATCTGTTTGGAGTCTGTTCGGCAAACATGGGAATATTGGTGAATATTTTCTACAGTTTTCCTGTTCGTTCCGGCTGGCAAATTCCCACTCTCGACTGCCTTCCTTTGTTCAGTCTTCCAAGTATAAGCAGAAAAAACAGAAAGTTAAATTCCGGTGTCGCACAATCCCTGCAAGGTGCACTTCAAAATACAAATGATGAAATGACTGTGTTCATTTTGGGCTTAAGACAATAAAATGTTCAAGAAACATCGAGCAAAGACTGAAAAAAGAATAAAGAAGTCCGATTCGATTTCACAATCAACATACAAACCACCCGAAAATTAAAATAAAATGAACTGGACAAAGACTCCAGATGTGATCTTCCTCTCTGGTTTTTCGCTTAATCCGAAGTGAATATGATGACTCAGGATTTTCTTTTCTCCATTCCCTTCGTTTCCACATAATTAAAATCAGGCAAGAGAAACCCCCACTATTGTCACTTCCCCGTTTTACTTGATCATTAGCTTTCAGCGTATATTGTATCCTATTTCTACCGTCTCAGCGCCTTATTAATAAACACACGTGACTGAAAGGAGCCTATCAGCAGCGCCACCTGTGCCGCTACCGAATATTCAGTAGCAGACTAAAACGACAAACTATTTCATTCGTAGCAATTTTCATAACGCCGCATATTCACGTGTTAGCCCGAAGCTCTGTAGAGTTCGTTATTTCTTGCACGGCACTTCAGACAAGCAGAGATTTTTGTTTTTATTTTCTGACGATTTGTTCTCTAAATCTGTGAAAACCGTTGTGGTCATGAGAATCCTGCACCTCCTCTGTTCTCAGGCAGGTTTGCTTCTAGCGAGAAGGTCGCATTTAGCTGGAATGAACCGGTGAAGATCTTAGAAAGGTATGCTGTATTGTGTCAGTGTGTCTTTTGTAATTTGTCAGATAAATTTAATGTAATGAAACACCTAAGGTTAATTTAAAATAGATTTAACAACTATTTCTTCAAAACAAAAATGTCTTGTTAGAGCATTACTTTTTTGAAGTCATGCTGACCCATTTTACTCATCGTATACCACTATATAACAAGAATATTTGCCCACAAAATATTTAATAATTTAAGGATTATTATCCACATTTGGGTGCACTTTGTCTCACAGCATAATAGATTGCGCTTTTTGGGGGGTGCTCACAGATTCAGCTTAAGATCAATGACCCAATATAGTGTTTTTTCCAACACGGAAACGCACACATATTAATGAAACACTGGAAATATTGTTAACCATTGATTTTTAAAGCGTTTTTTAATTATTGTGTCTATTTCAGTAAATAGGCTGTTATTTTCTGCAAATGTGGATGCCAGCAGATTTGCATTGCCATCGAGATTGCACAGGAGGACGTTCACTGTTATCCTATACCTTTCATGTCAATGAGTATCAGTGCCATCGATTCCTTTTTTTAAGAATTAAAAAGGAGGTTAAGGGTATTTTAAACTATTAATAACCACCTCTGTATCATTCATATCACTAACATATCAGCAACATTTGTGAAGTATGTGGAACAAGTATTTTATCGGGTCTGGAGTGCTAAGGTAAAAATGTAAATTGACAGATAAAAGTACAGTTTGCTTAGAAGCGTAGAAGATCAGAGGTGGAAATTATTTCCCAAAAAATCCAAGGGGACTACATACCAGGGCAATGCAAATGAATTTGCACTTCTGGAAAATCATTTGTTGCCCCTCTGGTGACTGTGAGTACCACACACAGCACAGTTTGGAATTGAAGGGGATAGTGTCTAACGCAGTCTTGCCTGGAGACACACAGTCACTCCGCTGTCCTTGCAGAGTCACAAAGCGACCAGGCAGAGCATCTCCATTAAAATCTGAGTCCCAGATTTTCCCAGTTCCCACCATGTCTCCAAAAGACTCTGTAATGTTCATTCTGCTCCCTGTACCAAAGGTGCTAGGAGCCTAAGATGTCACTGGAAAAACAGAGTATGTAGATGGCTGCATTTCTGCAAGCTGCCAACCTCCCCCTCCTCCAATCAATCAATTCACACTTTCACTTGCAGCTCTTTGGAATAATGACTCATGTGCGGGGCTATAGCTTTAAAAGGGGAAACCCTGGAGAGCTGCAAAATGAAGTAAAGAGAGATCTTCAATGTTCTGCACAGCCTGCGAGCCACACAGCATGGATGAAGGTCTACTCTCCCCAGACGTGGAGAAAGAGAGAGATGGAGATAGATGTTAGTGAGGATGGTGTGAAACAGGTCACATGGTTCAGGTTAAACTCCACACTAAAAATCACATGTGACGTGAGACGTGGCATTGCCCCTGTATAGGGGCAGGGAGGTATTCTGCACTTTGCATGCATTCTTGCTGTATACCTGCGGAAGCCATAGATTATTCCATCATCTTACTGACGTCAGCTTTTCATCCGAGCATTTTGTCTTGATAATGAACAAACAAAAAGCGAGATCGATTGTGGTTGTAAGAAGAGGCTTCTTATTTTAGCAATGACAAATAGTTTGACTGGATATCGAACCAGCTGGCACAGGGGGACGATGCTCCCACCCATAGCTGAGTCGTCATTGACACTTATGGGAAACACCAGCATGCATCCTTTAAAAAATCAGCAGGAAAAAAGCATGTTTCTCCAAGGCCAAAGACTGGTATCTCAGGACCCTGATATTCCACAATCCATCAAAAATGAATCCTATGTGAGATAAGGGAGCAGTCGGGTTTTAAAAGGAGGGACTGCTTCCTACATAATTAATAATAAAAGATAATTAGCTCCTGAAATTGGCAAAAAAAAAAATAGCTGCCTGAATGTTTAAAGCAGCGACCAGTTGCTTGTAACTTCATATGAAAGTAACTTAAAGTAACTGACATACAGCAAATAAGCAACTTTCCCATAATTCAAATTTGGACTTGCTGTCGGGAATCCTTCTGTCAATAATATAACAGGTATAAACAAGAATTCCAAAACAGCTTACTTTGAAAATATTGAACTTTTGTTCTTTGGGAAACAACTGTACAAGTTAATAACATCATATTAAGAACTAAATCTTAACTCAGAGCTACAGATTATCATTCTTTAAGCCTAGTTCCTTTAAAAGGTTCCACAGATGTATATTAACCGAAACATACCCAGGGATCCAAAACCACAACCTATTTTTTTTTTTCAGAAAACTTCAGGAACCATCCTCTGATCGCTTGGCCTGGTGAGTCACAGGGAGAATCAAACAATCACAAGAAGATGATTCCTCAAGCTGTTAGCGTACACGGGGATCACACTAAGCACGTTATATTACATTATCTTTTTTGACTTTGCTCGTTATTTTGACCTATACTAGTCGACCGTAATATTCTCCAGATAAGTTATGAGAAGCTTCATACATACTGTTTTTCCCCCCACAGCTGATTAACAAATAGCTATAACTTTATAGCTTTAACCACACATATGGTTATTAATCATTTAGTGATGAAACTGAAAATATATCCAGTCATGCAATACCATATGCCCCCTTAGGGTTACACCTGACAGTGTGGAGTGAAGGTCATCAGATCCTGCAGGAAATCTCTCTATACTGCTCACTAGGCTGGTTACCAGCCATGCCACTGCCTTTTTACCCTTTAGAGACACACTAACCTATCAGACCTGCAGTTTAAAACACCACCAGTCAATGACTGTATTGTCTGTAAAATCAATCCAGTTTGACTTTCGATAGAACCAAAATGCAATGCTGACGACTGCGCTATATAGAACCAATATTTCATACTTTAACAAGTGCCAGCTGTGAAACAATTTTGAGAAAACTTGGTCTTTGCTGCGAGACCTGTAATGCGGGCCTTTGGATATCACCCATACATCCCGTCTTACCTTATCCTCCAGTGAGGTCTTTCTTATTAATCAGAACCTTTTTCAGTACTTACAGACATCAGGTTGTGACCCATCTTCATCTTAAGAGATCAGATATGGAGATGCACATGTGTCAGGGCCCATTTTATTCCCTTCAGACTATAGGTTGTGAAAATGATAAACAGGAATAAGAATTATCTACATTAATTTACACGGCCAAGACAATGCCTACAGTTTCTTAAATATCTGTTCATGGGAGACATAAGTGCAATCACATCTTAATTAAGATAAAACTGAAATGCTGGAGTCAGCTCCTTAACTACAATTGAAATGAAACCTAATTCAGATAGATGTCACACGATTAAAGCCACAATTGAACACTCCCATAAATGTTCTTCCTAATACTGCTGTGTAACAGCTGAGAAGTGTGGACATTTTTACTTTATTGCTATTATGAAAACATTCATACATTCATACATTATATTGGATGCAGGGCAGAGTATTGCAGTGTGCTGCATTTTCAGGGAGACCAGACCACGACGACAAATTAGGCATGCTGTAGAGAGCAGCACGACTCTGAGACACAGTACAGCACTCTCCACGTCCTCTCTCGGCCTTCTGCAGAAATTCAAGATGGAATTTCTCTAACAAAAAAAGGATGTATTTACTCAGCGGAGCTCATCATTATGTACAAGCTGGAAGGCACAGCATTCTCAGATTTTCTGAAAATCCCTAATGCGTGGAAGATGGCCACCACTCCCTCAAGTAATCAAATCCGTAGAAATAAACAATCACCATCCCTTGGTTTATTTTTATAATTATTTTCAGATAATCCCAAGTCTTGAAAATAAGCTTGCGGTTTTAAGATATCCCTTCTGCTCTGGTCTGACATTGTCATTATGAAAATGATCAAAGTGTTTTCTCGCATTTTGAAATGTGGCTCAGTGGGTCCGGATATTATGCCGGGGACTGGATGGGCGCTGGATCATCATTGCACTCTTGAACAAGGCCCTTAACCCCAGCTGCTCCAGGGACTTGCTGGGCCTGCTTTCTCAAACTTTTAGATAAGAGTGTCTGCTAAATAAGTAAATGTCTAAAAATGAATAAACAAATTTTAGGGTGACAACACAAAAAAGCCAAATTAATGAGAACTTTACAATAAATTAAAGGCAATTAAAATATAAACTGTCGGCCCAAATAAACGGAAAGCCACTAGGCGATAGTATTTAAATATAAACAAAAACCAACAATTGTATTCTGCTGTCCATCTGTAAATATCTGCAGTGTAGCTGACTGTAGATAATACTATGCACTGGGGATTGGGAAGCCAGCTGACCTTGGACCTTGGGGGGGGGTATTTATTTAATCAAGGTTGTTAACCAGTTGTGTTTAGTAATTATGCTATAACAGCTATAACTGACTCATCTCATGGCATCTCCGACGCTAACTATGCTAGGGTAAAAATATGTTAAGTGAAGCCATATAAACAGCTGTGGAGTTTGAATTAAACTATATAGTCGGCAATTAATAGCTTAAAGTCTATCACTGCAGTTGGCGTTTTGCTTGCTTATCAAGGGGAAACTGGATACAAAATTCTGCATTAAATTCTCAAGGGTCTTTCAAGGATCCCAAAAAAGTATTTGATTATATTTTGCAGTTTTATAAAAATATATAACAAGGAACTGGCACTCTCAAAACACTTATTCCCAAAACCTTAGCTTTTTAGCAGTGCATCTACTCCCCCTATAGGCTCCCTATTTGTATTGCAAAACATTTTACAATTATTACAGTTAAAGGAAATTTCAAAATTCATTAAAAAAAATATCACTGACTTAACCTGAAGAATATAACCGAGTGAAAAGGAAAGGAAACGCATGTCAAATTTAACCTGTACAGGGTCACTGATGTAGCTCCTTGCTGAAATTATTTGTGGTAAAACACAAACTAAAAAAGGTACTTAACTTCAAATACACAGGGACAATATTCAGCCATACAACAGGGAAAAATGTGGGTGGGGGAATGTGTATAAGGGAAAATGTCTTCAGAAATAATTCATTTAATATTTACCCCAATGGGTTGCATATAACCTAAAATATGACACCCCCCCCCCAAATAAAAAAGCCAGTTGAGTTCCATCACAGCAAAGGACACTGATACCATAATGCATGTCAAGCTCACCCAACAGCCAGGAACCCAAACCTGTGTGTCCACTGCTAAAGATGTTACTCACAGCACTGGGCATAAAGAAATCATTCAGCATGCTTGACAGTAGCAAATTTATTGAAAAGTAAAAGGTACATCCAATTGCATCAATTATACTTCACTCCCTTGAAATACATGACAATGAAATTGAGCATGTATAATATATCCTGTATGTGTATGGAAAACTAACCAAAATAAAAATATTCTGGAAATAAAGTTTGGCTTGCCAAAAACGTAGAGACGTCATGGAAAACAGACGCTGACATATTTAGAAAACCGGCAGTAAATTGTAATGTAAAAAAGAGCTCATCTTACAGCCTGTATACTAGACCAGTATTAAAAATAAACACCACTGTCAGCACCAATAGCTTTCCATACTCAGCTTCATAATGTGCTTCCAGGCAGAATGCTTTTATTACCAAAATTTCATTTGCCTTTTTAAATTCACATTTGATAGAGTGCTTGTCTGACTCCTGCCATTTTATACAGTTATGTCGTTCTGTGCTAGTAACCATCAATCAGTCCCACAGGCAGACAGGGCGGCACACTAGACAGCGATACCTTCGCTGCCATGCTGTCACCCCTCTGTCCCTTAGAGAAGTATTCTCTATTTTTCTACCCACAATGCACCAGCATATGTATGGTTATGGCTTTACCTGTAATCTCAGGCAGTCGGATATGGAAGTGACCGTATAATATCAGAATTCATACCAGGAGCCACAGGAATATGGGAGTGAGTGATGAAACGCTTCATGTCATTTCCACCAATGAAATAAACGCTTAAGAAAGCTTGAAAACTGGGGCGGTTATGAAGTTCTTAAAGCAAAAACATAAAAAAAAAAAAACCTACTGGGTTAAAAAAAATATATATACACACACACTAATAAAAATAGATGTACCCTCTTCTCCATCCAGAAGTTTCCACCAGGAATGCTAATGAATAAAGCATTATGCTAGAATTTCTCCACTAATAAGTAATTGAAGCGCAGCGCATTCTACCCAAGTCTCGTCTTCATTTGCAGAAAACAAATGAACTGCAATCAGGACCGGCAGAGTTCGGATTTAAAAAAAGGCCCTCTGTCTCAGGCCCGGCACGGGCAGAGTTTGACGGCCAGACACGCAGTAGGACTGGTTTGGGCTTTTGTGCTTGTGAGCGACTCCTGCTTGGCGCGGCAGGACATGGGGGGCCTCAGCAGGGGCTGGAGGGGGCAGTGCAGGAGCTGGTGTCAGGCACGGCACTGGCGGGCTGGCCCTCGGGCACGCCATCCGCTTGTCTTTGGGCGAGAGTGGCTGCTGAGTATCTGCATTTCGGCGAAGAGCACTGGCAGGCAAAGTACTTGCTCTTGATTTCCCAGAAGTGATTACCGTAGTCAAACCTACGGAAAACCGTGAGAATTGTTCATGTTGTCTGTGGCCAATAACTTAGGAATATTCATTACATTAGACTTGTTACACGTATTTAGTTAGCAGAAGCATGAGTCCAAAGCGACATGCAAGTGAAGATCAGAGTGCAGGGTCAGCCAGGGTCTCTGGAGCAGTTGGGTTTAAGGTCCTTGCTCATGAGGGTCAAGGTGAAGTCATTCAGCCAGCCAAGGGATATGAACTGGCAACCTTCCGATCATGGGCAAAGAGCCCCAACCGCCAGAGACTCCAAGAGCCACGCGCCATTGCTCTGGCATCCAGTAAACCCAAGAAATATTTCAGCACAGATCCAATAAAAACTGCTTCCACAAGCTGGCATTAGGAAGAAAGGCCTTACCCCAGCTCATCTCCGGCATGGATGTGTTTGCTGGCAAAGAAGGCGATGTGCGGGAAGCGGAGATCCTGGTGCGTGGTGAACACTCGCACCGGAAACAGGTTTGGCTCGCACATGTGGTTGATGAATCTGCTGATGTTACCGTAGAATCGGGCGTCGACACAGTAGACGTCGCCTACCTGCGAGGGCAACAGCTGAAGAGGTGAGAGCGCGAACTATGGAGAATCGAGATCTACCTCCCGGCCCAAAACAACCCACAGCCTCACTTTTTATGAAGTGAATCTTTGTGATAGGGTTTTGACAAATTTGAGCTGTCACAGGGAACCACGAAGCCAACCAGCTTAGTAAGTCTACCTCAGTGTGGCTATTATTCAGCATATGATAAAGGTTACCCTGTACATGTTTTTCTAGATATCTTCAGCCTGAATGCTTATGTCTATGCACCAAAATAAAACTATCTGTAATGTAACATTCAAAATATTTCTTCAAGAACTTCAGAACAACACAAAAAAAAAAAAAAAACAGAAAGACAATACTTCAGAAACCCTTGTGAGCTGTAATGTTTGGCTGAAAAAGCACCGAGGAGCAGTAAGGTGCTGAGACCGCAAAATCAAGTATATGAGCCCATCACAGGGAATGCTTGGGTGACATACTTTATTGCGACGACTGCGTGTTACAGGAGAGCTGCAGCAGGAGTAACAGATAAATAAGCAAGTCGGGACGGGAAACGCAAGGTAAACAGCACTCAGTTACTGCTCTCATCATAGGTCAGAAGGTCATATAGTGTATCACTAGCACATCACTAGCGTCACATCAACAAAAGCATTTTAGATCCTGTATGCAAATTTAGTGAGTTGGCTATGGTTCTGATGTACAAAATAAAAAGTCCTAAGACCATTTATTTCTCAAAAGGGCTCTTTTATTAAAAGGATCACGTGCATGCTAACTGCTCTACAGAAGCTACAGAAGCTCAGTCTGCACAGCCCACTCTCACTAAGATGCTGTGGATAAGTCTGGGAATTCTCTGGTGTTTCCAGCAGCACCAACACTCTCAGCTAATGAGCGCAAACAGAAAGGGAACTCCTCTCAGTACTCCAGCCTGATCAATAAGTCATGCTATCCGAAGGAGCAGAAGAACAAAGGCCGAGTCTAAAGCGATTTAAAGGCCCTGCAGTAAGCCCGACAATAACATCTGATTCACAAGGTGAGGACTCAATCGCTGCAGAGTTATCTACCTGGAAGTTAGAGACCACTGAGAAGCACTCGTGCCCAAAACTACCTTTTAAACATATTCTGACAGTTTATAAGGGAAAAAATGTCCAGCGCTGGACGGCAGGTGTATTTATTTGCCAGCCCTTGTACACCACACAGTAAGGTAGATTGTGTAATATGGGGGCAGAGAGCACAGGCTAACACTTCACGAGTGCTTAACTGGAAATATTACCTTAACAACCCTCCCCCCTAAAAAAATGCAAGTACCTTATTGTCTAGGTTGAATAGGTATGAATCATCCTCCCTGACATCAGCTTCAGCATCAGAAATGATCTCTCCCACATACCTGCACACAATAAAAACACCACAATTCAATTAATGATACCATATTTAATGCTAGCCCCATCGGTAAATCCACTCTATTTTTAATTTAACCACAGACATGTGCCTGTGTCTTATCTAGTGAGGTCTTCAAATAACTAGTAGTCTCATTCAAAGCAAACTCATATTAAGTAACAAAAATACAGCAAACAAAATACAGACCCAGATGTGATCACTTTTATCTCTGCACCTCAGACGGCTGGGTAGCATACAATCAACAGTGGAGCTGTGATTTCAGGAGGTGTAGTACACTGAGCACTGGCGGTGTAGTACACTGAGCACTGGCGGTGTAGTACACTGAGCACTGGCGGTGTAGTACACTGAGACTGATGGAGACTCACTCGCATACGAAGGTGCCCTGGGGGATGTCCTGCAGCGCCTGCACCCCCCAGCCCATCCTGCCGGTGCGGAAGAGCTTCAGCCGGACCCTGGGAGTAAAACACGCCGCCGCAGTATTCAGTCAGTGCCGCTCCTGGGTCGCACCATCGGGCATTTCTGCGGCGGGTCTCCATGATTTAGGTACATGCCCCAACATACACAGCTCTCCATCCATTATACCAGCAAATGCATCAAAGAGCACGGAGCTGACTGAGATAGAGCAAAACTGATCTGATGAGCATTTACTCCGCAGGACCCCCGAGTGAGTCGGCTTACCGGAGACCGTTCTGCACCACGCGGTTCTTGCAGGTCCTCCAACAGGAGCATGCATGGTTGCATTCGAAGATCAGCGGTGGCTCCTCCCGGCTGAACTCACTCAGCAGTCGACCCTCCTTGACACACAGACATGGACACGAAAAGGTTCCGGGCACAGTACTTACACAGAAGCATGAAGACATTTCCATGCACAAGAAAACATTAAAATAATACTGCATGGCTCAACAGTATTATATGACCATACACTGATGAGAATGCTTCTACGGAGCATTGCTTACACTAAATAAGATTTTAAGAATTTTACATCTCAGTGGGACGTGAAACTTTAATAACCCACAGGTTATACAATCTCTCTCCGGCCTCCTAAAAGGCAACATTTTCCCAGTGCATCTAAACATTGCAACGTCGCAATCATCAAAATAATAAAGAAATAAAATAAGTAAAATATATAAGCAGCTATGATAGCAGACATTTTTGAACACACAGTGTCCGCTCACATCTAAAGGTGACGGCGAACTTGGCAGCTTAGCCCTCCTGCATCAGAGTTTTTCCTCAAAAAGGCAGTGTAGCTCGAGGAGAGCCGGGGGCAATAGACAGAGAGCTTGGCCTAATGCGGCGGCGGCGGCTTTACAGAGAGCTTGGCATAATGCGGCGGCGGCGGCTTTACAGAGAGCTTGGCCTAATGCGGCGGCGGCGGCTTTACAGAGAGCTTGGCCTAATGCGGCGGCGGCGGCTTTACCTTGTCATACCAGCAGCCCAGGCTGAGCTGAGCGCACATGCAGTGAGAAGAGGAGCAGTCGTCTTTGCACACGCAGTACTAAAAGATGACAGGAAAGACCAGCCGGAAATAAAACCGGCTGCTCAAAGAGCCGAACGTCACAACACACACACACATTTGTTTACCTGGTCAGGGGCAAATTTCAACATGGGACGGCTCTGGTACCTGCAGGTGTGTGATGTTCTTGTCGATGTTCAGCGGAGAGGTGACACAGCTGTTTGGCATGTACCTGAAGTTGTCGGGACATGGTTCGTGGTCCACTGCATTCACGCACGGGACTGGCACATTCTCATAACCCCGTGAGATGTCCCTGGACAGAAAAGCGAGATAAAAACTATGAAGATCACACAGTACTTTGTTTTAAAACACAACATCAGGTGCAATAAATAAAGACATTACTACCACATTAATACTGAATCAACTCCTAAAATAACTGCTGTTAAAATGCACAACAGGGAAAACAGTCACAGGAGGCGGCGAGACACCACCCAGAATGCAACAGCAAGGTCTGAAGGCCCGCCCAGCCCCTGAGTGACAGCCAGACTACCTGCTGAGGAACCTCTCCTGCAGGCGTCCCGCACTGCTCCCCGCCTCCTTTAGTTTCTTATTGGTCTGCAAAGCCACCCACACCACAGAGCCAGGGCTGCAGCAATCCAGAGGGGTCTCCCCCTCTTGGTTCTTCAGGTTAACGTTGGCTCCGCGGGAGAGAAAGAGCCTGCCCGGGAGACAGCAAACACGCATCAAACATACTCTAGGGGGCCCTCAACTCCAGGGCTTTCCATGGTATATAAAGCAGGGGGGATTTGGATTTTTTTTTGGATTTTAAATCAGACGGCCCGAGCCCATGCGGCACCCAGCACTCACTCCACACAGTCCAGCTGGCTCTCTCGAGTGGCGATGTGCAGTGGTGAGTCCCCGTGCACGTTGACCGCATGCAGGTCAGACTTGGCATCCAGCAGGATGTGGGCGATGTCCATAGAGCCGGAGAAGGCTGCCCAGTGCAGGCATATGTTCTCCTCCTTTAATGGTCAGCGTGTAAGAAAAAACACACACACACACACAAAAATGACTAGGTAATACTGGCCAGAACATCACAGGGCACGTTTCAAAAGGACTGAAGAGTGGTGACGGTTTACGTAAATTATCAGTGGTGCAGCTTCAAAATACTTCAAGCATATGAAAGCACGCTTACATGTGCTACCGCTTTCAGACTGCTTAATTATGCATCTCAAAATGTAGTATTAAGCCCATAACTAACAACTCCATACACAGAAAAACTTGTTTCTTGACAGCGAATTAATCATTATGAAGGTAAGTAATAGAAAATTGAGTGATTTGGACAGGGAGGTAATCCAGGTAGATGATCACAGGAAGGCCAGCCTGGGCCCTCACCTTGTCTCTGATATTGACGTCGGCCCCTCGAGAAAGCAGGAGCTTCACTTGTTCGATGTGCTTATACTCCGTGGCCCAGATCACGGGGGTCCATCCGCCGTCGTCCTGAAAGCCACGACAGTGCATGCTTTTTGTACATCGCTCAGCAGTAGGACACGGGCAGAGCGGCTACTTTAGCTGCCAGATACCCTGAAAACCCTGAGAATTTCCCTGTGCTCTACATCAACATCTGAGGGACAGACGGCTTTGTCTACTCTAAAGCTTCCAAAAGGCCGCAACAGTTTCTTACACATGGAGTCGAGATTCCTGCCGACACTGATTTATAAGCAGACGTGTGCTTACCTGACAGTTGATGCTGATCTGCCCTGTAGAAAGGAGGTGTTCCACTATCTTATGATGTCCTCTTTTAGCAGCGAGGTGTAACGAGGTAGAGCCTTCCATATCCTGCAACAGGCAAAGTGTCACGAACTTCCTCTAACCTGACATGATCTGCTTAGGGGACACATTCTGACTGATATAGGTGACATGTGTTGGTGTAAAAATGGCAATACTGGCTGCCCAAGACCTCTAACTCAGTACACGGCAGCTAACTTAGTTAAATGACTACAGAAATTGTTAAAAATGATCAGCTGATTATAAAAGCATTACACCACACCAGTGTTAAAGAAAACACAAAATTACAGTGGCAGAGACTATCGTGTCCTGTGCTGCCTGGGTCAGGCTCCAGGCCTGTGGTATGGAAAGTGGCTGGATACACAAATAGGGAGTGGTCACTGCCGGCTTTTATGACAGGTACCACAAAATGACACCTGCATCTTTGCTCTCGAAAGAGACATTTAGCCATGCCAGAAACCTTGTTTAGGGAATCCCTGGTATTACAGGGTAGAAGAATATTGGATTCTATAGCTAAAAATGCATTGGGGGAGAGTGCATCCATCAATGGACCCACACTGACCTTCTGTTTGATGTTTGCCCCTGCTCTTAGCAGATACCCAACTGTCTCCAGATGGTTGTTCTCACAGGCATCCATAAGGGGCGTCCTTTGGTCCTCATCACACATTTCCAGATTGGAGCCAGCCTAGAGAGCAGACAGAAGACTAATCATCTTACGTTTCAGCAAGCAGACCGCCAGACCTTTCCGAGTGACGCGAGTAAGAAGCTCTGTGGGTCAGCTACTCCAAACACATGCACCCAAAAACTGACCCCTGAATATTTATGAATCAAAATATCAGAAATGACTAAAATCCTCACATACCAGTAATTAATCAAAACTAACAACCAAAAATGTAAGGTTTATAGGCCATAATAAAGTAGAGTGGGTTCTGCATCCCCGTGGTACACTTAGACCTTAATTCAAAACATTTTTCAAAATGATATTTTTAAGGAATTTATAACTCACTCAACCTATCATAATATCTATGAAACATCTGAAAATTTGACAGGAAATGGTGTTCATCCTCCCTGCCAGGTCAACGACCGCCCCACCTGAACCAGCATGTGACAGATGTCATGGTGACCGGCCTCGGCCGCTACGTGCAGGGGCGTGCGCTTCCTCTGCCCGTCAGCCCTGAAGTTTGGGTCAACGCCATCAACTAGGACGAGACACCATACCACACTCTTCAGACTGTCCACTTACACCTAAACTGCATTCAGCATTTCCAAGAAGCCCGATCGCAGTGCTTCGGTAGGAACGCGGAAGGGCGCGGAGGCTAGACATACCCAGCATTAGGATGACCCTATGCAGCTCCCCCTGCTTGGCGGAGAGGTACAGCTGCTTGGGGTGAAACCTCAGCTTTTTGGGCCTGCCCAATAAAAGAAACACAGTAAGACAAAATACTCCATCCAGAAGAACACCGAGACTGTGGAGACAGCAGAAAACTCAAATGTTACAGTACACTGCAGAATGGATGATGACATTTTGGTAATTTATAAACGCATTCATAACACATAATAATGCACTCATAAAACATTGTAAACATGTATATAAATATTTATCAAAAGTGTTTCATGAAGCTCTCAACTATAATGCACTATAGATACCCTTCATAATGCATTACAATGGCATACAGTGCATTGTAGATGAGAGCTTCATAGAGTATTCGTAATCCATAATGCACATAACTATAATGTGGTATGCCTTTTTATAAATGGGTATGTTTATAATACTTTATGAATGTGTTACAATGAATTATAAGAACAGTTATTAGGTTTTATGAATATAAGCTTCATAGAAAGCATTACTGGAAGGGACAGGATATCATTCCCTACTCTATTACTGATAGTACTGGTCCTGGACCAGAGCTGCTCTGCCATAGCATTGAGATTAACCATCATAGTACTGGTCCTGGACCAGAGCTGCTCTGCCATAGCATTGAGATTAACCATCATAGTACTGGTCCTGGACCAGAGCTGCTCTGCCATAGCATTGAGATTAACCATCATAGTACTGGTACTGGACCAGAGCTGCTCTGCCATAGCATTGAGATTAACCATCATGGTTGCCTCTACTGCCCAGTAACCTTACTTCTCTGCATCCAACACCAGGAGAATGCTCTCCAGACTTTCGCTGCCCGTTCCCAGTGCTGCTGCAGCAATCAGAGACTCGACCTTTGACCCATTAAGAGGAACGGTCTCAGATGTATCTGGGGTCTCAGGTGATGGGCTGGCAGCCTTTTCCTCACTGAACAGTCCAGGATGACACACAGAACACGTGGTCTTTAGGAATCACTTTTAAGCACTGACTAAATCACAGAAGCACTGATAGTCATTTTTATTACTAGGTTTTTATTAATATTTTATAGTATTATAATTGATACTACTACTACTAAAAATAATATCACAATCCAATATGGAATCCTTGGTCCATGCTTGATTTTAGGTACGCCAAAAACCATGCAGAAAAGCCCGGACCTGAAACACCCTGCCTGGACATACCCTCCGGTGGTGGTGTCAGGCTTTCCTTCAGACAGAGCAGCTTTCTCTGGGCCAGGGGTTAATGGCATCCTGGAGGAGGTGTCTGCCTTGCCTTCAGAGAGGGTACCGTTCTCAGGGCAAGGGGTTGGGGGTATCCTGGAAGAGGTGTCTGCCTTGCCTTCAGAGAGGGTACCCTTCTCGGGGCCAGGGGTTGGGGGTATCCTGGAAGAGGTGTCTGCCTTGCCTTCAGAGAGGGTACCCTTCTCTGGGCCAGGGGTTGGGGGTATCCTGGAGGAGGTGTCTGCCTTGCCTTCAGAGAAGGTAGCCTTCTCTGGGCCAGGGGTTGGGGGTATCCTGGAAGAGGTGTCTGCCTTGCCTTCAGAGAAGGTAGCCTTCTCTGGGCCAGGGGTTGCAGGCAACTTAGAGGTGGTGTCTGCCTGAGCAATGGTGACCTCCTTGGCTTTATTGGCCTCCTCTCCACAGTGAGGGCAGAAGGTCTGGCCGTTCATCACGGATGTGCAGGCCCGGTGGAAGCGGTGTGAGATGTTGCTATCTGGCTGGCACTCCATGAACGTTCCCTGTGTCAAAGCAGTAAGAAGCCAACTAGCTTCTCTCCTGTGTTTCCAAATCCCTGCTCTGACTCCAGATTCATTTTGGAAGAAAACTACTTCTCATCACAGAAAGTGACATGGACCGGCTACAACGGATTCTGTTATTAAACTACAACACAGGATGTGTAACAGCAAGAGCAGAGACTGAACATCTCAGCAAAGGGTGAGATCAGGCGAGCTTCAGGGGCCACTCACCGCCCTGCAGAAATAGCCACAGCCGGGACAGCACTGGTGCTTGACCATGCCAGCACGGTGCTCCTCACAAAGCACCATCAGCTGGACCATGTTGGAGGGCCTCATCATCTCAGACTTCACCACAGTATTCTGACACAGACTGAGCTACCAGGACGTGAAGGGAGACAGACAGCACAGGGTTGGTGACCCCATCCCAGGACATGTGAAGAAGCCTCCATGGCACAGAGCCCTACCTTCCCATCCACGCTCTCCGTGGCCATGCACTTCCTGTCGGCCAGCGTGAGGATCTCACGGCTCCTCGGGGCCTCCATGCGGCAGCAACACAGAGGCAGTTCCTGCACCAAGTCCTCCTCCGTGCTCTCCACACCACCAGGTAAGTCTGCGTGCAACAACCGTCTTTACAACAGAGCAGTCTTGACCCTCAGTGAGCAAGTAGACAACTTCTCAGTGAGACGGAGTAAGGATATGCTGCATTTACCCCTCATTCAGCACTCTGTTCACTTTAGGTTATTTAATGATTGCTAGAACAGTTTACAGCATATGCCAGTCACACATCTACAGGAGAATATTAATAAGTTAAGCAATTAATGTTCTGTTTCTGTAAAAAATGTAGGCTACAAAACCTATAAAAACTAGTTCAAAATGCCTTAAAAATGTGTGACCACTGTGATACCAAATGTTAAAAGCAAATTTCTTAAGAAGCATATTACACATTACAGAAAAAGACAACAGAGCATTCCCGGATGCTCTCCATTCAGGAGATGCAATTCCGAAGCTCACAAATTCGGGAAACATTTCAAACTTTGCTTTAGAGTGCAAAGAATGTGGAGAAATCCCAAGAGAAAGTCCCTAAGTGAGACCCCCTAAGCATGCCTTCCCCACCTGTTCCCTGTGAGAGGAAGAGCCCCTGAGCTCTCAGGTCCAGCGATTCCAGGGGCAGCTCTGTGTATTCCTGTTTAGCGCTGACTTGGGCCTGAGTTTCACACTCATTTCCTGAGTAAAGTGTGTCCAAATAAAAAATAAAGCATCAGTAAGGCTTATAAGTGCTCACATATCAAGTCATGCTTTTACAGTTATGTATTAACAGGCCAAAGGAACAGAATGAGGATGATGCTTTGGTACCAGAACTGCCTTCAGCCTTGGTTTTGAGTTTCCTCTTGCGCTTCCTGGATGGTCTAAGCCAGGGATTGTCACTCTTCCCCTTCTTCTTGAGCTTCTTCTTCAGGAAAGTCTCGGAGCTCTGCAAGGGGACAGCCGGTTACAGGAAACAAATCTCATATCTGGCAACATTTCACTGGTTTCAACCGTTTTGTTATCAAGAGCAACAGGCATCAGTTCTGTTCCCAGTGTTTCACACGTTAAAATGCACTGCCAGGTAAATAAACCCTAACGTTTCGACTGTCTGGATTATTGCCCGAAAGGCTGCCGGCCTCCCTTCTGCATGCCTGCAGATCTTGCTATAGATTCTCAGGAAGTGGGGATCCTGAGGTCTTACCGCGTCCGAGTCGTTCCCTTCCTCATCGCCATCTTCAGCAGATTCTCCAGATTTCTGTTCTTCCCCACCCAGCCCCTGGAATGGAAACGGACTGCATGAAACGCTTTAACGCCGGTAGAACACCTAGGGTTTTTTGATAATCCCCATGATGGAGCTACAGTTCCGACCTGCCAGGTCATACTCTGCTGGCTGACCTGCTGCGGGCGCTCAGCTGCCCCACTGCCTTCTGGGAGATCACCACGTCCCTCCTCTTCCCGCTCCCTTGTCTGGTCTCCTGCCTCTGAATCTTCTCCATCCTCAGACTCCTCATCAAAATCATTCTCAGCCTCATCTCCATTGACATACAAGCTCTCTTTCTGGAAAGTATGAAACAGAAAATAAAACCTAAGGGGGCTGTTGTATTAGGAAGGAGCAGAAGTGTGCAATACTCAAAGTGTGATGTTAAGGTATGCTATGAGCTCTTAACAGCTAAAAACCCATTGACAGGCAAGTGATGGGCAGACGTACGTGTGTGTGTGTGTGTGTGTGTGTGTGTGCACACACCTGAGCAGGAGCCGAGGGCTGAGCCACGTTCTTGAAAATCTCCATTAGAGAACACTGCTTCAGCGCTTTGGCTTTCTTCTTAGGCACTAGGCTGTAGGTCCCCATCTTTCTCCTCTTCTTCCGAGTCACGGAGGCTGCTGAGGGAATTTTCCATGGGTTGTTTGTGTGGGGGGAGGGGGAGTGGGGGATTTAGAAGTGCACAGGTTTACTTTTAATACCTCTCCTACAATTCCGAAAATTTATTATAAATAAATAAACCAAATGAACAGATGGCTTTTATAAAGCAACAAGATGGCTCCAGAAACTTAGGACTGAAAACGACAACTTCACTAAAAAACAAGGCCAGACCTAACAGGAGAAGATAGAAGCCCAAGCCATGTGTTTTCCAACCCATGACCTATTTACCCTGGTCCTAAGCTGAAAGTCCACCATGAGTGGGCGGAGCTCCTAGCCCAAGCCTGCGCTGACCTGCGGGTGCCTTGCTGGGGGCAGCGGCCGGGCTCTTCTGGCTCTGACGTAGCTGGCTTTGGGAAGCAGGCGTCTGCTGAGGCTTCCCCAGCTCCGAATGCAGCTCCAGCACCCCCCGGCCCTCCTCACTGACGCCGTCTGACTCTTTCCGTTCCCGGTTTAAAAGCTTCGCATTTCCAAGCAAGAAATGGATAAATATAAAATAGCTGATATGGATATCAAAGAAAACAAAAAATCGAGCGGTAAAGAAATCAGAAGCAACAAACGAGGCAGTAGTAAGACACAGGCAGAGACGGGAATTTTCATTTTAATACTAAGACTCAAGCCCTCTGCGATGTCTTACAGCACAGCCAGAGTGAAACGTGGCATCCTCGAATTACTGTGCCGTTTTGGATGGGATTTATTTATTTCTTTTAACGGCATTTTAAATCCCATGGCATTTATGGTGCTGAGAGTAATGAATGCGTACCTTGAGGGTGGTCTGGGTGCAGGCAGGTCTGGCCATGGTCTTCCGAGCCCGATATACCCTAACTGGCGGTACGGGCTCACGAGCCGCTCCGTTCTCCACACCTGCTCCGACTGGCCGCATGCCTGGGTCTGGGCCCGGGCCCGGGCCCGCGGCCTGCACTGAAGGGGGGGGCGGCAGCGACTTGGCGGCACGCCCGGCCAAGCAGCTGCCCGCGGGCGAGCGAGCGCTCCTGTGCGGGGCGGCCCCGTCCGGCGGCTGGCTGAGGACCAGCCCGTTGCTGCCCGTGACGGAGGCGTGGGGAGGCCCGTTCTCCAAAAGGTCAGCCTGCGTCGGGGGGGAAGCCCGCTGCTCTCCCCCGCCCTCGGGGGTCACGTTTCGCTCCAGCTCGCCGCTGGACATGTCCGCACACCGGTCCGCACCTGGCTCGGCCCAGCTGAAAACCACCGTTATTTATTACAAATATTGCAATAAGTTACTAAAAATAAGTATAAGCATGTCACAAAACCAAATGCCCTAGGGGCGGGGGTTGGAAAGTCTGGCGTTACAGCAAAGACATGGGCCCTTTTCTGGCTGTGAAAGCCTTCATGACATCTTATAGTTTCCCTTTCCGGTGCTATGAGTGGCGGCTCAGACACCGATGTAAATAAACGGCAGAGGCCATTCGGTCAGGTTTCAAGTTATTTTAATCAAGGCTGTAAAGCCACATCTCAAGCAGTCTCATGATTAGCTTACTAATGTGTATTACTGCATCATCCATCCGTCCTGAGCAAGAGGCGGGGAAGGACTGGAGCCTATCCCAAGCAGAATAGGGCACAAGTCAGAGATATACCCTGGACGGGTTGCAGTGACCTTCCCAGCGTCCGTGCCCAATGTGTAAGAATTTCCCTGCCATGTTTGTGTTGTGGTTGTTGCTTGTGTGCGGTGCTTTTAAGGGCTACATAAACAGTCTCCAGACAGTCTCGCCTCATCTTTTCTCCGTCGCTACGATGCCTGGGTCTGTCAAGTGCCACGATATTCTTATTTTATTGTTGAACTGCACATTTCCCAAAAGTTCCTGGTAGCTACTTAGTGGAAATCATTCAGTTGCATGGTTCCAAACGTGTAAGTTGCTAACATAATGGGAAGCATACCCCCGCTCCGTTAAGTTTCAGCATATTATGTTTCTCAAAATATAGTATAAGTTTAAAAAATGCTTTGTAGTTTTATACTTGCAAAAGTGTCAAATGTAGTGAAAAAACGCTAAAGGAGCAACCAAGCTACCAACAGTTTGCATATATTTATGACTCCAGAGGGTTAAAATTGGCTGAGGAGGCCAATCTCTGTGTTTCTGTGACAGGACAGCAGACAAAGATAAAAAAAAAAAAAAAACACTGAAAATAAGTGAGTCAGGGCACTCAAATTTACGAGCAAGATTATGAGCTACATTAGTTAAGAAGGGCTTTGAGAAAAGATACTCGCTACTTAAAGATTTAAGTGCTAGATTATGAACTACTTGGTGTGAAGCTTTTGGGAAATTCACCACGTCCTGTAGTCTTCCATAGATTTGTGTATTGACTCAAAGATAAAGAATACAGGTACTTTACTGATCCCGGAACACAGACTACATAATACACCGATACACATATGTGAACATGTGCGCACACAGACACAAGCACAGATACACACAGACTAGCTATCCATTGCTTTATGAGGATTCTCCACTCATTTCTATAACTCCTACCCAGCCATAACCTTAACCATAAGTAACCAAACAAAAGATTGGTTGCATTCACAGACTTTTAAAAAAGTGAGGGTAACCTTGTGGAGACTGAAAAAAAATGTCCCCACAAGGTAAAAAGTTACAAGTTTGAACTATTTTTACCATATTGTGGAGAAATCTGGTCCCCACGATGTAATGATTACAAAAAAAAAAAATCAAGGAATGCATGCACTTGCACCTACACACAGACACACAGAACACAGCTTAGAGACACATTAGGGTCAAGGGGCGAGTGGCAATCTGAAAACAAAACATTCGGGGGGCACAAAACCTCCGAGCTACACACTATCCTTACGGATCTAATGTAGCAGGGTAGATGACCCTGATGTTGGGGTGCCGGTATCCAGCAGGGTTTCCGTGTTACCTGGTCTCTGATGACCCACACCTGATCTCTGGCAGATAGGAACTCATCAGGTAGGACTGCACTCCGGGATCAGAGTTGTCTACCCCAGAAATATTTACAAGACTCTGGGTGCGTGTTGAACTTGCCATTTAAGTAATAAACAATATCCAGATCAGATCTGGTTTGGCAATTAATAATTGTGAAGGTTCTGGCTGGTGGGGTGTCAGTAGCCAGGGATTCCAAATGGTATAATAGATAAAAACCAGACTGAGAAGACAGATGGATGCAATTTGTTCAAAATGTGCTTGTTTTGGAACAGTGATGAGAAAACCCAGGAGATTTATGTGCTCTTTCCATACAATAAAAAAACAAAACAATTAATTACGTCAAATAATAAATCGGTAGTGCATGAAAGGTCAGGTGGAAAGGCTTACAGAACTGCAGTTAGCTGTGAAAGGCATCAGAGACAGTTATGGATCTGACAAGGGCAGGCCATTAGGAACATGTACTGGTAAGTCACCTTAAAGTGAAACAGGCATCTGCCTATTCTTTTAAAACTTAATTTAAGAAATATTTCGCAATCCTTTGTGCCATGCATTTCTGTCATCTTGAAACAGAGGTTTGACCTAATAAAAAGTTAAACATAAACATAAACATAAAATTATGCCGGATCAATAAAACAGGAACTTCGCTCAAGGAGGAAGATATTTCAAGCAGGAAGTTTCAGGATGATCTTTCTGCATTGTCACAAACTGGGGCTGGACTGGCCAGGCAGCTGCTGAATCGAGCCACAACAAATGAGAATACAGACAGGCTGTTTACATTGGACAAAAGAGAAGAAAGATGGGAAGAGCAGCGTAGAGGAGCAGGCTGAAGGCCCACGCATGAAGGTTAACACTCCGACTTCAGTGTGGTGAGCTGCACTGACTATCAGCACAAGATGCCCATCATTTACGTCTTTCGAGGCCCATTTTTCCATGTGGGCTCAGTCCTGCACACCCCTGCTCTGTGTGCATGGGATTTGCATGTTCATCCAGTCGTGCCTGTGCCCAGAACATGCAATGAGGAGAATCTACCCAGCCTGAGAAGTTCTTTCCAAGTCTCTAAGCTGCTCTGCTTCCATTACCACACTGGGATTACGGCACATGGCCTTCTTTCATCTGACTTCATATATGCATCTTCTTGTAGATGTCACTGAAAATAACTGCATGGGCACTTGTTTGTAATTATGCGTAGGTATAAACATTCCCATCTGGGTTTATCGGTGGGTTCCAAGCGATATGGCACTTTCAGCATTTTCTGGCAGCAAAAAAATGAAATATACTAAATCAAGGTAAGGTCCAGGGCAATTAAAGCTACAGCGATAGTGCAAGTTTATTTATTTTCAAATTTTAACTTGTGAAGGTAATTAATCGTCATTGTTGACGCACCACAGCACGCGAAAACGAAATGTGTCCTCTGCTTTTAACCCATGTGACAACATGACACAGCAGGGGGTTCAGTTTACTAGTTGTACTAGTGTATTACACAACATATTTGCAAATAAAGTATTTTTAATTATATTACATAGCATTTGGACAAAAGGGGGGGGGGACTTGAAAAACCAAGGTTTCTGATTGGACCTTGTTATTGTTAAATTATGCAAAAGCCAGATCACCGTTTTTAGCGAAAAAAAAAACAAAAGTGAAATTGGTTCTGAGTAGGATTTAAGGAACAGTGCACACGCCTGCAGTATAAGCCATCTCAGTGAGGTGAAGGTTCTGAGTAGGATTTAAGGAACAGTGCACACGCCTGCAGTATAAGCCAACTCAGTGAGGTGAAGGTTCTGAGTAGGATTTAAGGAACAGTGCACACGCCTGCAGTATAAGCCATCTCAGTGAGGTG
>JAODKN010000041.1:16058949-16074234 GCA_026774425.1 Petrocephalus zakoni
CCCTCACCCTGGGCAAAGGCCCCACTGCCCCTCCCTCGATCCCCTCACCCTGGGCAAAGCCCCCACTGCCCCTCCCTCGATCCCCGCACCCTGGGTAAAGCATCCTGGCCCAGCAGCTCCTGCAGATTCCTGACGATGCTCAGCACCAGAGTGTTACTGGCGAACGGGTCACACAGGATCATAGAGAGGTCCCTGGAGGAACACATGGATGCCTGCCAGTTAACTTTCATCTTCTTAGACCACAGCCATTAAGAAGAGCGCGAGAGATACAAATACAAATGAGCGTTATGATTAGGGCTGCACAATCACACCGCGATATAAACCAGGGCTTTAGATGACGGGCGAAACATTTATCCAGACACCCTCTTTGTGGTACTATGTGGACGTTTACTTACACCCACAATTTGGTATGCAGATTAGTAGCTTGCCTAAAATATCAATGAGATGTGTTTTGTGACACTCAAAAGTTAGTAACCTGCATCAATTCGGCGTATCCTCATGCTTAAATTTGGTTAGCAGAGCACGCCACATACTACTGTTTGGGTAAATCATGGAAGCCATGAGCACTGAACTGGTGCTGAAGAAAGGGGCAGCTCTGCAGCCACGACATCCATGTAAAGAGGGGATATTGTGAATGAACAAGGCAAACAAGCGCTGTAGGCGTGGCGGTACTTTTTTGCAGTCCTACATGCTTATTAAACACAAGGATATGCTGAAGTTATACAGATTACTAATAATTTAGGCACAATACTAATCTGCTTGCCAAATTGTTACAGTAAATAAATGTCCGTATAGTACTGAAACGCCTGCCTCCGGATAAACAGGTACGCCTGTCATCTAAAGCCTTGGTATGTATAGTGCAAGCGTCATACAATCGTGTTGTGATATTTGATTACTGATATTCCAGCTTCATCCAGTCACGCGCTAACACCCGGCTTTGCCATGTCCGTTTACAGCGACGCACATACTGCCTAATGGGCATACATGCCCCGCCCCCCAATACCCGGGCCCACTCACCCCAGCACCTGCTCCTGACCCTTTTTGACCCCATCCAGGAAACCCTGCAGTTCCCTGGCTCGCTTGGCATCCACAAACTTCTCCCGGATACAGGCATCCAGGCACCAGGTGAACTAACCGAGCGGGAGAGTATAGCCAAGGTTAGACTGAACGGTTAGCCAAGGTTAGACTGAACGGTTAGCCAAGGTTAGACTGAACGGTTAGCCAACGGAAAGAGAACCATCACAGATAGACAGACTTCATGACAGGATTCCACAGTTTTCTTTGGGCTCAGTCATTCCCTTGAGACCTGCACACTTTGGCACTTGAGTGCATCAATTTCTATAAATTTTTTTAATGTCCTTTATGGTAACTTGCCTATAAAATATTACTGCAAATAAATATTCTTGGTTAAGCGAAGCATCTTGTGATTCCCAGTTTGTATTATGTATGAGGAGGCGCCTACCTTGTGGCACGGGTCCACGGAGCAGATCTCGCTGATGTCCAGGTCATGCAGGGACATGAGCAGCTCGGCGCGCAGCGTGCAGTAGTGGACGTTGCGCGTGCGCAGGAAGAGGGTGCGCAGGAACTGCAGGACCATGTCGTACAGCTTCACGTTCTTCCCGATCATCTGCGTGAGCTTCTGCACCACCTGCGGGGGGGTCGGGAGCAAAGTCAGCCAGAACAAACACGGGGGGGGGGGAGCTAACTGACCCGAAAGACCAGCTCACGTCAGACAGGCGACGCATTTTTATCAGTGTACATCACAGTGTCATTTAAAATTTCTACACTGTAGAAAAAGCTGAAAGGGCAGAACGGAAACGAGCAAGTAAACGCGTCGGCACACACTGTGCTGTTCTCTGACAAAAGCATTAAATCAGAACCTCCCACGAGACACCAAAGCGAACATCAAAAATAACTGATACAAAGATGCATGAACTGAATCACATCAAAGGGCGGGGGGGGCGACCTCTCCCTGTCGCCGCGTCTTGGGCGAGGGACTGAAGAAGTTGTGAAGCACGGAGAGATCGCTGCTGAACAGCGCCGCCTCCTTCTCCACGATGTACTGCTTGAGCAGAGGAGACACCTCGTCCCCGAAGAGGGCCTGGTTGTCCTGCCAGATCTGCCGCTTCACCTCCACGGCGCACACCTTGTATAGCTCCTTATCTGCCATCACCTGCTTCAGCTTCTTCTCGGGTACCTGAGGAACAGCCAATGGAGGAATCCGCCATAGCAGGAGATACCGTGAGCTGCAGGTACTTCACATGGTTCGTTAGAAATCCCACTCTATATACACTGAGGAAGAGCACTTGCCTTGGGCAGGTGTTTCATCACCTGCATGACCACTGGCTGGATGGACGGCATCTTGACCAAAGGGAAGCTTTTCTCCAGCAGCTCTTCCAGCTTCGTATATCTGGGTCACGAACCAATTAGAAAACCAATGAACAACCTGGCTGGGCAAAGGCGTCTCGGTCTCATTATGACGGCTGGCGGCTCACCGGTCCTCGTCCTTCCCTTCCGCGATAGTGGCGACGCGCTCCATCAGCTTCTCCCGAAGCTCATCGAAGACGGACTGGTGAAACTCCAGTCGCGGCGTGCCGTGGAGATCCAGGAAGGGGAGTGCGGACTGGAGAGTGGGCAGTAAGATGCCATTCTCTGTCTGCAAGCAGCACAGCACCGATTACAATACCGCCCATTAGTAATGTACTGCTTTTCCTGCTGTTTCTGATGACCAGTTGGGCTATTGGTGGGAAAAAAATCACGTTGCGATAGTTGAATTTTTGCAATAAATATTGCACTATTTATAAAATAAAAAAGGACTTGAATATTTACCCCCCCCCCAAAAAAAAACATCGTTACCACTAAGCAATGTTTCGAAACGACGATCTTAAGGTAGCTACAGGAGAATGACATTTTTAAACATCGGTTAAAGACAACGGCTTAGCAAACAAGCGTAAGCAGGTTTTCGCTGGCTAAAGTTACATTTCGGCGTACTCTGTTTAACTAGCAGGCTACACCACAATAGAACTTTCGCGACACGTCACAATATTTCCCTAGCCAGACGATACAAAGCCCCCCGGCCGCCAGCATTGCTCGCAGCGGTAACAGCAGACTGGTCAAAACAAATCGGATTATTTGCAGACTAAAGACAGTTCAGTTTCTTAACTAAACACCTGAAATTGGTCGATAGCTTTCAGGGGCTCTGTGCAATTGGTGAGAGTTTCTTTTAGGTCTTCGCCGTTGGAAATTCCAAGTTCTGGTAATCCCGCAAACATTTTGCTAGGTTTCTTTTTCTGCACACATACAATTTAACTGTCCAATAATCCCGCTTCGAAATACACAAGGAGGGGAGTGATATCTGTGCGACACACTTCCTGCGTGTGCGTCAGCATAAACAGTCCCCTCTCTGGAGTACGAGGCTGACGACATTGGATCCTCTGACCAAGTGGGCCTAGCCGCGCTATAGTCAGCGTCGTGTTATGTGCTGCATGGTTAGCTAAATCAAGTCAATCAAGGTGTGTTTTCAACGTAAATAAAAGTACAGATTCCACACCAAAATGTTTCTTAAGTAAAAGTTACCCAGTCAAATACTACTCAAGTAAAAGTAAAAAGAAAAAAAAACTTTTTTAAAAAGTAGCCTACTTTACATTATTCTTACATTCTTATTTCTCCTTAAAATTAACATATCATTTAAAATGCACTCAAGACAGATCTGAATATAGCATTGTAAGTTACAGTGCATCACAATCAGAAAAATGAGTCGCATATCTTCTTTTGATTCAGAAATGGAAAAAAAGCCGAATAACTTTTTCTTTGTTTCGTATAGAAACCGAAAGGTTGACCTACGGGGCAGATTTAATAACGAGTCATTTCGCGTGATGGTGACGCGTGATGCTTTAGACCTTTTATAAGTGGCGAATGAGCCAAGAACTCTCGTCTTCCACAAGGAGAATCCCTTATCGTCCAATGCAGTCACCACCATTATATCAGCAGTAGCCGCTAGTGCTGCGAATTTTGAATATTGATAAAGTAAACATTTCGGTGTGTTAATCGATATATCATGATTCTCTATATATTGATTGCTCCGTCTTCATAAAGACTATGTAAGGTGTTTCGTGACAATATTCAATAAATAAATGTCATTTAAATGATTATTTAAATTATCATTTAAAATATCACTTAAATGGCTATTTCTAAATATGTACTTTACATGATTAAACAATATTTAAATGATTGAATTACAATTTAAATGATACCAGCAACTATTAAAATTGTCATAACAGACAATATGTAATGCAAAATAATAAACACTGAAACATTTGGCTCAGAAATAGTTGTAGCGACTTAAAATACATGTAAAGAACAATTAAGAAAAAGAGCCCATTTAAGTATTATCAATAAAATAATTGCTACATTACACCTCTATAATTAAATGTTAATTATGCAGTGAATAATGAAGTGGAATTGTATGTCTTCCTCAAGAACTCTATTGTATCTTGTCCTTCATCCATTTTCTGAAACCAGTTGTCCTATTGAGGGTGGCTGGGGGTCCAGAGCCAATGTGCGCGTGGAGAACATGCAAACCCCACGACCACGCTGGGAGAACATGCAAACCCCACGACCACGCGGGGAGAACATGCAAACCCCACGACCACACGGGGAGAACATGCAAACCCCACGACCACACGGGGAGAACATGCAAACCCCACACACATGCATGGAGTGGAGACTTGAACCCAGGTCCCAGAAGCATGAGAGCTAACCTCTATATGCCCCCCTCCATCTTATGCTGCAAATAATAAATATCTGCATACATGCATGTAAATGCATTTTTGGGTAGCTGAATTTTACTGAAAGCCTTTGCATTTGCAGGAACGATGCAACAACTGTAGCACATAATACAAGTCACACTGAATAACTGAAACCAGGAATGCCAAATTCACTAATCTGGAGGGGCTATTGTATAGAGAAACATGTTCACTAAGCTTTTCCAAACTCGACTACAGAACTCTAGAGACTATAATAGCGCACACTTGACAGATGAGTATTGACTCCCTCTGTTGACAATTGTTTGACAGTACAAATAGACCAAAGAGAAAGTGATTGACAAGTATGTTATCACATGAAGCATCAAGGCTGAAGAAATCAAATCAATATAAATAGCCATCTGTGGAAAAAACTAAAATATTAGTGTGCTGCAGATATGAGAGAAAAAGTAGACATGAATTTAAAATAGCGTACATTTTCTTTTATTGGTATTACATTGGTTTAAACGGTTTGTCCCATAATAGACTTTTGCATACAATGTAAATCCACTGATATCATATCAGGATGGTATTAACCTTTTACATGATTATCCAAATAAAAAATGTTACAGTAAGTCAATTCTGATCCTAGCTCAAGTTACATTTACTGGGCTGTGGCTGTATTAGATCACGTTAATAAACTAAAATAAATAGCACATTTTGAAATCTGTGGGGGAAAATGTCTAAAGCTTTGTAAGAAAAGTGCTAACTTGACTGGGGAAGCGAGACTTGCTGGCTTTTCCAGACCTTGCTTTCATGTACTCTGCTTCTCGTTCCAAATAGCCTGGCAAGTAATTTCATTTCAGATTTACTCTGCGTCTACCTCAGTTCTTAAACCCATTCCATCGGAATCAGTATCCGTCATTAGACCAGGTAACTTCATAGTCTGTATATTTAGACTTCAGCTTCTCTGTAGACACCGAGTGATCTGCCCTTCCAAAACCCTAGAAGAAAGGGGAGAAAAAAAACATCTAAAGACAATGCAGAAACCAATAACTAACTGCAGTTTCGAAACTACATATCTAAAACAATTTTTACTTATACCCTAGAAAACAAAAGGAAAAACAATAGACCTAATCTAGCAGGCATTTGAATGGTCTCAAAAACACCACAATCTCTAGAGACATACACAGTAAATCTGTTGCACAAGCTTACTTATATCCTAGATATAATTTTTCATTTTACCATTCAAATGATGCAATTATCTCATTCCAAGAGGCATCTTATTTTGCCACTTGAAAATGTTATAATCCTCCCACCCATTAATCCCCCGACAACTCACCACAGAGTAACCATAGACATGGATCTTCCTGGCTTGGCCGTCATGGCTGATCCGACCCCCTCCTAGACACTCGCAGTCCAGCGCCCCTCCTTTCTCCAGCTCAGCTGTAACCTTGTCGTATATATCAGCTGGAGAGGGCGAACATTCAAACAGAGCGAAACACTACGGAGTAAAGCAAATTAAACGACAGGAGCTTTATATGAACTGGCATCCATGTCCAAGCCGTTTCCTTGGGTGGACAGATGGAGTTTTAGCTAAATGGATACCGATACTTCCCTAGGTAGCACATATGACCCTTTACTGGATAAACGGTTGGAAGGTTGACCGATGTCCATGCGTTTAACCACTTACACCATGACTGCATGCACGGCACATATCATTAGGGCACCAAGAGAGGACATTTCTCACCCAGGCGACGTTAACTTGCTAGGTAGCGGAGCAGTAACTAAGTCGGCGCAATGTTCACCGTACTCCACAGCTGGTTGACGGCATGCGATATAGTCAGATTTGTATATAAATACAAATGCTCATTAAATATTTAGTCTGATAATATTACCGCTCGGCCAATATACATGAATGGCGACCCCCCCCGCAGCTTACCGTGATACTCTGCCCACGAATAACCGCGCACTATATCTACACTCGAGTCGTCGCCCTCCTCAGTACTATGGACTCTAATAAGCACGTATTTAAAAACTCCATTAGGGTCGATATCAACCGCAGGTACAGCCGCCAGCCGTGCAGCGGCCATCGTGCTCCCAGCGATTCTCCCTCCCTCGCCGCTGTGGTTAGTAAGCATGGCGCGGCGGAGGAACGGCGCCCCCTCGCGGACCGGAGGGCGAGCGCAGCATGTGCGGCGCGGCGGAGGAACGGCGCCCCCTCGCGGGCCGGAGGGCGAGCGCATCCTGTGCGGCGCGGGCCCCACTGCGGCTGCGCGACTGCGCGCACTGCTCTCTGGCAAAAGATAACGGGGCATGCAGGACTCAGATGTCATTGTAGTGCAAAACATGCTTTAAGTCACGTTAGTGAATGCTTTAGTGGAGGACTCTTTAATGTTTAATAGTTATAGTATATATTATGCTTTAACATATGGGCGTACATATACTGTACGTATTGTTCTTACAACTGTATTGTACTGTATTCGTTTTGTAATATACCGGGTAACGACCGAACTAACGAGTGAGAAAACGTAAGTACTTTAGTAGTAAAGCTGTAATTAAAAACATACGGCCTGTTTTGTGAGTCCACCTCTCAATTGTGCTTTTGTGACAGCTGTCATATTAACATTTTTTAACCAAATTCTTGTTGATCAAAAATAATGATATGTTAAATTTCATAAACATCTTCAGTAAACTTAGAATTTTTTAATTAGGTGTGGGACCTGGAGGTGTGAGGATGTAGGGCTAGCACTCAGAGGTTCAGGAAAGTACAAATCCAGACCAAGGTTTTGTTTCAGCCAAGCGGTTGTGCATTCTGTGACCGTGACTCGTATTGCTCAGCTAGATTGGAGTTATATTCTCTGGACCGGAACTTTGCACCTTTGCCAGCGCTTGTAGCGGGCACCACGTGCCATCTCCCCCTAACCCAGGGGTGCCCAGTCCTACCCGCAAAGGGCCGGTGTGTATGCCGGTTTTCGGGATAACCTTTAGATCAGCTGTTCGAACCCAGGTGTGAGGATTCTTCAGCCAGTCCTCTAATTAGTGGTCTAATTAGGGAGTCGCAGCGAAAACCCGCATACACAGCGGCCCTTTGCGGATAAGATTGGGCAGCCCTGCCCTAACCGAATCAGTGCGCAGTTGGCCCCCTTGTGGCTACGCGGTCACACGCGGTCACACGTACCGCCCCTAATGCAATGATATGACTGTATAATTACAAACATCCAACTTTGTTTTGAATATGCCTTTTATTAAAAAAAAAACATTATTTAAAAGCAGCATACAATACAATTATAGACAGTATAAGTACAACATTTTTCTCATGAGCCTTACTTGTGCGTGATTAGTACAATTCAGTAAATCTCTGCTTTAAAACGAGCCTGGAGCACAGAATAATAAAAAAAAGAGTTAAATGTAACTTACTAGGTCAGCACCTGCATTTTATTAGCGTGACTGATCCTAGGTTGATTCCAGAGTTTCGTGTTAAACAAGCACTCATACCTACAGACAGGCATCACTGGTATGACCTTTTGTAATTGCATGCATTTGGTAGTTTGGCCATTAAGTACAGGTTAACAGGTCACACTTAGTAGAAAATTCTAGGTTAAATGTGCTTTTAATAATATAATGTGATATTAGTAATACTGCATGATTATACATTACCTGTCGATTTAATTGTAAGCATATAACACAGTGAATATATGATACTAAGCACATTTTTAACTAAAGCAAAAATACAACGTTATGAAGCAGCTATATATTGATACATTTCCAAGTGGCTGTAATAGTATTAGAATTAATATCTTATCTCACAATGAAACATAAAAAAGATTTACAGTTTTCAGAGTTAAATGTAAACTGTTTACATAACTAGGCCAGTTGTGAGGTCCTGACCCCATATGAGCCATGTAGGGACTTTTCAGCATTAAACATGTACCGAGGCTCCTGGCATTCACGCAGCTGTCATAAGTGAGTAACTATTTTCAAGTTCTTAACAAGTTTCCCTGAAGTTTTCAGCTGCTGACAATAGTAAGTAATAATGCTTGGATTATGGGGTCAACTGCCTTTTCCCTTGACTATGGACAGCATTCCACTATTTATTCCACAAAAAATGAAAACTATAAAATAGGAAATCACCATATTGAAAAAAAACAGCTACAGAATAAAACAAAGTATTTTAATGAAGACACACATTATTACAAATATTTGCTTGTTTAGTGGAGCTAAAATTAGCTAGCTAAGCTATTTGTAAGGCTGTATTCAATGCCACTGTTTGGTTTTACTGTCATATGAAGGCTACCCAGGACGGAGTCCTGCTGGGCCTTGAATGGGACATCAAGAAAAAAACACAGGCAATTTAGAAAAACCAGTTGGTTTAACCATGTATTCATGGGCTGTGAGAGGAGAGATAAGACCCACAAGAATCCCAGCATGAAATATATCAGTGAGTACTTCTCAAAGTTGTTTTGTACTTACAATAATCTAAAACACTCACAGTGCCAAGCAAAAGTTTGGACACACCTACTGAAAATAATTTGTCTTTGATCACATGACCCTAAGCACACCTTGAGGTTATGCAAGTACGCTATTATCCTGTGAACAGACAAAGAGATGGCGAGCTGAGACAGATGACCTGCCCCAAGAATCACCCGACCCAATCTCTAAAGAGCTGCTTTGTGATGAGTTGGTTTGAAGAGTAAGAGCAAGGTAGCCAACCTGTGCCCAGACCCTGTGGAACCTTCAGGAGTGTTGGAGAAGCATTACAGGTGGCTACATCTGGAAGCTGGTTGAAAGAATGCCAAGAATCTGCAGCGCTGTCATCAAAGCAAATGGGGGGAGTATTGCAGAATGTAAAATTTGAGAAAATATTGAGATGTTGACCATCTTGGTCATTGCAGTTCATTGCTTGAAGGCCTTGCTATTCTATAGGCAAATAACATCTAAAATGCATTAAAAGCAGGTGTGTCCAGACTTTTCACTGGTACTGTATGTTAATAATAGCACACGTTTTTCTGATTCTTATTGAATTTGGGCCAAAGAGTTCTGCAAACAGCAGTTAAGGTGCTAGATATAAAACAGCTCATTTCTAGGAACGTCTTCATCCCTTCAGAAATGCACCTGACCTCAGTCTCTTTGTGGTGCCAGTGAGACGTTCTCACCTTTCTCCGTGTCCTCCCTCCATTTTTTAGGCAAAAAGCTCTGAGACGTCCCTGGTGTTAGCTGTCATTTAGGAGGAATAAGTAAAAATATGACATTAAGCAAATTATGGCAGGGCCCAGTGCATTTCATAAGCAGAGATATAGCAGCGCTTCCCAATCCCGTCCCTGGGCACCCACAGCTGGCCTCTGTTTTTGCTCCCTCCCAGCAACTGGGAGCAAAAACGTGGACTGTCTGTGGGTCCCTGAGGACCGAATTGGGAAGCGCTGCTGTACATTATTAAGATAATGGTCCTAAACACATACCTCTAGCTAGAAGGTATGCTGCTGGCGATGGTAACTAGATGACATCGGCACTTCCCTTCTTCCGCTGCCTGGCTTGCATCAGCAGGTATCCCAAAATCAGGGCGAGGAGCAAAGCGAAGATAAGGAGCACGCAGACCCAGGCTTCTGGCCGCAGAGCCTTCCTGATCCCCAGGCCCTCCGCTGGCAGAAAGCTGCTTAGACTCAGCATGTATCCCAGGGCCCAGCCGATGGAGGTGTCCCCCACCTACACAACACAGCCACGGAAGAACACTAACTACCCACGCAGACCTTTTAGCAGATCACTTGTTTTGGCTTAACATCAGTCATTTCTGAATTGTGAGCAGTTTGCAGCATTCACCCACTTACACGTACAAAACGACGGTACGAGACTCTGTGAGAGACTCTGTTATTATTCATAACGACCATGGAGCTGCATAACCTGCATGATAAAATGCTGTCGCAAAATACACTACATTGCTAAAAAGTATTGGGACGCCTGCATTTACACACACATGAACTTTAATGACATCCCATTCTTAATACATAGGCCTTAATACGACCCCTTTGCAGCTATAACAGCTTCAGCTCTTCTGGGAAGGCTTTCCACAAGGTTTAGGAGAGTGTTTATTGGAATTTTTGACCATTCTTCCAGGAGAGCATTTTTGAGGTCAGGCACAGGTGTTGGATGAGAAGGTCTGGCTCGCAGTCTCTGCTCTAATTCATCCCAACGGTATTCTGTTGGGTTGAGGTCAGGGCTCTGTGCAGGCCAGTCAAGTTCCTCCACACCAAGCTCATCAGCATGCACTGTCCCTACTGTGATGTTACATGGCCTACCCCTTCATGGCTGAGTTGATGTTGTTCCCATTTGCTTCCACTTTGTTATAATACCACTAACAGTTGACTAACAGTTGACAAGGGTGGATTTAACAAAAAATGCTGATAAAATGGAGGTGATAAAAATGTGTGCAAACTGAAAATATTGTGATGAATTGTCGATTGATTGATTGATACAAATTTTCAAAAACCTGCACCCAGGGTTGCCACCTTTGATTTGCAAAAAATCAGACACGACCAGACAAGCCTGCAGGTAGAGAGCCAAAAACTCGATGAGTGAGTCAGTGGGCATGATTTTTCACAAAAATTGCTTGTAAACGGCTATTGGTCAGAAGTCACAAAAACTCATCTTGTAAATGATTAATGTTATTTTAGTTTATATCAGACCAACACTTACAAATACAATCAATTGACAGTTCATCATTCTATTTTCAGTTAACACGCATGTTCATCACCTCCATTTTATCAGTATTTTCTGTTAAATCCACCCTTTTGGCTGCTCTCCTTAAATGACGAATCTGAATGATAAAACATTGCTGTATTTTCATGAAATCACAGCAGTTTTAATCAAATTGGCAAAACATTTTATCAACTCACTTGATAATTTACCGTTATTTTTCATAACACATCGATTTTTACCTGCAATTTTTCAGTTTACATACATTTTCATTGCCTCTGTTTTTGTCACTTAATTTTTGCGAGTTTGGCCCCTCATGGACTCCAGCCTAGCCCAGCAGACCTATATATGAACACTGTGACGGTACACGGAGCCCACCTTTTTCTGGAAGGACACACGGGGGAAGGAGTGGTGGTCGAAGCCATAACCGCGCAGCAGAAGCACCTGGATATACACAGAAGCTGTGCAGTAGTTCTGCAGGCGAGCCTTCTGCTCTGGGACCTGGGCCAGCATCTATTAGGCACAATAACAAAGACGGTGTAGTGTGTACAGAGGGGGGGCAGAACTGTAATATCGTATGTACTGTACTATAACACTGGTAAACAAAGATTTTGTCCCATATTTTTTTCAAAAATGGTCTCAGAATTTCTGTATCACCCTTACTTTTGAAGTTATGCCCTTTTTAACCCTCCCATGCCTACGCGTGTAATGCTACAAGTGAGCCAAAGTGAGCAAGATTCTATGGGGATCATAAATTATTATTATTATATTTAATTAATCATAGTCCATCAGTCAATGAAAATATTATAATTAATATAATTATCATAGTTGCAGCTGAGTTGGCGTCTGAGTCATCTTAGGGATCGCTTACTCTCTGCCTGAGTCATCAGATCTTAGTCAGTTGCAGTCGTCAGAGATCGTTTCTAGCACTCGAATACTGAAGTTTTATGTTGTTTGGTGATAGACCTACAGCAGTCCGCAGTGTTATGATTACCGGGCTTCGCAATGCCTAGACACCGTGTTCATCTTCCCGACTCTTTTTGTTTTTTCATTTGTGGAGAGGTAACATTTAAAAGTCAGAAGCGTGGATTTACTCCACTCATTAAGAAGTGTTATGAACTATACTTTGGATGCAAAGTTGGGGATCAAGATAAACATGGGGCCCTCATTTTGTTCGTGTCACTTGTGTCAGACTCCTGGCAGGATGGTCTAAGGGTCTCGGCACATAAATTTTGCTGTTCCAATGACCCAATGAGAAGATCATTCGGCCGATTGCTACTTTTGTCTAACCAACATCAAAGGCATCACCTCTAAATCAAAGCGCACTGTTATATACCCTAATTTACCATCTGCCATGAGGCCTCTGCCTCATAGCGATGAACTGCCTGTACCACAGCCTCCGGAAAATGTGTTACTTAGTGGTGATGAGCAAGAACGAGATCTGGTAGAACCTGACGACGTTTGTGTGGGGCTTGATCCAACTTTTGAAGCTTCCTGTTCTTCTTCAGCAGAACTTTTAGGCTCGCGATTAAAGGACAGGAATCTATTCGACAAAGAAGCGAAAGTATGTTTTTTTGACAGTGCAGACGTGTGCTTATTTTATGTGCACCTAATCTGCTATGACAAGAAATTAATGCATTTTAATTAATCTTCATGCCGCAAATGAAGTACAAATTAGCCATATAAAGCTTAAAATGCATGGTCATTTCTTGATATAGCAGCGCAAATGCACATTGAATAAGTGCGTGTCTACGCACTATCGCTTAATACAGCGAATGTGTACAAGCATATCAGTTATGCGCATCCTTGGATATGGTGAAAGCTGCCAAACGCAGACATCGCTTATTATCAGGTGCCATGCAGTCAGTGTCGATGCCTGGCAATCATATATAAGACATTCCTTTTAAGTCCACCCTTATCTTGTTCTAGCCCAGCCTGTCTCATTGGTATGCATCCCTGTGTAACTCCGGAACCAGTCCATTTCTACATATTCTATCTTGGCCCAGTACACCCATTTCCCTGGTTAAATTTCATAGTGTGGCAAGGTCTTCTTGTACTGAGATGGACGTGGTGAGCTGGAATTCTGCTGGTGGACTGTACTGCTGCAGTTTTGTTCTATGTTTGTTCGGTTTGTCTGGTTTTTGTATTTCAGCCCCACTTCCTAGTTCCCGCACCCCACTTCCTAGTTCCCGCACCCCACTTCCTAGTTCCCGCACCCCACTTCCACGTCCTGCATGCATCCGTCTCGTGCACCTAGGGTGACGTACTTGACCGTCCTTGTGTTCCCAGATACTGGTTTTATGTCATCCTCCATTGCGAAAGACCAGTTCAATACTAAAATTACAAATACAAAGGATGGTGAAAATCCCCAGATGTGGTTCTTGTTCCTCCCCAATTATCCAGGACACACGGTTGCATCCTCGCCGAACAAGACCAATCCCATGATTCACTGCACGGGTTCTTTCTTGGAAGGTAAGGTAGCAAGACTGGTTTTTCCATGACCACAAGAACAATCTTTGAACCTGGCATTGTCAAGGGTCTGGTTGACAGTGCCCTGTTTGGTTTGTTGTGTTCACTAAAGTCAATAAATATATTTTTACTAAGTGCTTTTCATCCTGGTTGTGACCAGGATGATCTGTGGTGTGAGCACCTGCAACTATTGGACGAAGTACTGAGGTCATCGGTGAGACTTACATCACTGAAGGTCATATTGCAGACGGCCCGGGCCGCCTCCTCCAGAAGAGCAGGAGAACTGACTGTGATTCCTGTGGCGCGCTGCAGAAAGGAGTAGGTGTAGTAGAAGCCGGCGAATGCCTGAAATTCAGAGAGGAGGTGAGCTGTAGCGCAATATAATTTTTGCCTATACTGTACATTACGGTGAAACCTAGGGTAACGGAAACAAACATAAGCTTTTTGAAGGATCGGAGTGGCGAGCGCCCACTGATATCTCTCACCATGTAGCTGCCTGTGACGTTGGGCTGAAAGACGCCATCAAAGGAGCACTTGTGGAATCCGCATTTATCGAAGGAGAAGATCTTGGACACATTGCCTAGGCAGTACTGGTATTCACCTAGGCCGTGCACCGTCACTGATCGCTGGGCGTTGTAGGCTGAGGGTTTCTCCGTCACCGTACACGGGGAGTCAAAGACGTTCCCCAAAGACACAGAGGCATTGTAGCCTGCAGGATAGCAGGGGTGGTATACGGAGTCTCTGTAACCCTGAGACTAAGAGAGATGACAGGAAGAGGGCAGCAGTCATGGACCCCTGACCCAGTGATATGGGGTCTTCTTCAGGGTTACAGTCATAGCACTCCCAGATGGAATGTGTCTCATGTCTATATCTGTCCCATCTGGCCTGTACTGATTCAGCATCTTCACCATAACTGAGCAGTTCAAGTCCAGAAAATACAAATCCAGACCATGATTTAGTTTCAACCAACCAGTTGAATATAAAGAGTCACAGTCACAGATACTCAGCTGGTTGGTTGAAATAAAATCTTAGTCTAGATTTTTACTTTCTGCACCTGAACTACTTTCTGGACCTTTGTTTCGTACTGCCAGACATATGACTGTTTTCTCAAATAATCAAGCAGGTGTGACCTTTGTTCTTATTACTGACCTATGGCTACAAAAGATAACCATGGGAGAAGCAGGCACTCTGATAAAAGATCACATAAAATGAAATCAAAAATAATAGATCCTAAGTTGGTTGCCGTGGTAACATTGTAGCAAGGAGCATCTAGATCAGGGGTAGGGAACCTGATCCATGGAGAGCCAGTGCGGGTTTTTGGGATGACCTCTCAATCAGCCAATAATAAAGCATTGGTTGTCAGCTCCTGTCCTGGGGACCCAGT
>JAODKN010000041.1:16109021-16121435 GCA_026774425.1 Petrocephalus zakoni
TCCGTACTGTCGTGCATTTCAGGCTGTCCGTACTGTCGTGCATTTCAGGCTGTCCGTACTGTCGTGCATTTCAGGCTGTCCTGTATTCCTTTTGTCTCCCGTGTCCCCAGTATTTCCTGGTGTTTGAGTTCCAAGTGCTTAATGATCATTAATAACTCACCTGTCCCATGTTTAGGTTTCATTCTCTGTATATGTACCAGTCCGTGCCCTGTTCCTCTGTCGGCTATTTGTTTATTTATTTTATTTATAGCCCTGCTATAAACCCTGATCCAGGTGTATTATATTCCTCTGTGTTTCCTCATTTTCAGTTTAAGTCCTAGTCAATTCCAGTGTTGCATTCTGCCTGTGTTTAGACCCCTCATGGTTAGTTTTGAGCCTCTAGTGTCCCGTTTGATAATTAAGCCCCCTTTGTCCTGAGAGCCACCTCATGGACCGTTGATTATCGCTCTTCGTAACACTGATATTAAACTTCAGATATTAAACAAGACATCAGCAGAGCGTGAGCCCACATCATGCATGGCTCTGGCTTTTACCTTCAGTCGAGTGGACATTTGATAACCTCTAGGTTTCTCTGTCTCTCCCCCAGGCCAGATGATTTTCTTCTGATTGTTTAACACAACCTGCAAATCAAACCACCAAAGGACTTACATAATAACATGTACCATGCTTAATTGTTCTATTAACTGAAACAAGCGGTGACAAGGACTAATGGTCTCTCCTACTTTGTACAGCCACATTTTTGATAACATAATTAATTGGACTTTTAATTCATACCATCCTTTTCATTATGAAGGCTCCGGCCTAATTCCTAAACTGAAAAGTCTCTCAAAGGGGTGTATTACTGATGAATTTAATCTTTAATGAATTTTTTTGAAAAAAATATTGGAAAACCTATGTCACAATAAAAAAACAATGTGTCTGACACACTGAAAGCACAAGCTAATTGCACAAGTAAGAAGAGCATGTGAGCCTTTGAAACCTCCGCACCTGGGTGCCATTGAAAACGCCCACTTGGATGAGCCGGCTCTTCTGGTAGTTCAGAATGTTGTAGTGTGCAAACTTCCTGTCCCCATCATCATTAAATTCCACACGTCCTGTCAAACCTTCTGGAAACTTGGAAGACATCAGCACCCTGAGGCACCAGGAAATGTGTTTCTCAGTTAATCAGGATAATGAATTGAATGGCAATGCAATTGTAGGAGCAAATGATATTTTAGCAATTATTTACATCTTTGTAGAAACAAACATATATATCCTTTTATAGTGCAATGACATTTTTACACATTATATAATGAAATAATGACTCATTATGAACAGTGCATGAGAATGATTTCTTAACTTGAACAGTAGTCCATACGTGTGGTGAGAATTTCCGCTCCTCGCCCACGAGGCTGTTGGTTCCACGAGCTCCTCCTCCCCTCTAATTCGCATTAACCCGATCCGCTCAATACCGCTCCTCGCTCACGAGGTTGTTGGTTCCGCGCGCTCCTCCCCTCTAATTCGCACTAAGCCGATCCGCTCAATACCGCTCCTCGCTCACGAGGCTGTTGGTTCCACGCGCTCCTCCTCTCTAATTCGCACTAACCCGATCCGCTCAATACCGCTCCTCGCTCACGAGGTTGTTGGTTCCGCGTGCTCCTCCCCTCTAATTCGCACTAAGCCGATCCGCTCAATACCGCTCCTCGCTCCACTAAAATTTCCTGCCGCTCCAGTAAAATCGCTCCACGGCGTTGCTAGACGTAAAGCTTTAAAGCCACCCCCCCCCCCCCACCTGCACTGCCAGGCCCAGTAAGAAAAAGGTCTCAGTCTAGCTGACTAGCGATGTAAGAACTGCATGTGCATAACATGCGACGTTAGATTAAATATCCAACATCGTCCAGCTTCATACTACAGCCATTTTTCGAATTCAGTACAAAATGCCCCACCTCACCTTGTGCTTTTATTCAGCGCCGCTACCAGTTTTTACGCCAGTGGAGAACCAACACAAAAGAAGTACCGAACTTTTAGTACGTACTTTATTGAGGTACCAAAAGTTCGGTATTTGCTGCGGTGGAAAAGTGCCCATTCTTGATAACTGTACAGATGAATTCTGGGTAGATTTGGGCACACATCAGGCTCGTCCTATGAGCAGTATCGGAGCGAAATTGGAGCGAGACAGAGCGACCGCTCCAGCCTTAATAAAAAAAAGGGCTCCGCGCTCTGACCAAATTCCGCCCGCTCCGTTCCGCTCACCTCACATGCCCTGCTTAATACGTAATTTGAAAAACAGTTTTTAAACTAACACATGAAATAATCTTACACATATAGACATTGTAAAACATCTGCACACAAGCTTCAAGCAAAGACAAGTCTGGTAAATTTAAGTCACAGATTTTTCAGGAAAGCCTTGTTATTAGTCAGTGGTGGATTCCCTTATTGCCAGCCCTTGATTCATTCATATAGCACCAATTTTGGTCTGCTGGGAGCACGGGCGGCCCCTGAGCCATTGTGCTGAAGGCCTGGCACGGTGCCCCAGCCCGGAGTCCGCAGAGGTTTCTCTCTCCACACCTGCATGGTTTGCAATGCTTTTCCTGTTGTGCTGTGCTTTGTGCTGTTTGTGTGGCTTTAGCCGTACACCTACCACACCACTGTTAGCTATAGAGAGGACTCCACTTTCCTACATATGATCCCAAACCGTGTTTCGCACCATGTCATTATCTGTCCACCTGCAAGTGTCATTTATATTACTAATTATTATATGTGAAATAGTTTCCCAGAGGTTATATAGATGTTGATATAGTTGGACACTTAAGTCTCATAAATTTTTTGCCAGTATCAGCCATTACATAATAAAACAATTTTGTTAACCTTTACTCTCAAAATGAGTCTGTAACACATCTGAGACTCCTGAGCTAAGTCTGATAGTCTGATTCAGATATTTGCCTAAATAAACAAACTCGCCCAACTATATACAAGTAATAAATTTTACTGGCCTACATTTGCATATATGTTTTACACCTGCATGACTTTAACCGTACCAGTCTCCATTCCTTGTGCTAGTTTGAGAATGGTTTGGTCCAAATTGGATGCAAATGGGGGGGGGGGGGGCTAACCCCATGGTGGTGACATCCCCATGCAAACAAACATTTATATCTCAAAAATGAAAGCAGCACAAACAAAAAAATTTCAACGGCACAAATGTGGCACTTTGAGACTAGTTTGTTCAGATGCCAGCCTCACGCTTGTTACATTTACTTGTACATGGATAATTAATCAAGTTAATTAATAAGTTAATCAAGAATTAATATCTTTGACAATTCCCAATGCCTAGCTTGGGTGTCCTGAGGGGTGGTCAATAAAATGATATGGGCAAATATATCTGGCCTTACCGTTTGAAGAGTGGCCCGGTCTTCCAGATATTGGTGTTGCCCACGCAGCCTCGCGGTGGCTCCGTGATGTTCTCCTTCTCAAAGAGCTCCTGGATGGACTGTGCCACCACAGCCACGGCATCATTGATGTGTGCCGACTCATTCTTCCCATTGATCAACTGGAGCCCAATCAAACCTACCCCATCCACATGATATTCAAGTTACTGGTGAATACTATCACAAAATATCACTAGTGCCAGATTGGCTGTTACATGATTAACCAGCAAGTGTGCAAAACCTGGTAAAGTCTCACCGAAATCTGCTGAGATAATAAAAAGTTACACAGCTCACCATTTTGTTTCAGAAACATTGTAATTCCAGAACATGGTTTGATAGAACATAGCTTCATTAGTAAGTCAATATGAATTATAGGAGAAACCACACACACACCAGATTCAAGACCACAGATGTGTATCAGTAACCATGGCCAGAATATGACCACAGTTTAAACAGCAAATAACCCTTAATTTGTTACATACTTTAGGTACATTTTGTTAGTTTTACATTTTTGTGACACATCTTATTTAATGTGTTTATCTAATCTGTAAATTCAAAGTTTGTGACTTTGTTGTACTTTGTACCTTGACCTAGAGGAATGATATTTCGCTTCAAGTAAACACCTGTGTGAGAAACATAACAGTAAAGATTCTACAGAACATAAAAATGCATGTGTGTGTGTGTGTGTGTGTGTGTGTGTGTGCGTGCGTGCGTGCGTGCGTGTGTGCGTGCGTGCGTGCGTGCGTGCGCGTGCGTGCGTGCGTGCGTGCGTGCGTGCGTGCGTGCGTGCGTGCGTGTGTGTGTGTGTGTGTGTGTGCGTGTGTGTGCGTGTGCGTGCGTGTGTTTGTTGCGGAACATATCAAGTTCACAAAAATGTCATTTTTGAGAGAGACAAAACATTTGCGGCATTGCGACGGTGATATCCTGCTCAAATGGAAAAAACAGAGAATTGTCATTTCCGGGGCTTCCAGGAGTTACAGGTAGGATTACAGTTACGGAAATGGTACATACCATCTGGCGCTTCACTCAGGGCCTTTCCGGCCATCTCCCGCTCTCCTACCATCCACACATAGCCAGAGCCAGTCATGTTGAGCTGCCGGGCAGCCTTGTACACAGCGGCTGCGTCTTCCTCGCTACAGCCAGAGAGAATGTTTTAGAACCTCCCTCGTCTACTTTCAGGTTCCGCTGGGCCTCCTACACTCACGTCAACAAATCTGCCCGACAGGCGAGTCGCTTCCCATCTTCCTTAGGCCGACCGAGACCATATAAAGATGTTTTACAGTGTGGTTTTACTACGCGTGACGCCGCAGTGTGAGGAACCCCAGAAGGAGGCCGGCAAAGGGGCAGAAAGGCCACGGTGGCTCACCTAGCGGAGAGGATGAAGACTCGGGCCTCCAGCTCCCTGGCCTCCTTCAGCATTGCCGTGATGTTTGTGTCTTGGCTGAAGAGTAGCACTTTCTCTGCCTGCGATTGAGGTGAAAGAAATCAGTCACGCACACCGTTTGCACCCTGCCTGAACCATGCTCTTCTTAGCTCTTTTGCCTTGCTTGGATCTCTATGCTTTCGGCAGAAAAATGGAAAGAGCTCCAAGAATCTTTTTAACTAAAAAAAAAAAAAAATTTAAACTTGGAAGGGGGGAAAAAATTCTGCATTTTTGCATGCAAACTGAAGGTTATCAAGACTCCAAAGAAGGGCGTGCATGTTAGAGGTAGAGAGGGAGAAGAAGATCGATGCAACTGGAAATCAAAAAACGGGTGGAGGGGAGAGCTTTTTTTTTTTTCCCAATGGAAAAATACGTTCAAAGTAAGAAATGCAGCAGAAAGGTGGAAGATAGTATCTGGGAATTTCCTGCCCTACATGGCCAAATCTCCACAAAGAAATAGACTTGCAAACTTGTCGTTCTGATTGCATGCATTCCTTCACAAAAACAAAAAGGTAGGGGGCATTTCTTTATTAAAATCATTTTTTTCTCGACATTAAAAACAGTCTCGTTTCAAATCATAAAAAAAAGAATCTCAACATAAAAAAAAGACGTGCCATCGGGATAAGAATTTGAGGTTTGGCGCTTGACTGTTTGATTGGATTCTAATTTCTACGTTCAGAGAATTGGTGGGCGGCGTGCATTGACCATGCAAAATATACCTTGGGTCCTCGCTTGTTGTCATAGGACAGTTGGTCGAGGTTTTCATAGTTCCTGTTTTTATTCTGATGAATAATGTGCACAGAGAAAATATGCAGACACAGAAGAATATTATAAACAGTTGAAAATGGTGTGCAGTAAAGCATTCCAACAAATTTCCCATTTCCTGCTTCAAATTGGAATCGCTAACACTGGGGCTTGCAAAAACATCAAATCGGACAGGTACCTCCCGCTGCACGACATGCCTGCTCGCCCAGACACCGCTTCAGGTCCCCCCTTTGCTGGGCCCTGAACAGCAGTACATTCTTTTCCCACGTCATTGTGTTTCGTTTCCCGGTTTACAGCTACTCGTGCTGTTTAAAGACAATTGGCAGGGCCAGATTCAAGGTCAGTTCAGAAGGGCAGGTGGCCAGTTCTTAAAGGCTGTTGGTGGCCCCACTACTGAATCTGTGAGCAAGGTCCGTAGAAGGAGCTGCTCCTATGAAAACATCCGGCGGGCAAAATTTGCAGGTTGCGCGACTCAGCAGTCACAGCGTTATTATAAATGATTTCTTTGTCAGAGTCGAGGTGCCTCTTAGATCTGCACGAGCACAGAGCGGGACAGCTCTCAGCCAGCCTCACACCACCGGAAGCATTCCAGTATTTAAAGAAACTACAAAATATATAATCTATGATATCTATATAAATCAACATGATTTATTTCATTCCTCACTGGCATGACAAGTCATTTAAAACCCCTTTTCAGGGCCCAAGGTAGGAAATGTATGATATTTAATGTCTTGTGAATAACAGATGCAAGCATTTCATTCTCCAGAGTGATTATGGACGGAACTGCCAAGACTACAGTGAAAATAGTGTTTTTACAAACATGAATTCACTAATCATCAAAAAGGTATGCAAAGCAACATGTTGATTAATAATGTCTTATTTAAATTAAGAGAATTCACTGCTTTCTGAAATTCGTTTGACGCTATTTCTGCATGGTTCTTCTGTTTTTAAACCCCACCCCTGAGCATCCATCTGGATGGCAGCACACGCACGCGTACACGTCTTTCAGAAGCTTGAAGCTTCGAGCTTGAAGCAGTGGCCAGATTAGGTGTGGAAATGCAAGATCTGATGGCTGCAGTCTTGCAGATGGCAGAGCACATTTTCATTATCACCCGATTAACACCCAGAAACACCACTTATCTTTGAAAATAACGAGTTCAATGACGTGATAAACAGCTGGGGCGGAGCAATATAAGCAAGGCCGGCGGTATTCAGGAGCGGAGATTACGTAACCCTGTTCAGAATCACGAGGAGAATCCAATAACAATCAGCCACAATTCATGTGGGGCCACCGGGTTCAAAATTTCTGTACATGAACAAACAAACAAATCTAAATCAATTCTAATGGTGGTGTATTATTCATAAGAAGGCAGGTCACTGTATAGCTCAGCACAAGCGAGGAATCACAGCTACCCACGCGATTTGCATATCGGAGCACCTCTGAGTGCCTGTGTTTGTTTTGAAACTAGGTGTCATATTATTGGCTTGACCCCTCATGTATGACAGTTCTTTCATCTGTTCCATTTAATATTTAGCCATTAAGTAAAGTAAAACAGAAGCTGCAAAACTGCATCTCAAATTAATTTTCTCGTTTCATAGTGCACAAGCCTTTTTTTTGGTGTGTAGCATGGGGCTCAGTGGGCTAAGCCTTTACATCTGTGATTGTAAGCTCGCAAGGCGTCAGCACGTCTGTGGGCCCCTGAGCAAGGCCTGTAACCCCCAGCTGAGGAGGCTGCCCTTCACAGCCAGGCTTACTCTCATGGGAACAAGGTTGGGGGAGGTGAGAAGAGAATTTCCCCATGGGGATCAATAAAATCTCAAACAATGTTATTGTTATTAAAAGAATGAAGGCAACATTTTAGCTCCTGATGGAAATTCAGCCGATTAAAAACTGCACTAAAAATGTATTTTCCTGTTGTGCTATGACTCACACCACACCTGAATGTCGTGACCTCATCACGATGCATTCTGCAGCGGATCACCAATTATCTAGAGTTGCATTTCATTTTCCAAAGAACAATTCAAGTGCAATGCTTCCCTCTTGCTTGGCAAAGAACCTGAGTACATTCTACAAAGTAAGAGCGGACTGGAGAGCCAAAGCTTAATATGTAGGAACATATTGTTTCAGAGATAATTAAACTGGAGTACTCAGTTTAACATAATTCAGTCGAGCCGGACAAGCTAAACTGCAGAAGCTACGGGCAGCTATCTGAAAGCGTGACCTTGAGGGCTGGGAGTGAGCCCCGCGTTGCTAGGCAACGGTGAGGGGAGGTTTGCAGGAGTCAGAAGTTGACGGGAACCGTTTGAATGGAGGTTAAAGGGGCTCGTTGGATCTTCACCTTCACTATGGATCATGTGAACCCAGACATACTGGAAGCGAAGGACAGCTGGACAAGGCAGCTACAACCTCTATATTATAAAACAGGAAACAAAAATTTTGGAGTGAGATTCCAACTAAATAATATGATTTTTGCATGTTTTTACACAAATTATTAGAATATGAAACTAGTACAAAAGATACCCCTAGCTGTTACAGATGTATGATTCTGCTTGGTACAATAAAACAGCGATACAAAAAGCAGCCTTTCAATTATGGTAAAATATCATGGAACATTTAGAGAGCTGGGATCTACAGACTGCAATCCACACATCAAAAATGCGGAGTGCGCTAGTAACTAAAATATTCATCATCCATAACCACTAATCCTGTCCCGGGTCCAAATTAAAATGCATTACGTGTTATTTTATATATGGAATAGATATAGGAAACATTGGCGAAGAAGGATATAGATGTTGGTGGTACTGCCCTGGAAATGACAGATGCAGTGAGAAACTCAAAATGGCAGGAAAGCACTGTGCCTCAAATTGTAGTAAAAGCTTCATTTTGCCATCTTCTGTGTTACGCGCATTGCAACGGTACATGACCAAAAAACACAAGTCAAATTTTCACTAGAGCAGTGTTTCCCAATTCAATCTTCATGGAGCCACAGTCAGTCCATGTTTTTGCATCCCTTCAGGCCCCCTGCCAGACAATCCACATTTTTGCTCCCTCCCAGTGGAGCTGTGGTTACCCCAAGGACTGAGTTGTGAAACTCTGCACTAGATGCTACAGTGCAGCAGTCATGGGCCGCGTTGGTGTCCTCTGTAGTTCTCAGACCAGTAGGAATTATAACAGATTGACTGAGGATCTGGTCCGTCTGGGGGCTATCTAACCACATGTTGCTCACAGTGCGCTCAAACGTCAGGGCAGATCCTGGGTGCACTGTGTGAGACAGCCTTGAGCATCGCTCTGTGTACTGAGAGCAGGTAAAGGCAAGGCAGGTAGACATGTCAAAAGATGAGACTGAAAATAGAGCGCAGTGTACAGAGCGTAGGATGTTTGAGTAGAAAAAGACCAGGTTTTGGGATCATTTGCAGACGCACGCGGCCCTGAGCAAACACTGAGGAGGAAAACGGCATGAGTGTGTGAAGGCCGTGCAGACTGGGATGCATGGCGGATGGGGGGGTGTTGTGGGTACAAGCAGGAAAGATGAAGCGCTTCTCTGTGCAGCTGAACGGCAGCCGAAATCCAGAGAATCGGCTACAGTCCATCCCAGTTCTCTGCACTTAAACCACAGTAAGGCAGGACCCTGGTGAGGATCGACACTCTCGTAGGCTCCTTCTCATTGAGTTTGTAAACACTCCCTTTTGTCTCCTTCACAGCTGTGACAGGAGTAGCAGATTTAAACAGGCTTGACACCTACAGATCCCTTGTGCATGCACCATGAGACCAGCACCCTCTCTAACTCACCAGCCCTAAAAGTCATGTGTTCATTTTTGCTTCTGCATTACAGGACTATTCATTAAGTTTGTATCATGGCTTTGCTTGGGAATGAGACACAATCCATCAAAATTACAGTCTAATACATTATACGTAATCGATTAAATTCTTGCATAAGTAGCTTGGCCTTTGATGGTATGACAGAGAAAGATGACGCTTATCAGGATGCCATGGTCCAGAAAATTCACTCATATAAAATGGAGAAAAAAAAAATTGTAGTAAGCAATGCAGCAATAAATCACGCGTAAGGTATTTTCTCATTGTGTCATAGAGAATTTGTTGTTGCACTGATACAAACAGATAAATCTTTCACTACATGTATAGATATAATCGCCCATTCATTTTTCCAACCATCTACAGGGTAGTGGAGCCTATCCCTGAAATCACAGGACACAAAGCAGAGGATGGCAGGGTAAATGTGTATCAGAACAATGAAAAAGATCCCTTCTGTATGCATGATAGAAATAGCAGAGTTTATTCTATGTGCAATCGACGACTGCAACACTTTTGTCCATTTTTAACATACATTAGGAAACCTGCTACTCTCAGCAGTCATAAGCATAACACACATTTGCTCCTATGTGTTTACAGTCAATTGCATATAGATTTTCAGATCCATTTAAGCCCACACACAGACAAAGTCAAGTCAAAGCATCAAAATGTGTTGAGTGAAAACATTCAGCATTTTGCTGAATATATTAATATATGACTAAGAACACGGCTATATACATATGTCTATAAACACTGATGAAGAGTATCTCATATTTATCCCGATTCCCTTATTAACATCTCAACCATTCAAATGCCCTTCAAATTAAACAAAATTTTAATTATGGAAATGTGGTTTCATGTTTGCTTTATCTATAGCAAGTATTTATACCTATTTTAGGTTGAACAAGAGGATTTAAAATTTGATATTATCTCTTGCCATACTTCTTCACTAAAGTAGACTCAAATAACTCGTAAACATCATGCAATAACGTCAAGCAATTCTGGCATACATATATACCCAACCGACATCCATTCCATAACACAATCTAAATGTTCTGGCCATTTATGACGTGCAGGATAGGCACAGGAATAATACATATGTATCCTGCATAGTGAGGATTCAAGCAGATATAAATCAAGGGAAAAAATCAATAGGACAAAGCTCTCAGAGATGTGCAAAATAACCTCACAAGCCTTACAAGTATTTCAGGGGATTATCCAGGTAAGGGCTGAGGAAACCATACAAACAGGCAAGCATAAAAACTGAAGTATGTGGGCTCAGAAATGAACCAGTACCCAAACAGTACACCCAGAACCCATTTAAAAAAAAAAAAAGCCTAAGCTAAAATCCATCCCAAAGTACATACGAGGTCTCTGCTACCCTGGTCGCTCTCCCACTGACCTTTTGGCTCTTGATATCTTGCTACAGTTCAGTCAGTATTGACAAGAGCCAGTGGTCATGATTAATCATGACTGATAGGCTCAGTACTGGCAGCAACCATTAAATTAAATACCCTTGCATTCCACCTTCTACAGGCTCATAATAGGCACAAGCATTGCCAGAAAGCATGACCCTTCCAAAAATGTCAATATTATTCATGTTCTATGGTCACATATGGAGCTTGGAGCTTATCCCAGAAATCAAAGGGCACAAGGCACACCCTGGGTGGGATGGCAGACCTTCAGAGTGCACATACCTTTCATAGCATTCACCCATGTGCATGAATCCAAAGGCAAGAAGAGAACCCATGACCCGGAACCTCCCACTTGCAATAATATTTGCATCTAAAGATATGTCATTATTACAAGCTGTGCCTTTATGGTGCTTTTTCATCGTACAATATGAAAAATCTTCATAATTATTAGTCACAGGCATATTTCCATTAAAGCGAAACAAGGCTTCTACCACAAGTCATCTACCACAAGACTGCCCAAACACCTTCCATAAGATACAAAGTACACATTATATATGCATGCTAATTAGTAGCATTTTATGATTACCAGTATGGAAGAAATATCCTTCAACCAGTAATGACCACTAAGCCAAAATCTCAATTGCTGAATTGTTTCAAATTTGAAATGAAAGCTGAAAGCACACCATGGATCGCGTCAAAGGAGGGTTAAGGGCTTTGTCTGATTTGGAAGCCATTGATTTTTTGCACAGCCCCAGGTTAAGTGCGTCATTTTGCTCCCGTTGTGGATTGACACATAGGAGAATTTGGACAATGGCTAAAGGAACGCGAGATGGGTAGAGAGTACAAAAGTCTCGTAAGTCTCGTCAGATAGCCACTTAAGACGTGTTGATGCCTTTAGCATAGGAAATGTCTGCCAGTGTTACAAATGGAGAGAGATGTGTTAACATAACAGAAAAGAAAACAGTTATATACATAAAAGACCTTTGCGATATTAAATACAAATTACACATATACATGCACGCGCGCGCACGCACACACAGGAACACACTGAAGCCCTGCGACCCTAGACCTTGGCTGTCTCACCTTGGTTTCCCTCTCTTCCAGCAGCGTCTCCAGCCTCTTCTGGGCGGCGCGGCCCTCGTGGTCGTCGCTCACGATCAGGATGATGTGGCTCCAACGGAACTCACGCATCAGGTCGAACCAGACGTTGGCTTGGTGGGAGTAGGGAGGCACCGTGCGCAGGAAGGAGAGGTGGATGCTCTGGAGCAGGGAGGACAGCGAGGACCACAGTTAGCAGGACATCGAGACCATGAAGAGGAATTTGGAAGGAAGCTGGATCCCGCTGACCACGTGTTCAGGTAATGTCAGGCCATCTAAGACCTGCAATCACCAGTCCCCTCAACACTTAATGGGTCTGTTCTGGTTCCTGATTTTGTGCACCTGTGCTGCATTACCAGTCAGATACACCTGCAGGACTCTCGCCTTATTGGAGTTCAGGTTCCTGATTTTGTGCACCTAGGCTGCATTACCAGTCAGATACACCTGCAGGACTCTCGCCTTATTGGAGTTCAGGTTCCTGATTTTGTGCACCTAGGC
>JAODKN010000041.1:16133529-16146401 GCA_026774425.1 Petrocephalus zakoni
GCGCCTTAGCCTACCATAGCACTAGCAGTAGTGGGGCGCCTTAGCCTACCATAGCACTAGCAGTAGTGGGGCGCCTTTGCCTACCATAGCACTAGCAGAAGTGGGGCACCTTAACCTACCATAGCACTAGCAGTAGTGGGGTGCATAAGCCTATGGCACATACAACATTTAAGGGAGAGAAGTGCCAGGCAGAAGAACGCGCCACCCGGAGACAGAGTGCCATGGAGTCCTGCCCGCTTGGTTCATTATCAGCACAAACATTCCAGTGCTTTGAGTGTGGGTGGCGATGTCGTGCTGTGACAGAGCTTTGGTAGCGCTCAGTGCCCTGCTATAAGGCAGGCATTGTTTGTTATTATTATAAAGAAGCAAGGTCTGCTATGTGGGTGGGGATGCTTTATTCTAAACTTGGACATGTATTGTAATATAAGAGTTTTTATATATGAGGTCAGGGAGGTGGAACATCTCTCTTACATCATATTCTACAGGTTACCTGTGATTGGTGATAGCTAGGCACATGTTTAATGTTATGGGCACTGTGTGTGACTGTCACAAATATAAAGCTTTCTGGCTATTTCTGATTGCATCTTACTCCTACTGTGGATAGTTCCCTGAAACTCTGATATTCATTGATTTTTTAAAATCTCTCACCTTTATTCTCAAACCTGTAGTTTAAGGTTGATCAAATGTGACCCAAAACAAACCACTCAGATGAGCAGATTAGCCATTTCCTGTTATCTGGCTACTACATATGTACTGTGATACATGAGCATGATCTGGAAATTAGAATTAAATTTTACTGATTTTTAATACAGTAACATTTTTGCTATTATGAAAAAAAAATCATGTTTTGTAAACCCTGAAAGTTTGTCTTCTGTAGAAATTGATTAAAATAGTTTAAAATGTTAAATGCTGGACACACAGTATGCAGATAAAGATATATATTGCATGTGCCACATGACACTTCTTTCAAAGCGTGTAAAGGACAATTTACGACCACAACAATTCTTCTATGTGGCCGGGAACGTGCAGGGAACAGTCCATATGGTTTGAATAGAATGACACACATCCTATTCTACTGCCAGTTAATGTTTCTCCTGTGACTTAATCTAAGCCCCGCTGGGGTAAGCACTTCCCACTGTCAGGCCAGTAGCCTCGAGCCAAGTCTGAGCAAACAGAGCTGAACTGAGCAGGCCACCGGCTGGAGATACGGTGATGACTCATTAGCATTGATTGAGTTGGAGGTCACTGAGACCACTAGGCCCACAAGGGAACTGCAAGGTCTGTTGAACAGTGTAGGCAGAAAGTCATCAAACATCCCAAGTCACAACACATATCTATCCCAAACTACTATTTACCCAGTTAAGACTATGAGCTGAGGCATAGGGTAAGATGGAGGGTTCACAAGCTTTGCAGGACCCAGGTCGGTCCAATGGTATTTTTGCATAAAAACACAGAGTCATATGTCAAAAGCCATTTAAAGTCACCAAACTGCAACCAACAAAAATATTATTCATCAGAATCCACCTATTTGCATATCAGGTGGCAGGACCTGACTTGGCTGTGTTGGAAATGAACAAAACAGATTGTACATAGCAAATTACATATTGTATCATGAAAATCACATACTTACATATTTTATTCAAAAATGCACTGATTAATTATTTATATACTAGTGCATGCTTAGAGGAAAAGATGTTTGCACATGACTAGTTTCTTTAAATTAAGAGTTCTGGACCCTGGTCATGGGCAGGTGAAAAGTCGGCAGGTTCTCTCAGTCTCTCAATGTCAAGAGTGACGAGCAGGCGATACTGAGTGGATTAATAACCCATTAAACAGGATGCTTAAGGGCCCTGTGAGAATCAATGAAATACTTGCATGCACTATGGCCTATAAGGATCAGGGCAGTAAACATTAAATGATCCACCTGCAAAGCTTGTGACATTTTTTTGCTGAACAAAGACACACGGTATTACAATAGAATGTTTTTTTTAAGTGTGCTGTGATTTCTTGAGTCGAATATAGATGTTTGGGCCCAGAGGCCTGCCCACGGTGATGTAATTAAACCTGGGGTGTTCAATTAATTTGTGTCAGTGTGTAAAGCCAGGCGAAACAGAACAGCAACACCCCAGTGAGAATGCAGGCTACAGCTTGAGCTGGGGAGCAGCCCCCATAGGGCACCTGCGTTCATAAACGCTGACAGTCACCTCTGTATTTGCCAGCCTCAGTAGGTAGCTTGGTGCCGTCTCACACCTCCACTCTGTCTATGTGCTTGCATGTTCTCTCGTTGTTGCGTGGGTTTCCTCTGGGTACTCCAGCTTCGTCCTGCAGCCCAAAGACAAGCTGTTAATTGCTATCTTCCCATAGTATATGACTGTTAGTGTGATTATGTGTATGTACAATCCCTGTGATGAACTGGAATTCCATCCTGGGATCTTGCTCTACCTGTGACTATGACTAGTCACCTGTGACTAGTGGTTGAAGATGGAAAGAGGGTTTATGCTGGAAACTTTTTTCCCGAGTATTGTAAAAACAAGTTGCTGACTTTTGACTTAAAGGAGCTGCACAAAATATCTTTTATTTAATAGTGTCCAAAAGTAATCCTTTGCATATTACTCGCTTAAAATTCTACATATGATTCAATATCACTTTAAGTGCTGTGGCTGATTATTCCGATAAAAAGAAGATAAAATGCAAACCACAAAAACTGGACAAATGAGCGCAGTGAAGCACCTTCTCAGCCAAAGCCTGTGGATGTCCTCTCAGCACCATCCCAGACTGAGATATAGCTCAGCAAATCATGAATCATACAGTATACTTAGACTGTGGGGAAAGAGTCTAGAATAAAACACTGAAAATACTATGTAAAAAATGTTCCACTCTTGTAATTGACTTCAGAGGAGAAAATTAGTTTAAATATTTTAAAACCTAAAAGCCTAAGAACATTTTATTCCCAGAGGCTATTGGCGAGTTAATATTGCAGAATGTGACAGGAAAGCGTTCAGGAGGCTGTGTGTGAGGTCTGGCTGAAGGCAGGGCAATATCCACCAGCTACAGTCAGAGGGGCATAGTGAAGCACTTCCATTTCTCTGCTATAATTCCAGGTCAAAAGTAAAAGTATGTTTAATAGTCAGCTTCAGATGTATAAGGCGTGGAGTTGCGGAGCTGGAATGTCATTCTCGTTGGTCGTGGGGCAAATGAGAAGCCATAAATAAATAAATGGAATACTAAGCAGACTGAGACAAGTAAGCATAACACTGACATGCCATTTTAGGACATTAACAGAGAGACAAAGAAATATAGTCAACGACTTGATTGGTGGGGAAATATTACGCAAATTGGTACAGAAGTTCGGCAAGGAATCAGATTTATTTGGTTGCATTTTATGAATATTATCTACAGTGGAATAAAAGAATAATTTTCCTGGACAGTGAGAAATACAACAGACTTGACATGGGAATAAAATGGGCATGTATGTATACATGTATATTAGAAGGCTAGGTTTCCCTAGGCAGCTTCTACGGGGACGAGCAGCCAAAGAGCAATTCCAGCCAGTAGGGTAAATAAAAGATAAACTTGGGCAGTATGTCAGGATGGGTGAGAGGGACTGCCCAAGTTCCCAGGGTATTCTCTCATTAATGGGATATCGGTGGAGTGAAAGCACGCAAACAAACCCGACTGTGCCCTCTTTACACCAATCTTTAGCAGTAATTGTGGGTCCAGCAACTTGCCAGCAAAAAAACACAAGAATAGCTGTTGCATCGTACACGGTCATGGTTAGGCCTATCTGAAGGAAATCAGAGTATTATTAGCCCAAAAGGAACATGCAAAGTCTTTACAAAGATTGTGAAATGAAATTAGAAATTTCATAATTTTGGACCAGCAATAGAGCAACATGAACTGGGATATACATCTTACTGAAGCCAATTTTGCTAATCATTTTTTCACCATTCAGTCATAATGTGGATAACTACAGCATACATTAGCATTCTCCAAACAGTTTCTTCAGGCTTCTGTTATTACTGGGGACCTAGGTAAATAAGGCTATGGTCTATTTTGGGTACTTCAGAGAAAAAAAACTCAGGCTAAGCAAATGGTCGCTGACAGGGAAAAATGAAATAATTAAACGTCCTAGGAAAAAAGATGATGTTATGCGGATTAATTCAAATGAAGCAGAGCTACACCCTGGGCTGTCTGTAAAACTGACACCTTAGCTATGCAATTCTAAGCCAAGGAATCTGCACTCAGAAGGTCTGCATCAACTTCACCACCACCAATGAAATGGATAAACCTCATATTGTAATATATACAGGGCTGCCAACTCTCACATATCTGCAGACTTGTCTCGAGTTGGAAATCTCACGCCAGCCAGATGCCCAAAGCTGGCGACCTTCAGTATAACAGTCAGATTTTCTATAGCACCTAAAGGAATCAGCATCACTGAAAAGCAAGGCGGCCAAATAAAATAATCCCCTTTAATTAGCATTTAATGTTGTAATGATGGTACATGATACCGACAAGACTTTGGAGCTCATCTTGCCAAAGTAAAGCACAGCGACTCAAGGCTGGGAGTCGGAGCTTGCTTCATTTATGCAATATCATGTGACTAATGATGTCAGACTTGTCCTGAGGTGTTATAGGTTTTGAATCCTGTCGGCTCTTCAAAACTTTTAGAAAAGCGAGATGAAACCTTTGGGCGTGATGTGTTGATGTGTCTCAATAAGGTAAATGACTATGAATATGGGCATTATTATTATTGTTATTATTATTAGTTCCCTTGCTGATTCACTGGCCAATTCTCACCTGCCATACAGCAGGCTGGGCTTCCTTTCCCTTTTTGTAAATCACTTTGGATAAAAGCATCTGCCAAATGAATACGTGTTAATTATTATGTTTGTATTATTTCTCATTATTGTATGGGCCAGGTTTGCATTGCTCCAAACCAAACATGTGTCATACAGCAATAACATACCCACTCATCCATCCACTTTCTGTACCCGCTTGTCCTGTTCAGGGTGGTGGGTGGAGCCTATTCCGGAAGCTACAGGCCCAAGGCCCATTACAATATTTTACTGAAAAGACATAACGACTGAAAATACTAAAAAAAAAAGTTAATTGAAAGACACAGTTACAATATTTTTGAGGCAATATTTAGCATAAGTCAATCGGACCGTATTGTCATACCAGCAACATTATTCACCCAAAGCAAACGTAGAGGTTTCATTTCATGTTCAAAGAGTCACCGAAACCCACTAGGTGACTCCCTGTGTTTGAAAATGAGGTTTGAAGAATCAAGACATATTCCAGCACAATATGGGGAATGCCTCGAAAGCTTCATGGAGCTTCGTCGGGCCATCGCTACTTGACAGTACACCCTGCTCTTAGATTCAGACTACACCCTTTTCTGGATTTTCCTGTTTCCCGTGTAAATATCAAACAAAATCACACCCTCACCTGTGTTTAACTAAACAATCCTGAAATTATATACATACACTCACTGGCCATTTTATTAGTTAGGCCTACACCCAGTATTAAGAGTAGGCATGATGAAGGATAATCGACGTTGAGGCTCACAAAAAGGGACTTTCTTAAACTCAAAAATGAACACAAGAAACAAAAGGACTATGAGGGGTAAAAAACAAAGCAGGTGAACAAGAAAAACTAGCAGCAGCTGCCCAGGAAACATAGAGAAAAATCAGGTACAACCACACAATAACCAACTAGGGAACAGAGTAAGGGCATGCACTGAAATACACTTAACAAGGGTTTCAGCAAGAGACAGGAGTAAGCAGCAACAATAACCCGGAACACAAGCACAGGTGAAGGCAATCTACAGATAAAGGATCAAAACACAAAAGAGACCAGAAAACAGGGGTAACTGAACAATACTAACAGGTAACAACAAGGAACCACAATACAAATACATAGATCAAGAAAATAAAGAAACACAAATGGTCAAAATTACAAACATCAACAAAAGGGAAGTCAAAGCCAATACAAAGCCAATGGCTCAGTCCATTAAGCCAGGCGGCGACCCAGGGAGCAGGGGAAATACATTAAGGTGCTAACTGCAGGAAACAAGGGAAACACGGAACAGGATGACCAGCGCCACCAGCTGTCCAAACAGAGAACTGACAGACATATAAGTTTCAGAATATAATAAAAATAGAATTCAAACCAATACACACCACCAACTCGTTCTTTAATGCATTCAAATTGCCCGCCAAACACTTCCTTGAACTATCTGGAGTCTACATGAACCATGTGATGATCAAACATCTTGAACTCTCCACTGACGTGACTCTCTACATGGCTCTGGGTACCTGCTTGTTGAAACAAATATCTAATCAGGTCATATGCCAATCATATGCCAGAAGCACAATGTATAACATCATGCAGTTACAGGTGAGGAGCTTCAGCTAATGCTCACATCAAACACCAGAATGGGGAAGAAGGTGATTTAATGTGGACTGAGATTGAATCTGGCAAGGTTGTTTGTGCCAGAAGAAACTACGGATCTACTGGGATTTTCACACACAGCCATCTCTAAGGTTTACAAAGAATAAGTCGAAAAAGAAAAAATATCCTGTGAGCAGCAGTTCTCTGGGCCTTGCTGATGGCAGAGGTCAGAGAAGAAGGGCAACAGTAACACATATCACCACTCGTTACAACTAAGGTATGCAGAAGAGCATCTCTGAAAGCACAACATATTGAGCCTTGAAGCAATTGGGCTACAGCAGCCGAAGACCACACCGGGCGTCACTCCTGCCTGCTAAGACTGGGAAAGAGGCTACGGTGGGCACGGGCTCACCACAATGGGACAATGGAAGTTTGGAAAAATGTTGCCTGGGCAGATGAGTATCCATTTCAGCTGCGACATAAGATGATATGATTAGAATTTGGTGTAAACAACATAAAAACATGGACCCATCCTGCCTTGTGTCAGTTAAGGCTGCTGGTGGGGTAATGGTGTGGGGATATTGTCTTGGCACATTTTGGGAGCCTTGGTACCAACTGAGCATTATTTGTCACAGCCTACCTGAGTATTGTTGCTGGCTATACCTATCCCTTTATGACCACAGTGTACCCAACTTCTAATGGCTACGCCATGTCACAAATCTAATATCATGTCAGACTGGTTTCTTGAACATGACAATGAGTTCACTGTACTCAAATGGCCTTCACAGTCACCAGCTCTTAGTCTGATAGAGCAGCAATGGGATTGGAGGAATGGGAGATTCGCACCATAAATCTGCAGCAGCTGCATGATGCCATCATGTCAACATGGACCAGTCACAGAGAAGTGTTTCAAGCACCATGTTGAATCTAAGCCACAAAGACACAAAGAATTATGGCAGTTCTATAGGCAAAAAGGGGGTCAAACCATAGTGTAACTAATAAAGTGGCCAGTAAGTGTGTGTCTGTCAGCATACAGATATTTAATCTTCATTTCAATCATATTGATAAAGGTAATATAACATACACCATGCACCACTTACATTTTGTACTTCACTATATAATATAAATAAACATAAATGCGAAATGTGCGTATGGTAAAATTAAGAATATCCATACAGTTATCCTTTCCACAAATCTAAAGCTAAAGTTAGAATCAGGTACAAATGATTAGTACATTGTTATAGTGGATATTATAGGCATTGGTATTAAAAAAAAGAGCATCAGAAAGGTTTTAGATGCCTATGAGTCTGGCAAGAGATTTAAAAAGAGCTCCAAACAAGTGGAAATCATCCGTCCTAATGTCTGGAAGATCATCTACAAGTGAAGATTTCAAACAAGTGCCAACTTGTCCAGGTCAGGCTGCCCCAGCAGGTTCTGCCTGTGAGGAGAATACAGGATGCTGAAAAGTCTCTAAGAAGCCCAGAATGTCATCATGGGACCTACTGCTAGCACTTGGCACTGTTGATGTCAAAATGCATGAGTCTACCACCAGCCTAAAAAGAGGTTGCACAAGTTAGATCTACATGGGAGGTGTGTCAGGAAGAAATCACCAAAGATTAGCTAGAAAGAATGAAATGGAGGGTTCTGCAATGGGGAAATCAAAGCCTGGATCTAAGTCCCATCAAGATGCTGTAGGGGTATTTGAATCTGCCAGTGCATGCAAGAAACCCCTCAAACACAGCACAGCTGAATGATATATGCATGGAGTATTGGGAATTTTTTCTCCCAGTTAATGTCCGACTGGTAGACAGTTGTAAAAAATGCCTACCTGAGGTTGTTTCTGCCCAAGAGGGCAATATCAGCTTTTAGAACCAAGGGCGTGGGAAGTGCTATATGTTAATATTCTGATTAAGAAATTATAAAATTTTCAAAGCCAGTTTGTTCAGTTACATCACCTTTATCTATTGATTAATTTAACCTCAAAGTTTAATATGTTCAGCTACCAATGTAAAAAAAACTACATGGGATGCATTTACAACTAACATTTCAAACCTTTGCATGTGAAACCTTACATACAACATCATCATGAAAACATCATACATCAAGCCATCTTTTACCTGCTTATCCTGGGCATGGTAGCGGCGTCAAATCCTTAATCAAAATAGATTTTTTCAATCTGTATACTATGTAAGTGTCAGTGTAACTCACTTTAACAATATATTTCGTCACTTAAAGAAACACTGCAATCTGGTAATACGCAGGTCGCATAAAGAATCCCCTTCAGATTGTTTAAAAAAAGGGAATTTGTTAAATGACAATCACATCAGGTTTAGTAGAGATTCCAACAAGCCAGTGACAGAGCTGCAAACGGAAGGACGTTACGGTGACATTATAACATAACATAATTGTAAAATAACAGGAATGAGGCAGGTGCAGCTCCTCGCTATTGTCATCTGCTAGGGCATGAGAATAGGGACGGCACGCTCGAGTTTCCCCGCTGACTGTGTTTCACATGTGATCGGAGGAGTGCCCTTTCTCAGCCACTCAGCTCTTAGGACTCAGAAATCCCCATATCTAAGGCTGTAGGTTTCTGGTTACTCCTGATCTTACTTGGGCTTGCAGCTCAGCTCTGCCATTGTAAAATGTGCTAGCTATCTGATCCACATTTAAAGTCTTAGAGAGTCTACCATGAGCCATTGGAGCTAAAGATTCCCTCTTTGGGAAGGTAGGAGGGAATGTGTGTTAGTTCGTCACTTTCACCAGTACAGGATGGACTTTGGATTCTGTTGTTGATTATTAAATATAACCAAAAACCGATTACATCTGGCTGAATAAGAAAGTAGTGTATGGGCTTAACGAAATGCGCAATTGAGCAGTTATTGCAGGGATGTTACTTACTCACATATTGTATGTGATTCCACTAAAGTTTCAAGCACGTTATTAATATTAAAAAAGAATGACAATCGTTGGCGTTCACGGGGAGTTAGTCTTGCTTTTGTCCTTGGAAAAAAATGATATATATATGTAATGTATATACACCATTCTTTCACTTGTTTACGAGTTTAAACATTATATTTAACTACTAAAAGTAAATGCCTTTTTCATACTGCTTCTATTTCGGTGAGGCGCCTGCGCGAGGCGTGTGAGTCACGCGAAAGCCGCCTCACCATAAAGCACATCCTTCCACCTTCCGAAGAAACAGTAAACAGTTTTTAGTGATATGCTCATATGAATCGTTTTTCTACTCTGAAAATAATCGACAAACAAGCGAATTAATAGAAATCGCAGTTTTCTGCTGTTACATTTCTGTTATTTGGTTTCTTGTTGTGTAAGAAGTAATATTGTGGACTTTGGGGATTATTTTGTCTTTGCTCTGGCGGATGAAGATTTCTGAGGGAGGGGTGCGAGGTGGTCAAGATGGCGGCGCCCTGTGGAGTAGAGCTACTGTAATAGGTAAATAGGTATATTTATTTAATCTATTCCATACTGTTTAAGCTTATAACCTTGTGTTGCAGTGTACATTCAACGTTATTCGGTTAGCAGTGTCCGTTTCCTTTTACTAGAGTTGTCACAGGGCTTTCTTTTAATTTACACCCTCTTTACCTTGCTGACTAAATCATCGTATAGATAGATACAGGACTTGGCTACGAAACAGGTTAGGTGGCAGGGACTGTAGTTAACAAGCCAAAACGCACTATATTTTTGTTTGTTGGTAAAAATCCGTTTCAATTATGGGGTTTTGTGTATGGCTCGTGCAAAGTATAGCGCGGACAGGTTAGGTGAAACGCTTGTAGTTCACAAAGAAGCAAGTTATGCTTTTTCTGTATTGCTTAACAAAAGCAAAATAAACTTAAGTCATTTGAAATCCATTGAATAATGTTAACTATTTACTGCATCACGTGTCGTCGTATCGACCCTTGTTTAGTTGTAGTTATGCGAATTGGTCAATTCGTATTTGTCCTTTTCATGTCAGCCTGGAAGCAAAATTCGGCTTATCCTCCTCACCTTTTCAGTCCCTTTCAATGTTTGTTTTAGCCAGTTTTCATATGCGCAAAAGCGACACAAGCAACCTTTTTATTGACCCAAAAGTAGTAAGTAATCTATAACTGGTTTTCATTCTCACTACTTAAAGAGGCAGCTAGCTGTGTTAATGCAAATAAGTAAATACCACGGTGTTTCCTCTGTATGGCTATGTAACTCATTATTAAGATAGCATCACCAATAAAGCCACATCCAGGTGTGGGAGCGATCGAAATAATAATACAAACCGAAATGGCATCTTTTTAACCTTTATCTAGTACAGCTGCAGCTAGAAATGCTCAAAAACGGACTGCTTTGCATGTGTCTCTCTGATCTGTTTTAAACCACTGGAGTTCTTTTGGGTTCATGGGCCTTTGTCTGCACATTGAGATCTCATATTTGTATGGACCAAAATTTAAACGTTTTAAGAACTGTACTGAATTTGCATAGATAACTTTCACTCCCAAATGTAGAGGTCCACAGTATGTGCAAGGTTTTAAACAACCTGAATGTGCATAATCTCAAAAGAATTACAACACGAATAGCTGACGCATACACTTCAGTTCCAAAGGGTTGGAACTACCAGTCCCCACTGAATAGATTTTTGTGTATTTTAAAACTGACATTACAGCAGTTCGTCAGGCTCCAGCAAACCCTGTAAACAGAAAATAGTCGCTTTGAATATTATGGTTTTTCTATTCAGAATCGAATGCACGGGGCCATGGGCCTATTTATGCTCAGGAGGTAGCATTGTTGCATCACTCCACCATCTTGGAGGTTTGAGTTGTGGAGTTTGCAAGTTCATCTAGTTCATGAATTGTGCTGCTTACCTCCTGGCACCCAAGGATGTTGCACTTAGGTTAAATGGCATAGATTGTAGTGAGAATGTACCTTATTAGGTTCAACCTGTATACCATTTACTGCGTGGGCTAGACCCCGGGCTCCCTGGCTACCTTCTCCAGGGTAAGTGGTAGGAAGGTGGATGAGATGGACTCTGATTGGTGGTCAGGGTGTGAGCATTAACAAAACTAATTTTAACTGGTTCAGATATTTAGCAGTTAAATGGTCAGTACCCAAAATTTGGGTAACATGGCTCAAATTTTGATTTCCCAAGAAAGTAAATCTAGCTTTTAAAACTACATTGATTTCCCATGAAAGTAAATGTGAGGGAGTGTCACATTTTTTTCTTGTAACTGAGGATGATCTGTGTTTTCAGGCTTGTTGCATTGTTTGCTTACCTTCAGATCTTTATTTTTAAAGTACAAGAATAAATATATTTTATACCATGTTCAAGCAGTCATGTGGATACATACAAAGGAATTGTGCTTGTTTTGTTTTTAAATGTTGCTTAATTGTGGATATTTAATTGTATGTTTAAAAATAGCTCTTTAGGATATAGCTTTTTTCTAACCTCTTACAGCTTGGCTGGGCCTGTTCAAAAAGCAGTATTTAATTTAGAGAGATGCTCAGTTTTTAAATAGGCAGAGAGACAGAGCAATAGTGAGGGCATTAATGAATAAACTGCCAGCTGTACTGACTGTGTGGTCTGTGATCTACATGAACTGCAGTCTGTAAAATTAGTCTTGTTTATTATATAAAATCTTACTTCATAATCATTTACTATGAATGTGGATTCAAGGGACACTCAATTTTTCGGGAGTAAAATTATCTGTTTGGTGGGATTGCCTAATTTAACCAGAAAATGGATCATGTGATTTTATGCATATTTGCAAAAAAATTAACCAAGGTTTATCTTGTCATTATTAGCCCATTTGTGCATGAATAAATTAAGCCATACTGGACTGAGACCTACTAGACTATAGATGTTTTTTTGGGGCATGTGTGACGTGTTATTTGAAATACTCATCCAGCCACACTCGGTACTCGGAACAACCACCAGTATATGTATGTATGTAGTGCTCGATTTGGTCCAGATTTAGCTACTGATGATCTGGAGACCCTAACACAGACCCTCACGCTGTGGGAGACCAAAACACAGACCCTCACGCTGTGGGAGACCCTAACACAGACCCTCACGCTGTGGGAGACCCTAACACAGAGCCTCACGCTGTGGGAGACCCTAACACAGAGCCTCACGCTTGGGGCGGGTAGGTCCCGTAACATACTGTTTGCTTCGTTGCTTCCGCACTTTCTAGATTAGGACTTGGTACCCAAGAGCTTCTTGGCTGACCTCATCACCCTCTGTATGGCCTTTCCGTCTGGAGCTGGTGCTTCACGATGCCATGCTGTGAGATTGTTAATGGGGACACTTTCGGCGTTATTGTGGTTCCTAATGGTGCAGCCAGGTGGCTTAGGGAGTAAAGGTGCTGACGGACCCTTATTGGGGATTGATCTAGTGCTCTCTTTCCAGCTCAGCCTCAGCCAGGTGGCTTAGGGAGTAAAGGTGCTGACGGACCCTTATTGGGGATTGATCTAGTGCTCTCTTTCCAGCTCAG
>JAODKN010000041.1:16160246-16182744 GCA_026774425.1 Petrocephalus zakoni
AAAAGCTGGCAACCCATTCCACAATATGGGGGCCCTGTAGCAGAATGCTCTACCGCCAACTGTGACTTTGTTTATACATAAATATTAGGCCCCTTTGCTACTCAGACACAGGTCTTAATACATAATTGTTCTGACATTTGTTTTTTTTACTACTAAATCCTGTTTTCCCAGGCAAGGTCACTGGGAAGAATAGAGACTACCTTGAAAACTAAATCTAAATAGATTAGATGATTTCTTATAAACAACTCTTCTTAGGCCCATTATTGTACCACACTGTTTATTTAGAAGGTACTTGTGTCAAAGGCAACAAGTGAGCAAATCTGGGAGGAGGAGCCAGCTGGTGGTCCTGATGGATTTGGAGTTAATGGCCTCATCCTGGGGCCCAAAGTAATGTAACTAAACTCCTGGCCTTAGAGTTTGAGTTCACAACAAACACATTACGTATTTATCTTGGTTACATGACTGGTTTTGGGAGGCGGCATGGTGGTGCGGTGGTTAGCACTGTTGCCTCACACATCTGGGACCCAGGTACCATGTGTATGAAGTTCGCATGTTCTCCCTGTGTCACTGTGGGGTTTCCCCGAGGGTACTCCGCTTCCCCCCACAGTCCAAAAACATGCTGAGGCTAATTGCAGTTACTAAAATGCCCAAAGGAGTGTCTGGTGTGTGAGTGTGCCCAGTAATGGGCTGGCCCCCTGTCCTGGGTTGTTCCCCGCCTCGTGCCCGTAGCTTCCGTAAATAATTAAGGCTACACTATTTGCAGACTTCATACTATTGCTAGGCAACATAACTCGTCTAATTTCCTGCGACTTTGCCTGGGGGAAACGCCGTGGTGTATGCAATGGCCAGAAAGAAAAAAAAACATAATTTATTAAGTGAGCTTTCCAATCATCGGATATTAAACTGTCTATTATTTTATATGTATTTAGCTAGCTGATACAAATTTATATTTAGGCTGTGGTGTGTCCGACTATCTGGCGCACAATAATGACGAAACCCTTAACGACAGTCTGTGTCCCTAACGACGGCTCGGCTCAGGTTCAGGAAAAAGGCTATTTAGTCTTGCAGATTAATTGTATGATTATTGCTAATTTTTGACAACGTGTTAAAATTATTTTGATGATTTGTTATTTTCTCTCATAATACATTAGTAATCTATTTGACTGAAATGGATGCGACACCAAAAACTTTGAGGATTCCTCCCGAAATGCTACTCTATGCCGAAAAGCACGAAATATTTGATCTAATGCAGGTAAGGGCCAAACTCATGTAGATGTTATACAGGTGTGCGTGCTCTGTCTCTGGAAAATTACTGAATTAAAATATTAGCGTGACAATTAGTTCCGTTGTTTCCCAAACCATAGCAAATTATGCTGGTTATGTTATGTTAAAACGCAACTTAATCTCCCAAAACAACTTAAAGAACGGAAAACCTGCATGGCTTGCTTTCGCCGTGCTGAAACATTCAGTTAGGGAAGATGGTACCTCTGGATGGCTGCGTGTATGTGTGTGTGTGGGGGGGGGGCATGTATGTATTGCATTGTGGGGAATAAATATCTCCACAATGTGATAAAACCCTGTTATTTTTGGCGTTGTGAGGACCATTTTTTCGGTCCCCACAATGGGGAACTCAATTTTATAAAAAAAAAAAACAAACAAACAAATAAATAAATCTGTGACTGCAATCAAAAAACTAAAAATCTAACATTTTGTTTGGTTACTTATGGTTAAGGTCAGAGCTGTGTAGGGGTTAAGGTTGTCATTGTCGAGAATAGGGTTTTTTCCCCATAAAAATTAATGGGGACTCCCCAGAAAGATGAATACTAACCTCTGTGTGTTTGCACTGAAAACTTAAAATGATAAATCAAATTTTTGAATTACTGTTTCATTTTAGTCTATGTTGAGAAATCTAATTGTGGACAAACCGGAAGATCCCATTCAGTACCTGATTACTTTGCTGAAGAGAGACAGTATAGGAGGTGAGTTAAAATCCACATCAGTGTGTAACACTTAATACTTCTGGTATTAATACAATTAGTACAATTTTGTCAACAGCATGGTTGAAGCACACCAGATGGCCACCAGGTGGCACTCTGTTCCTTATAAACCTTTCGGTTGTTAAAGCCTCTATCAGTGAAATCTGTTCCTTTGTAATGTCTTTGTTAATGCAAATTTCAAGCTAATATTCAACTCTTAGACTATTATAAATATGTGTTTGTAAAATAAATATATTTCACTTTCCTTTTTAATTCTGTACACATTCTGTATTGCGTAAATGAATGAGGACCATATCATAATGGCTTTATCCTACACCGCATGTATGAAAATGGCCTTAACTATTACTTTGAAGAATTTAAATTTTCAATTTCAATTCATATTCTGTATTTATATTTATAGGTGATTTGGACATTTGGCCCGTAGTGCTCTTTAACAGTGTAAGCTGTACTGTGGAGTTTTAAAGTAACTGGTTTAGTTTCCTGCAAGACTCACATCTTGCCATCGATATGCAGCACACTTACGCAAAGTACAGTGTCAGAGGCAGCGGCAGCGCGTTCAGTTCCGGCCATCACATTCAGGTGTGTTTAAGGGTCTGATTAAACAAAACCATAACTTACAGGCAGTCACACTGGCTATTAGTATATAAGTAATGACACATAGGAGGTTGAGGAAAAATAATTCCACACTTTTTAAAATAAGATTTGAAAATGACTATTTAACCTGAATTCATATATGGTGGATATTGTTAAACCATGACATGTTTTTATAATCTTTACTTTCTCACTTTAAAAATATGACCCTAATTATAAATATTAAAACCAAAAAGTATTACTGAAAGCTCAAGAACAGAGCTTAAGTTTAAAGACCACAGAGGCGTAATTATATAGAGTATCAAAAATATAAGTGCCGCGATTTACCCTTTGTCCCACCGAACCGATATTCATCCTGTGATAATGGCCTAAGGTGCCGGTAGAGGTATGTATCATTCCTGTATGCTGCTGTGTTCCGCACATGTCTGATGTAGGCCTCTTCACATAGTGTTTCATTTTGTGTCCTTGTTACTTCTGTTTCCACCTTTTCTAACTCCTCAGTTCTGTTGACAGAGACAGAGCATGTTTTTGGGTAGGGCATTGTACATCAGGTGAATGGTACTTGTCAGGCACTCAGTACTCATAAACAAAATCTTGCACAGGTATGTGTATATTTTTTATGCATTGTTTTTAATATAGTCCACTGATTTTCTTCAAATGAATGAAGATTTGGTTTTGGAATGCCTTTGTGATTCCATGAATAGTGATTGCTCATTTCCAGTTCCTAGGATTATGGTGGTGGGGCCCCCAGCTTCAGGCAAAAGAACCATTGTAAGTGAAATTTACTTTATTTTACGAAATCATTGAAAGAGTATGCATCTTTAGTGATTGAGTCAAAGGGGATGATTAATTTACAAGTATGTTGCAAGTGGTCAGAGAATTGATGTAAGATAATTGGGCATCAAGGGAATTCAGGCTAATTTGTGAATTTGAGTATTCTTGAGAATTGAATCTTGGGACAAATGTGAAATTATTCTTCAGATATTTTTTCAAAGAAATATATAAATATTATATGTCTGTAATAAAAAGGAATTCATGTTCTTTTCCTCTTATCCTTCTTTAAAAATATTGTGGGAAAAATGCTAAGAGTTTATATAAAGTTATACATGTGTTGTATTGGAAGTGAGTTTGGCTTTGAAAGGAATGTCTCTTTTCAGTTTTGCCAAGGGAGGTGACTATTAAAGAAATTTCTTAAATATTTCACTGAATTATTTTACAGCTCTCTTTGGTAACTTGCAGGCCCACATGATGTTTTTGTGACTGAAGATTTGTAAAGAACGTTTAAAAGAGACATGTATGGGAAGATTGTATAAATACATTTTCTGGCAAAGTAGGTATAAAATGACTTAACAGCGCAGTGGTGTATTAAAACCGAATAATTTAATAGGCAAAAAATAAATATGGGGATTGCTGACAGTAAGAAAATGTGAGAAAATAACTTAAATGTGGCATTCACACGCAAGTCTTAAATTCCCCTTGGTCTCATTTTAGAGTAGGGGAGAACTGCATTGCCACTCCCTGTCTGTAAGAATCAATGCGAGGAGTTGCTGCTAGTGGCTGCGTGAAGCCGGTGGACACGCCGGCAGGCCTGGAGCCCGCAGCTGTGACGTGACAGCTGTCTCGTTTGTGCCCCGTCAGGCCAGACAGCTGTGTGAGTGCACCAGAGCTGTGCACATCACAGAGTCCGGCATAGTGGAGGAGGAGAGTGAGCTGACGAGGGAGGCGAAGAGGCATGGGGACAGGCTACAGGTAAGGCAGAGCCAGGGCCCCCGGGAAATCTGCATGGGGGGGCCGGCATCTGCATATACTGACATGTACTGCCTCTCCGAGTCTCACATACAGCCCCTTTCAGGAAGACCTGTGTGGCAGATGAGAATGCACTGAGGCCTTCTATTTAAAACACTTTCCGGGGTCATTCATTACAGTAGCATTGTGGATCAATTCCGGCCCCCCATTCTGTGCTTGTGTGGAGTCTACATGTTCTTTACCCATGTAAGTAGGTCTCCCCTAGGCACTCTTATTTCCTCCTATACATTAAAGACATGCCATTCATAAATTACTGCTTATAGAGCGTGTGAGTCTGTACCGTGAGATAGACGGGCATCTAGTCCAGTGTGGCTCCTGCTCTATGCCCTCAGCTTCCTGGCATAGGCTGCATGATAAACATGATCCTGTACTGAATAACTGGTTATGGGAGATGGGTGGGTAATTACTTTCTTAAAAGTACATAAGAAAACTAAATGGGCCGAATGGCCTCCTCTCGTTTGTATAGTTGTATAGTGTTGTTAAAACTTGTATAGCATATTTTATAAGGATGAGTAAATGTTCCACGTATACTGTGTATACAATATGTGGGAAGACTTTCTATATCATGTTATATAGGTCCTGCAAGATGTCTGACCTGTAATGTAAGATGACTGAGTCTTTGAGCTTGTTCCACATGGAAAACACAAAACTTTTTAGCATGCATGCCTCCTGACAATCTTAAAAATTAGTTAATTTGTCCTCATTAAAAGCTTAAAAATGCATGAATAAATAATGATGGAGTAGAACGTGTTGTTTTTATTTCTTCTAAAATAGCCTAGATAAGTATTCTTTAAAAAGCTGTTTTTTTCCCCCACATTTGCCCTCCCCCTGGTTTCTAATATAGACAGTTCACAAGCTCTTGGAGATCAGGCTGAACATAGGCTGCTGATGAGGAGAAAAGAGGCTTGTTTAGCTCGACATTCGAGGCAAAAGACACTGCAGCTTAATGAGGGTGGTGCTGTGCTCCCTGCTTTGAATCTGCATGCGAGAGGAGCCAAAAAAAACAAGATAAAGAAGAGAGGGAAGAACCGCAAATGCCAATCCCTGTGGTTTAATTATTTTAATTATCATCCTCTGTCTGATTTTCAAATAAATAAATAAATAAATAAATAAGGTCCATTAAAAGATGCCGGTTTGGGTTAATCTGATTAAAAACTCTGCTGGTGAGGAAGATAAAAGGCCAGCGGTGTCAGATTTAATCAGCGGACTTAAAACTGACATTTCTGATGGGGAACTTTGGTGTTTTATCTCCCCACTTCCTGCTGAAATGATCCAGAATGGTAGCTCTGAGAATTCACTGTCATGTGAATCAGATGCAGTAGATCTGAAAATTCACTGTCGCGTGAATTAGGTGCAGTAGATCTGAAAATTCACTGCCGCGTGAATCAGGTACAGTAGATCTGAGAATTTACTGCCGTGTGAATCAGGTGCAGTAGATCTGAGAATTTACTGCCGTGTGAATCAGGTGCAGTAGCTCTGAGAATTTGCTGCTGTGCGAATCAGGTGCAGTAGCTCTGAGAATTTGCTGCTGTGCGAATCAGGTGCGGTAGATCTAAAAATTCACTGCAATATAAATCCGGTGCAGTAACTTTGTGAACTCACTGCCATAGAAAGCTGGTGCAGTAACTCTGAGAATTCACTGCCATTTGAATCAGATGCAGTAGATTTGAGAATTCACTGCCATGTGAATCAGATGCAGTATCTCTGAGAATTCATTTCTGTGTGAGTCAGATGCAGTAGCTCTGAGAATTCACTGCTGTACAAATCAGGTGCAGTAGCTCTGAGAATTCACTGCTGTGTGAGTCAGATGCAGTAGCTCTGAGAATTCACTGCTGTACAAATCATGTGCAGTAGCTCTGAGAATTCGCTGCTGTGTGAATCAGATACCTTAGCTCTGAGGATTCACTGTTGTACGAATCAGGTGCAGTAGCCCTGAGAATTCACTGCTGTGTGAGTCAGGTGCAGTAGCTCTGAGAATTCACAGCTGTACGAATCAGGTGCAGTAGCTCTGACAATTCACTGCTGTATGTATCACTTGGGGTTTTACTATATGCCGGTAATTCTGAAATACAGGTGTTGGAAAATGCATTCTGCCTCACACCATGGATTCCCATAACTGTTGCCTTTGGTCAGTTTCTCTTTTTTCATTCTCATGTTCAAAACATAAATATCTCTGCTGCACTTGTACAGGAACTGAAACAATCAGAAAGCGAGCCTAGGTACTAGTAAAGAACTCAGAGGGTTTGATGGCACATTAGAGTCTGTAAATGAGAGGGTTGCCGGGAACAGCCATTGAGAGCCGTAATCGAAAGAAGTGGGAATGCAGTGGCTGGCAGTGCGTCTGACGATCTGCCCCCCCGCGCCCCCATGCCTGTGCTCCCCTGCTCCCGGAAATGGGCTCTTTCCTCAAGGTGATACTTCAAAGTGGCTCGCAGACAGCGTGCGCCTGGCAGTCGGTGTGGCAGGCCCCTCCTGATCATGCTCCTGCCCCGTGCCTCACGCCCCACTGGGCCGGGTTACTGCCAAGTTTCACGCCATTTGGCCTGAGGGACCCTCATCCCTTCGCCCTTAATGCACCAAATCCCATCTCATTACCAAATCATGCTGGGAGAGTCAGCTTGCAGCATTTTACAGTATTGAAATGTACAATGATGTCTTCCCATGTGAAAGAAGAGTTGGATAAAGGTGGATTGCCAGGCAATACTGCAAAAATGCATTTCCTTCCATGCCATGAGTTTTCTTATTGAGCTCCTCTTTCCTTCCTTCTAGGACATCCCCTGTGAGCTTAGGGTCAAGTTGATTCAACAGCGCCTTTCAAAAGTGGACTGCATTCGACAAGTAAGGCCTATGTATTTCTACACAGACACACATTTCATAAGTGCATAATTTCTCTGCCATATGTTTTTGCTGCTCCTGATTGATACCTACGGCAGTGTGACAAACGGAAGGACCAGGCTAGCAAAGGGTGGGGTTTGAACGATATGTGAGCTTCTCTGCACCATCCTTTTTGCTGGATATGTAGTAGCTGTGAACTTAAAGAGCCTTGTTATTTACTGTAAAATGTGCATCCATTCATCCATCCATCCATCCATCCATCCATCCATCTTCCAGAGTCTTTTTTTTTACCTTTTATGAATTTGAGACTGAGTGACACACTAATAGCAAGTGACATTGGTCATTGCCTTTGAGCATGGGGTGGTGCCTACAGCTCCCGCTGAGCATGGGGTGGTGCCTACAGCTCCTACTGACCATGGGGTGGTGCCTACAGCTCCCGCTGAGCATGGGGTGGTGCCTACAGCTCCCACTGAGCATGGGGTGGTGCCTACAGCTTCCGCTGAACATGGGGTGGTACCTACAACTCCTGCTGAGCATGGGGTGGTGCCTACAACTCCCGCTGAGCATGGGGTGGTGCCTACAGCTCCCGCTGAGCATGGGGTGGTACCTACAGCTCCCGCTGAGCATGGGGTGGTGCCTACAGCTCCCGCTGAGCATGGGGTGGTGCCTACAGCTTCCGCTGAGCATGAGGTGGTGCCTACAACTCCTGCTGAGCATGGGGTGGTGCCTACAGCTCCTGCTGGGCATGGGGTGGTGCCTACAGCTCCTGCTGGGCATGGGGTGGTGCCTACAGCTCCCGCTGAGCATGGGGTGGTGCCTACAACTCCTGCTGAGCATGGGGTGGTGCCTACAGCTCCCGCTGAGCATGGGGTGGTGCCTACAGGTCCTGTTGGGCATGGGGTGGTGCCTACAGCTCCTGTTGGGCATGGGGTGGTACCTACAGCTCCTACTGACCATGGGGTGGTGCCTACAGCTCCTGTTGGGCATAGGGTGGTACCTACGGCTTCTGCTGGGCATGGGGTGGTACCTACGGCTTCTGCTGAGCATGGGGTGGTGCCTACAGCTCCTGTTGGGCATGGGGTGGTGCCTACGGCTCCTCTACCAGTTTGAATTAGAACATAGTCAACAGCCATTTTTGACAAATTTGTGCAAAAAATCATTGTAATCAAGTGAAGTGAACTTTCCACCTCATCCATATACAAGTACAGTACATAGTGTAATGAAACAATGTTCTTGAAGGACCACTGTGCACCTTACATAAAAGCGGGGTTCTCTGGTGGCCTTTTAAGACATGATGGGACAAGGAAGGTTTGCTTTCCTCAGTTGCTATAGGAAATGGAGGGTTATGCTCCCTTGGCTAGAATAGTGATGTTGAGAAATCGGATGGTAAGTACATCAGAAGCCCTATATTAAATGCCTCTGGAAAGGCTCAACTCACACTAGCCATGGATAACGCCTGGTCATCAGGAGGAAAGATGGTCTTTCTCACGAGAACATTGTTTCATGCGTCAGACTGTGTTAAAGTAGTTCAGCACATTGACCATGGATTTTTCATGTGTATGTATGCTTAGCATCCACACACATATGAGGGACAGGTTGGGCCTCATAGTCCAATCTGAAGACAGGTCATGACAGGTTTTCAGCAGCATGTGGACCCGTGTAGTCATTCAAGGCTTCTGGCTGGCTCATGTGCTAATGGACTTGGAGTCGGTTACATCATCTGTACAGTCGCTGGAATAGCCGGTCACAGATGCTGCATACTATGAAGTGACCATAGGAAGCAGCGCCTGTGAACATATAACAATCTGCGTGATCAAAACAGCCCTGCTGTGCCAAAGTAGCTCCTTCTGGCCATATTCTGATATTCTTCCCAGCCGGTGTGGCGCGTTTGATCAGCGCTCTAGATGCTGGGATCCACACTACAGAGATGTGGTCTGAGTGGTTGAGATGGGGGGCAGTTTGTAGCCTTGTATGTGTGGCAGATGTTCGTATAAACAAGGCCCGGTGTGTTCACCTCACTGTCTACAAAGTTAACATTTTAATATGTGAAACTCACTTGAGATTTGCATGATTGAAATCACCGGTGACGATGAAAAGCTGCCGGGGTAACCCATTTGCAGTTGGCTAATGGTTCCGCTGTGAACACACTTCCTCAGTGTTGGCGCTGGGAGGGATGAACGCTGCCTGAACTCTTATATGGCTGGCATTTTTAACTTTAGCAGCAGGGAAGAGTGTGATTAAGGAGTTGCACCAAAAAAGCTTAATGTCTCTTGGGGGGTTACTTCTGTTGTACCTTTGAACAGGCTATTTAAAGCAGGTTTCTGTCTAATTGGGTAAAACTAAGTTATGCAAAGTTTTGCATTTAAAGTGCGTATATCCATCTGTCTTCTGAGCACTTATCCTGGCCAGGGTCATGGGCTTATAGAAATAGTATTATAACTATATAATACAGAGATATAATGGGATATTTATGAGTAGCATACATGCTGAGTGTCTGTAATTAGTTGTTTTAATGCATCAACAGCAATGGCAGTTAAACAGCAACACGGAGCATCACATGTCTAAGGGAGGGTAGATGGGCCCCTTTTCAGGGGTGATTTTGTGTACTGATGCGTAGCATAGGCGTCAAGCAGCATACCATGTGACCCGTTCATCTGGTGCCCTTGTTGATCATTAGGAAATTGGGGAGCAGGGCTCTTCATTATCAGGAGAATATGCCTGTAGATGTCCTAGCGGGAGAAAGCATGTGTATATGCTAATATACCAGCTGAGCAAAGATCAAAGTATCCACTGATGGGTAGGCAGTGGGCTGCATCGGTCATGTGTGTGTGCGATGGAGTTAGGGAGGTTGAGAGGGGCACCAGTGTAGGGTGCTGGGCAGGCGCGCCACTCCTAAAACCATATCATACTGGTCCCTCAACCCAGACCACTCCAATCCTGTTCTAAATTCTTTAGAGCCCCAGTCACCCAGGGTCCCTTGGAACTGGCCTAACCCCCCTCATGGCGACCTTGGTGTAGGGGTACCCACTGACATGAGCAGCTGGATTAGTGGCTTTTATGAGCCTTGCGGCGTAATCACTGTATGTATACAGGTTTCGCTATGGTTGCTGTAAGTGTGAGGGTCAACTGACCTGTTTTCTCACTACTTCAGATTTAAATTTAGAAAAATCTGTGAATGAAATCAAAAAACTGAATATGCCTAAAGTCTTGTATTTTGTTTGGTTGCTTAGGGTTGAGGTTATGGCTAGGTAGGGTTTAAGGTTGTCATTGCTGGGATTAGGGTTTTGCCCATAGAAATGAATGGACGGTCCCCACAAAGATATGACTGCAAACATCTGTGTGCGTGTGTGTGTGTGTGCGTGTGCGTGAGAGAGAGAGAGATGTTTGGAGTCAAAAGCAGGCAATAGAAACAGTGTGCTATGGGTGTAAAGCAAGAAGATCATGTGTTAGGTTTTCTCCAAACTTGTAAATGATGCACTTTTAATGAATCTCCTAATTATAATCCAGTAGTCAAGGGGAAAGGCAATCTAAGGAAACCAAAGGACCGAGCTGGGATCAAATGCACGGGGGTTATAGGAGATTTAATGGTATTGGTTCATACTGTGTACCAGGTCTACAGTTAGGAAAACAATCCTGTGTGTAGCATGTGATTTGGGATTGTTATAACCATTGTAATGCAAACCAACACACGTGTAGTGGGATTTTATTTGATTGTTTTATTAATGTAATCTTTAACTACATACATAAACTTGATCCCACTGATTTTAGCAGTAAATGTTACATAAGTACCCCATGTAAAGTACTTGGACTAACTCCTCCGCAGCCCATAACCAAAAGTACCCCATATAAAGTACCAATTAGACTGACTCCTCCGCAGCATATAACCAAAAGTACCCCATATAAAGTACCAATTAGACTGACTCCTCCGCAGCCTATAACCAAAAGTACCCCATATAAAGTACCAATTAGACTCACTCCTCCGCAGCCTATAACCAAAAGTACCCCATATAAAGTACCAATTAGACTGACTCCTCCGCAGCCTACAACCATAAGTACCCCATGTAAAGTATCCAGACTGACTCCTCCGCAGCCTATAACCAAAAGTACCCCATATAAAGTACCAATTAGACTGACTCCTCCGCAGCCCTTAATCAGCCTTTTATCTTGCGGTCTTATTCTACAATTAATATGCGTGCAATCAAAACACACTTTATTAATTTTCCTGATGGGTTCTTTCTTTCTGAAGTGTCAGTTTCTGTGTAGCCAGAGGAAAAAAGTATGTATATCATTAAACTGCAAGCGGCCCTTTTCCTTTCTAAACTCTGCAAATTGCCATGCTCAAGCTGAATAAATTACTAAACTTTTTCACTTGGCATCCTTTAACTCTCATCTTTTAAGCGTAGTAGTTTATGATTATAATTTCCTTTAATCTGGTAATGGATGTTTATCCCTTCAGGCTACACGTCTGATGATATTTATCAATGTATTTCTTGTTAACGCGGATATACGCGGGGGATTCGGCCCGGAATATAGGCTATTTCTCCGTAGCTGCAGGTCGCCGTCACCTGCGAGACAAAGCCGCGCGGAAGCCGCTCCGTCAGAGGATCGAGGACCTTCGTCTCGCGCCGCGCCTCGCGCGCTCACGCACGCACGCACGCACGCCACATACCACGCGCGTTCCCCGGGCGCCGCGCCTCCGCCGCTTCATTACCGCGGCGCGCGTTCGCGAGCGCGTGTCTGTGCTCGCGCGTGCTTATGCGCCCTCACTCTCTCTCTTTTTACCTGTTTTGCAAATTAAACAACTTTGAATGTTGATGGTTTCTAATCTAGGTCGCGGGGTTCATCTGTCTGGCAGCACTTCTCCAACTTTTATGTCTCTTTTTCCTCTCTCACGAGGCTGTTGTTTGTAAAACTTTCGACTGGTATTCTACCGGGAAATCACAGAAGGGGGGGAATGGTAGGAAGCATTATAATGAAGGGAGCTGGGAGGTGCAGGGAAATAACAGCCCTCTTCATACGCAGGCAGACTGAAATTAGCAACAACCGCTAATACAAACAATGCAGCTAGCGACCTGTGTCATTCATGTGTCTAATGAGCTTCCTCACTAAATTGTGCATCCAGGCGCGTGTGACGTACTCCATAATTATATCTTTAGATTTATTTAGGAGGGTAAAGCAGCGTGCTTTGCTGTTATCTACAGTGCAATTCAGAGATTAAAAACTATTATTAATTACTTTCTGAAAGTATGTTCTACATGTTTTCCTTTATTTTGATTTTTCCTTTGATTATTGATGCATTGTAATCATGGTTGATGTCCCGTAGTTTGGCTCATAATTCATGCATTAAAATAAATTTGGTATTAATGGTCTAGCTGAAGTCACCGCATCAGTATTGTTATATAAATGATAGAATTTTTATGTATTGCATTGATTGGAAAATATTAATATTTAGATTAGTGATGTCGAAAAAAAGTTTTTCACTGTTCTGTTTCGGGACACACACCCGGAGCACAGCTTAATAAATAGCTGCATTCGCCGGTATATTCCGCAGACGGTAGCATGTCGCTTGCCCTGGTGCCTCGCTGTTTATACTGACTACGTGAGGATAATTAAGTGAAATAGAAGTGAAAGAGGAAAAGGCTGAAATCGAACTGGGAAGGAGAAAGGCTCGTCCTCTGAGACCGCCTGTGGAGGACATGCCTTTTTAATAGAAAAAACACACAGACAATGATTAGCTGATTAGCGACCGGGTGACTAATTGCCTAATTGTACAGTCAAAAGGGGGGCCGCCAGCGGGCCCCAGAGCTGGGGGTTAGTGCTCTCCACGCGGGAGGCGTAGCAGGCTGGGAAGGTCCCTCTCCAGCTTGTCAAGCTCTGCTCCCCGTCGCCTCCCCAGCCTGCTGTTCAGCTCCCTGCGACATCTGCTCCACGCGTGTCCCTCCTGTGATACGGCACCCCGCTGCAGATGTTACGGTCCCGGGGTCCTGTCTGGGCCCAGAGCCCCGGCCCTTTTGATGTGTGATGAAACGGAATGGAGTGAGCCACTGTGGGGCTCTGGTGGCTGAAGGGCCGTGTGTCTGCGTGTGCGCGCGTGTGTGTGCGTGTGTGTGTGCACATGTAGGACGTTAGGGCAGCACGATTATGGGTGTGCTTCATTAGAATTTCAGTGAATCCTCGGCTCTGGGCAGAGACCTGGGACACCCCCACGCCGCACATTGGGAGCACAGAGAAATGCCCACAACCTATTGCTCACTGTTACATTTAAACAATTTCTCCCTGACTGCTTTATTTCTGCTCCTGTTCTTCTTTGACTGGCTGCCTGGCTCTTCACCATAATATCCCAGAACTCCCCCTCACTGCCCATGCTCACGACAACAATTCAGTAGCCCCCATTTTACTTTTAATAGTTAAAATTGGCACACAGATATCCCCTCAATATCTTCTGTCCGTCATAGAATTTTGAATATAACTGGCACACTGTTCTCTTCCATTTTGATCTGAAAAAGTCTCATAATAGAATGCCATTAAAAATGTTGCTGATGCTTAATATTTTATCCGCCTCAGTGCCGGTGGAGATGACGGCCTGTGAGTATATACACCACAGCAAAGGACGAGATTCATGTCCTCTAAACGTGTCCGAATCTCGTCTCGTTATTATCCAGAGCCGCCCACCTCCGCAGCTTTAGGTCTCAGCTATGACAAGGGAATGCGAGGCGTCCCGCCATCGGCGCGTCGGTGGCGCGGGCAGGCGCACGCTTAATGGCAGAGTTAGCGCGGGGCGGCTTGCGTGCGCGATCGGGGAGGCGTCGGGGAGGCTAACGGGCAGAGATCGAAGTGGAAAACAAAGGAGGATTTCAAACGGGGTGAGGGAGCCGTGCAACCAGCCCGCTACTCCTCTGATATTACTTAGATCTATAAATGTTTGTTTGGGATATTTATTTATTTCTAAGATTATTCATTGCGATAATAAGTTGGGCCTAACAAGCACTTGAGGGATACGGCTCCTTCCCCCTTTTTTTAACTTTCCTGCCCCATTGCACAGTGAGCTCCGGGATTTGGGGGCTATTAGAGAGAATCTCCTTTATTTGCAGCTAATGAATGATATGCATTCTGTGTTCCTTCTTATATTCTTTTTATGGCTAAGTGGGAACAGAGGATAGGAGCTGGAAAATTAGGCACATTTTCAAGGTTTTATTAATTTAACCCCCCCCCCCCAGTTCCTTGCTGGATAAAGCTTCCCATTCCTCACTGTTTATGCTGAGAAATGTTCTGTCTCATTTGCAAATAAATAATACATATACTGCACATTTGTTATTTGAAGAGACTATCGTATCAAATACAGAAGATTTAATGTTGGCATATTTTATTTTCCCTGTGCCACAGTTTTTTATGTTTAATGTATAAATTACATGTGTTGTGTTTTTGTAAAGATCTTCTAATGCAATCCATCATTGACGTAATTTGGCATTGCTTTCACAGGGATTAAGAAATCCTTACGTAAACCATTCTGTTTTCTAATTCTTTGTACAGCTTTTTTTTACGTCTTATATTCTGACATTTGAGAATTTTTTTCAACCCTGGGAAAACAATGATGATAATAATATAGGCCTTATATTGCCTTATATTGTCTTACATTAGCAGATAATTAGATTGCTTCACGGAATGTAACTTCTACCACACAATACCTAAGCACAAAATCCTCAATTGGGAGATGTTGGTATGAGTCTGGAAAGGTGTGATTCTTCTGACAGTTCCATCTCTGTAATGAATTAAAGTAATGGAAATGTATTTGCAAACTTTTTGTCTCCTGTCATGATTCTCCCCTGTACCAGAGACAAGACATTGCTGAACATCCAATTGATATCTTGTGTGTATGTAAGCATGCCTGTAACACAAGGATGTGTTGTATAGGAGTGTAATTTCACAGTACATTTTTAAAGACCCTTAGCTCCTAAATCGCTCTATGCAGAGGTGACCCATAGTTTTATGTAAAGTATAATGGCCCTAAGCACCTGGATATTTTCATGTCACTGACTAGTGTACCTGTGCACCCCCAGGGCTGGGTGCTGGAGGGGATACCCCACACTCGACAGGAGGCCCTACTCCTGCAGGAGCTTGGCATTTCTCCTGACCACGTCGGTGAGTTCTGTAAGCCTAGGCCTTTTGCCCAGGTTCCACAGCGGACAGGTCCCTAATGAGGGCTCTTAACCCAAAACGTAGTGTGGATATTTCTACAGTATGCAGCTTCAGTCAGTGAAATGTCTGAATTAATTCATGCCCTAGTAATGGTATGTGGGCTAAATTTAAGAGTAGATCCACAGCCTTGTCCTTGACATGGTGTCCATTCTGTACTGACTAGTCATGTTCTTCAAGATTAAGTGTCTCTAGCCTGTCTGTAAAACGCCCTTCTTTCCCACCGCATGAAGCTACATGAGTGCTGCACTAAGAGCACTTTTTTGTCTAGTGATGCTGGAGGCACCTGATGAAATCCTGATTAGAAGGAGCCTGTGCAGGAGGGTCAGCGTCGCCTCAGAAGGTAAAGCTGGGGGCTGGCTTTTAACAAGATAGTTATCTTCAGTATAGGGAGCAGGAGTCAGTGAGCCGCATTACATGCTAAAGTGCACCCTTGTTATAATGCATTTCATTATCACCATCCCTCTGCAATATTGAACATGTTTGCTGAGTCCCAACAAAGGCTCTGTATATAAAAATCTCCGTTGGGTGTAGCGAAGCCTAGCTATAATGAACAAAAGCCTTGGGTCCCAACAGATTTGTTATAGCGAGAAGCTGCTGTATCCTATAATTGCCATCTCACTTTGCATTGTGCTGCCATCTCATTTCGCCTGTCTCTGTAGAAGGCTCTGAAGAGTCTCCGTATGGTAATACTGAAAATATTTATTTAAACTGACCTTCACAAATTCACTCGTTGTTAGTAAATAATATAAGCATTACAGCTAATTATTGCTAATAAATTATGTCATTTGTACTTCAGTAGTTCTGTCAGATTCAGTTTTCAGTCAAATTTGCAGTATTCTAATAAATTGCTTACCTCTGCTTCTCTTTGTCCTCCAGATGAGAAGAAGGTTCTCTCAGATGACAACACTGCCACCCAGCTATTAAAATACCACCAGGAGGTGTCCTCTTTGCAAAAAACATTTCGAAACTGTCTCAAGATTATTAAAGCAGACCAATCCCATGAAGAAGTCTTCGCTCAAGGTAACGTTGTGTTTTCTGACTACTGACACAAAGATACACTTTCGAGGCAAAGAAGTTGGTCATTCAGCAAGCACTTCTATTCATTAAGCACACAAACATGTTAGCAAATTTGCGAGTATATGCAATTTTACCCTTGTAAGTCTTGTGCCAAAATTATTACTTGTGTCAACGGCCATATTCAGCATGGTTTACAGCACCATCTAGTGGTAGGAGGTCAGCATTGCCAAAAACCCTCTGGGAGGCCAGGTTTACCTTCCTTGTCACCCATGCTGACGGTTGAGGGGATTGCCCAAGGCAGAGCCACAGGCAAGGAGCGCCCCGTGTGGCCCTTAGCTAGGAGGAACAGTCGTCAACAAGGCCATTAGAGTCATCTGAATACAACCTGTCTCTGTATTATTCCACTTCACTTGACAAAATAATTCTGTCACTTGCTCTGCTCTTGCCTCTGCTGTTATAAAATGAGACAGGTGTTGACTGTGGATCCTTTAGCTGTGTACTTGTATAATGCCATCTCCTCCCCTATTCTTGAAATTCCTTCTCTGACCAAGTCTCAAGTGTAAGATTTTCCTAGTGGCGCTTTGTCAGTTTCCTTATACGTCACAGATTCCTTTTGGTCGGCTATAAATCCTGCCCAGTTTCACTCAGTCACATTATTTATGGAATTATTAATATTTTTTTTACTCATTGTGCCGTTACTCAATGTTCTTAATGGAAATTTGCTGTGAAATTATGATGGCTGCCATTTTACTAGGCTCGTTATCTGACACTGACAGCATTGCCCTGTAGTAGCTATTGTTCCGAAATGCAATAAGAAGAGCTGGACTCAGACACTCCACATGAGAATTGGGGATGGGCGGCACTTTAGCCAATCAGGAGGAGGGCGAGAGTATCATTCTAATTTTCTAATGAATTTGTGTTTTGATTTGCAAATGTGAGGTTTGGGCTTAGCAGTAATAGCTCAATTTATAATTAATAACATCAGATTTGCTTGATTGCCTTCAACAGTGTGAATAAAAATATTGGTGGGGTTTTTTTAGCATTAAGTATTCATGGGTCCGGATTGAAATACAAACTGTGATCAAACTGTCTCCTTGAATATTGGTTACTGCTAATTAAAAATGCCGTTTGAAGGCGACGTTACCAGAATCTTCTGACTCATCCATTTCCTACATCAGCACCCCACCCCCCATCTTTCACACCGTTTATCACCGCTTGTGGTTTGGTATACAAATTACCGACGCAGGGCCCAGAGATGGAGTCATTAGTTCTAATTAGGCTGTGGTTAATTACTATACACTAAAGAAGAAACCCATCATATTGAATAACGGCATTGTTGTAGCGAAACCCAACTGGAAACAGCTGTTGGCTTCCTTCAGAGGGTCACACTACAGACAAACGCTCCCCTGGAGTCGAGAGGGAGCCTCTCATCATTTATTGATTACCTGCTTAACTTCCAGATTAGCCAGTCACGTTCGTCACGTGGGGGACCTTGGTAAAGGCTGCCGTGTGCCTTGTAAGCACTGATTTATTTGGTCTGATCGGGGATTTATTCGTATATTTAATTTTTTTTGCCTTCACGTGGATAGGCGCGCAGGAGTTAACGTGATGTTCGTCTTCAGCTTGCGCGATGAAGGCACCCCCCCTTGCAGTGTGTGCGTGTGTGTGTGTGTTGGGGGGGGGACAGGGAGGGTGGGGGGCTCTTGCAGTAACCTCCCCAGATTTATAGCGCTCACAGGAGCCGATTGAAGTCTTTTTTTAATCTTTGCTGAAGGGATAGGACGCCTCGGTGCACTACAGCATGCGTCTGCTGCTTCTTTGTTTTTGACATGGGGGATTATAATTAGAGACATTTATAACGCTTTGCCCTTAGAGAATTTCCCTTTTGCAGGTAGGCTAGGGGAGTAATGCAAAAAAAAAAAGTAGTTCACCGGCGAAATAATTCAGAGCAGCGGCGGAGGTGACGCCCGCCGCCTGCGTGTCATTAGATGCCGCGCCGAGCCCACGCGGGTCCTTAAAATGGGCCAAGCGCCCGGCACGAGCTGAGAGCAATGCTGTCCTGCATGGGGCGTCCTCCGCCCTCACCCTGGCCTTCTGGGATGCACTCTCCTCGGGGTGTTTCCCGTCAGCTCTTTGGTCATTCCGCGTAATGGTAGCCATCTACCCGTACTCATACTTGTGCAAATGGCAAATAAAAAAAGCATCATTCAATTTTCATTTCGTTTTCATTTTATCTGTCCGGCCAGCACTGAGCTTCATCCAGCACCGGCCCCGGTCCCTGGCCCCCTACACGCCCAGGGTCCTCCTATTTGGGCCCCCAGGCTCTGGAAAACGACTGCAGGCTGCGCTGATCTCTCAGAAATACAACCTTGTCAACAGTGAGCTCTCAATTATCTCCAGCGCTTTGTCTCTCCCGCCGTCTTCCTCTCTGCTCTGCCCTTCATCTTCTGCTCAGTGGTTACCACTCGCCTTTTTAACAAATCCTCTGCCTTTCCCTCCTGCTTCCCACCCATAATCACCTTTCTCCGTCATTCAGCCTCAATCTTGCGATTCCTCCGTTCTTCATCCCACGTTAGTGGATTTGGAGGGTGAGATCGTACCATATGGCGGCCAGGTAGCTACAATATCTCTAAGGGCAGGTGTGCACAAATTTTAATTATGCTAATTATTTGGCATCTGTAACTGTTTGTGCTTTATTCTTCAAGAAATGTCACGGCTATAATTTGAGAGATGATCTAATCTTGATTTGGAATTCATGCGTCAGGTATTTACATGGTAAATATTTTATTTTAAGTCTTAGAGGTGAGTGGGCCTGTGTCCAGATTTCGCAAATAATTTTCATTCTCTCTGATTCTCCTCTGCGCCATATATACTCTTTGTTATACTGCTCCAGTAACAAGCATAGGATATTTCTTTTTTTTCCTGTACTGTTTACTTTCACAGTTTGAAAGGTTACATTGCGTATTCTATTTATTTAAACTTTAATATCCTACTTTCTCTCTTTCTTAACCTCTCTCTCCCTTGTAGTTTGCTGCGGGAAGCTTCTGAAGGCAGTTTCTGCAGACAAGACAAGTATGGGAGAACTCATTAAACCCTACCTGGCATCCGGAGAGCAAGGTACAGCCACGAAGAGGGTGGGAGGGGGCCGTGGAGAGGCCGGTTTGGGGGGGGGGCATTGGATATTGGATACCCTGTTTTTGCACAGCTGTGAGCAACTGGGATTTTTTCGACGGTCACAAACATGCTATAATTCCGTGCTCATGTGCGTAAGGAACTTAGCCACCTTTGTCGTAAATCCAGCGTAAATCTCATAGGCCTAGTCACTAGTCTGTGCCGCGATAGTCCACAAACACGACAGGGTTTGCCGTACAGAAATCAGTAAGTTGACGCGATCATCGGGGCAGCGTAATACCTACCGCTCTCTGTGTTTATAACATGTTTATATTCCGTGTAGCCGGGAACACTTCCTCGGCCATGTCCCTGCAGGGGACCGGGGGCGTGTCCTTTTGCCCCTGCCATCCCTACAGGGGTGATCCATTCTCACGAAGCTTTAAAAAGCTGCAGGTTATCCGCAGTGGGCCGCCAATACTTATTCGAACTCAAAAGTGAGCTCAGTCAAGACACAAAAAAATTTTGAACAATTTGTGCATGGGACACCAGTGCTGCTTAGAGCTGGGATTCTGCTTTTTACAGTTTGGTAATCCCCCTCGGCCCAGAGTTTTTCATGACCGTTTGGAGCTCTTACCATCACAGTCTGCCACCGGGGTCAGAATGGAAGTGTCCGGCGAGGTGCCGGCTGAAACACGTGACCAGGCGACAGCATCTAGCCACTGATGAAATAATAATGAACGACGTTGGCCCGACTCTCATTTGCACATGAAAATGGGCTCTTCTCACTTGCCTCCGTTTAATGTTCCGCGATGACAATCCTTCTCCCAGTTTACATGCTAATGACTTAGCTGCGACTTCCCCCTATGAGACTCCCCAGCTGAGGAAGAGTAGCTTTTTTGTCTTGTTTTGTTTTTTGTTTATGTTTATTTTAAAGTTTATGTTTTAATCATGTGGTTTCGTTTTTTTTTCCCCGGAATATGGCAAACTACATCAACTACTTGGAATTCAGTTTTTTGTGTTTATGTTTAGCTACAAAATAATGACTTTTAGGAAGGACTAATATAATTCTTAAATGGATATGGGAATGCATGCACCCGTATTCAGGGTGTCTTCTTTGGATATGAGAATGTGCTGGTCTTCTCTCCGTCCTATTCCCATCAGTCATGCACATATCATTTCATATTCTGTTTTCGCTTTTTATTGTCATTGTAATCCCAATATTATCCATTGTAAATTCCAGATTGCCCAGTGACTCTCTTTCTGTGAGCAAGACGGCTTTGATGTCACAGCCAAAAGGGTCAGCCAGCAAAGCCAAGCTTGGTCTTCTGGGTAAAAGTGGCCTTTCTAGTGGAAAGCCTCAGTACTGGGAAACTGCAGCTTAAGCATGAACCAGATGTGCAGTGCTCCCTCATTTCATTCCTCTAGTTTTATATACTATTAATATTCTATGAAAGAGCATGTGTAAAATAGCATCGGATGCGGCTGCCCCCTGCGCCGGCCGGATACAAAGGTCCCCCCGTGTTCCTGCTGCTTTAATCCCACTGCTCCCACAGCTGAGGTGAATAGGTGATTCCTTCCTACCTCAAGCGTGTAGGAATGTTAGCGTGAGCGCCGTGTCCCACAATGGCGCCTCTTCCTGGCCATACGGGACCACATGACACTCTTCGCGGTCCGACCAAAACAAGGAGCAGTGTTCACAGGTAAAGGCATAAATAAACAAACACTGGACCGGGAAGGGAGAAATCATTGCTTGGGAGGAGATTACGGGGGCTAGGGCTGATGTCATAGTGGTAACCGGGTTACTGGGGCGGTCAGTGCTGGAAGGGAACAGAACACACCAATTTATACATATCTCCGCGAGCATGGGGCAGGTGGAATTAATCTATATGAATAACCCCTTTCACCTGGCTCTCCCCCTGGAGACAGCTGAAGGCCACGCCCCCCACCACCTGCGCACGCCCTTTGTTTCCTCAGATAGACTGTGCAGCTCTGTGACCCTAAATGGATAAATGGTTGTTCAAAATTCCAGGTGAAAAGTAGCACATGTTAAATACGTGACTTATCTGATATTGTTAGCCAGGCTTATATCAGTCAATAAAAAATGTAGTTAATAATCAATATGGAATGGTCTACCATTTAGACACACGAACATACGCACATACAAATGCAGATTTCACTACATGTTATATGTGTACAACTGTGTATGTGACAAATAAACGTCATGAATCTTGAATCTGAGATGATGCACATAAGTCACGTAATATAGAATATATTCCAGTGATCTTGTAACAGTACCGTGAATGATGGATTGAAGGATGCTACCACACCGTATCCATTCTTTAAACTGACAGAAGAATAATCCTGCAGTTTGGCCCAAATGTGGATTTTTGAGTTTGGGTGTCACAGGAACCGAGCTTCACCCAAACTGTCCCCTAACCATGGCGCCTTTCCCTGGGGTGCACCAGGGGGATGGGGGTGACACCTTAAATTTAGCGCAAGCTAAAGCTGTGAATTGTCCCCCTCGCTGTCACTTCCCGCGTGACACCCGTACACGGGGGCGCTGCACGCCGCCCCTTCTTCTCTGCCCGCATCCCTACGCGCGGACGCCTGGGCCCTTCATCCCGCATAATGGTGTGCTGTGTTGCGAGAGCAGGAGGGGCAGAGCCGACCAGCCCGCAGTGCTATGTCACGGTCAGTTTGCTGAGGCGAACGTAGCAGCCCCCCCCTCGAGAGGCCCCCACCTCACCTCAGATGCCAATCACTGAGCCATCCGGGGCCTCCGTCTGCGGCATTTGCCTTGAGCAACTTTTTATTAATTTAATAAACATCCCGCAGAGACGTGCCACTCTGCCGCGGCTGACGCACGCCAAGTCCGGGCCTAATGAGAGGGGTGCTGACCGGGGGGGGGGGGGGGGGTGGGCAGGGGGGGGGGTAACAGGATACAC
>JAODKN010000041.1:16182844-16193558 GCA_026774425.1 Petrocephalus zakoni
CCGCCCTGGCCGCCCCCCCCCCCGGCGCCGGCGCCCGGGGGGGGGGGGGGCCCAGGGCCGCGGGTGGGTGTCTCAGGGAGAACCTTAAGAGAACTCTACAGAGTGCCTACAGAGGGCCCCCACCTTCACTGTAACTATGTCCCAGAATTCTTATATTTATTTGCATAATCTCTGTTTTTTGATTGGACGCTGCCACCCTTGTCCTTCCCTGATGCATAGGGGAATGGTTCCTCAATATGCCGAATTTAATGTCATCTTATCAACCAGGAATACATTTTCAGGATTTTTCAGGGGGGAAAAATAGCTGTACCACCAAATGAGTGGAGCATCCATTAGAGAATATCTGTAGCCTTTGCATACGGCTATGTGCCATCCTAGCTCTTTCCCATGTAGCCCTTTGTTACCTGAAAGCTCTCACAAGATAAGACGAGCAGATGCTTTTGCATGCACTTTTAAAACCCCTTTGATTCGCAATTAATTGGTAAAATTCAAAGAAGGCACGTCTTCTCGGGACAATGAACAGGAACGAGATCGGGTAGGGTCTGACAAAGCCGGGAATCCATTCATGCCGCTAAGGAGCAGAAACATGAAAGAAGCGAGAGATTGGCTAAATGAAATTCTGACAGCAGATGATGATTTCATTGGACAGTTGAGGCGTATGAAAAAATTATGAAAAGCCTGTGCCGCCGTAGCAGTTAAAATGAAATTCATGCGTCAAGGCACATAAAAACCACGAAAAATAAAAATCATATCAGAACCCACACAGTATATTATAATCAAGAGGAGCCAAGCGTGTTATAAAAATAATTATGACCTCTGCTGTACTTTAAAATTCATTTTTCTGTGGAAAAAGGTAGCAAAGGAAGTCGTTAAAGAGGCACGCACCTTAAAGTTGGCATGCGGCTGAAACAAAGATACGAAGTAAAAAGATTCTAAAGGGCGCATAATTCCTGCGCGGAGGAGCCAAGCTGGCTAAAGTTTGCGATCCAGGAAAATAGCATGCAATAAGTACATCCACATTGCTGTACGTATTTATGTATTCATACTACAGAAAAATGTTATGTATAAAACAGAAGTAAATGTTGAACGGGTTCTGTCTCACTTGGGTGTTAAAACACCAGAACTGATAGGTTCTGAGAGACCAAAGTGATCCTGCCAGTGTCATTTGAAGACCCCCCCCCCGCCCCCTTTCACAATACAGCCCCGCCTCCCTTCCTGTGTCAGAGCGAGTGGCAGGCAGAGAGGCTCTCCCTTAAATAATTTACAAGTTGATTAATAGACTCACAAGGGTATAATTAGGCAGAGGAGAGACAGTGGCTACTGTAAGCAGTACAGTGCTTTGGGGATTTGGAGACCAGGATTATGAAGGAAATAGAAAAATAGGGTTATGAATAGAGGGGGTTAGGGAGAAGAGTAAGAGGCTCTTTCCAGGGCTTCTGGCGTTTGAAGCCGCTTCAGCAGGAGCAGAGAGCCGGCTCTGTTTGATGTGGAAATTGGACAGTTTGAATCCGTCTACGTTAATTTTTCACAAGCTTCAGGCACCCCTTGGGTGCTGCTCACTTTTCTTATAGAAAAATGAATTATTTTCTCGTTCACCCCCCACTCCCGGCTATTTTTCAGTGCACCTCTTCTTCCATTTTCCGTTTATTAACCCTTAACCCTGTGATGATTTTAAAAGCATAAACAATTTCCTTTGAGAATGGCATTTCGTAACTTTATTTCTATAAAAGTGAATGCACGTGGAAATTTACTGTGTTGTCATGTTCCTTTATTTTTGCTATTAATATTTATATACTATACATCCCTCTTGATGGTGAATATAACACAAGTTTAAGAATATTAATGAAAATTAGTTTCTGGTAAACCATCTCCTACCATCCATTAGCATGCTGTCACTTACGTTATGATGTTTCCCTTATTAAGAACAAATCATATTTTACATATTCCCATAAGTCCTGTCTGTGTGTAAATAGGAGGTGGATATTTCAGAAAATATCTACCCACACATAAGTGTCTGTGTTTTAGTGAATCTAATCATTTTGTCATCTGATGGGAAAATGTTTCTTAACTGAGGAAAAAAATATTTTTTTGTTTATGTACATGTACCTTGAATTACAGCATTAATATTATTATAAGATCTTGCATTTGGGGAAAGTATAATTCACAAGGAGCCTTTGACTTTTGTGTTTGAGACTAGTTTATGGCAGTGGGTTCATGAGAAGGAAAAATATACAATTTTATTTGCTTAAGTTCTTGTTCCTAGGCCTTGCATAAAAGAGTTTATATTAGACTGTGTAGGATGCATGTTTATACATATACACTTATGCATAATTGTACTTGCACTGCATGTTCGCCCCGTGTGCTGGTCTGTAGCGTAACTGATCACCCACTCTGAAATCTCCAGGTGGTTATTTTTCACCAGCCAATCAGCACGGTCCCTACCCACTCTCCATTATTGCTCCCCGCCACCAGATGGAACTAGTGATGCCAGTAGCTGTGTGGTTTATTTATCTGGGTCTGCACCAAAGCGTTAGTGGGGCTGCAGGGGAGGGGGGGGGTTTACAGCTAAGCTAACAGGGTTTATGCAGTTCTGCTGGTGCACTAATTAAAAGTTTGTGCACTACCTTTGATGTCTGTCAGACTCTGAAATGCTCAATAGGTTTCTCCTGGAAGATCCATTGGCAGGTGCTCGCACTTGTGATCAAACTTTAATTTGTTTATTGTTAAATGCAAGGCATTCATGTGCAAGCACAAATATCTGAATGTGGATTTATGGGGTTTGTCAGGTGTTTACCATTGGGCAGGGACTAATACATGTAAAGATGTCTCATAATAATAAGATGATCCATGAGCTTTTTCAAGATGGATGCGATTCCCTCACTGTCCTGTTGCATGTGCAACAAAGTTGACCTTCTGTGGCTTTTTCAGTGCCCGACAAGATGGTTCTCCAGATGCTGACTGAGAGGCTCAGCAGGCTGGACTGTGCCACTCGTGGGTGGGTGCTGCATGGATTCCCTCGCAACACTGCACAAGCGGAGATGCTCAAAGAGTCCAACTTCATCCCTAACAGGTACCTTCAAGAAACATTTTTTAGGGCTTTCCTCATTTTCAACTACTGTACTCAATACAGCCCTTTAACTGTCACAGTCACATCATCTGAAAATGTACTAGCTGAAACCTGACAGGTGTTCAGTAGGTACTTTTAGACAATGTGACTTACACATCACATGAACTTTTTGGTGGTTTTAGTGTTAATCATTACACTAAACTCTCTACATATTGGCTGGTGTACAGACACTTGGAGAGGGACTTTTTGAGGTCCTGAAATAAACACTGTACCTTGAGTGGAACTGAAGGGCAAGAGGAACGTGGAATTCATAGGATGCGCATATTACACGCAGAACCTCTCATAGCGGTCGCCAGCGTGACGACACCCTCAGTCATAGAACCGGCAGTCAGGACCATCATAGCTCTAATTGGATTCTGGGTGGATGTGGAATTATTGTCCCGTAGGGACCGTTGTGGGCGACCGAGTGCAAACAAATCACTGGTACATGCACAGAAAGTATGCGGGGGGAAGAAACGGTGCAGGAATGACATACACATTGTGGGATGCGAGGAATGCCTGATGAGGGAGCAGAGGCTCTTCTCGGGGGTCCTGTGTGCCCAAACACGCTGGATAGGCGCATTGTTCAGTCGCGGTGGAACCAGCTGGCTCTCCATCATCTCCGCACACATTTTTTTCTTAGAACCCTGTGCAAAGTGCTCGCTAAATAACATTTTGTGTTGGGCCGTGTTAGAGTTGGTGGCTTGCTTACTTGTGATGCAGATCTAGTGTCAATTTTAAAAAGTGCGACACTTGAAAATTGGCTTATCAAAAATGTTTCCTATTTTCACTTCTCTCTCTCTCTCATCTGGGTTTTAGAAGAATTATCAGGAATGGAGGGATTTTTATTGCGGACAAAAAGTGGAGGAATAAGGTGGGAGAGTGTGCAGGGGTTAATTACTCTATTACCGGGCAGCCCAGCCAGGAACTGTTTAAACATGGTGGTGTCAGGAGGGGATTAGGTCTCATTACTCCGGATAAAGTAACAGCAGAGAGCCTTCCCAGTGCCTTTTACAGCACGTTTGTTAAGCGTGCTGGAGAATATTCATATAGCCTGGTACCAGAAGAGCAGAGAACGAGAGATGAGAGGGAAGAAGCTACAAGCAGCGGATTCTTGAGGCTTAACTCTCCTGATCTGTCACATCATACCTGAGCTCTGCACGACTGCAATTATCCCAAATACATGAGTACAGGTAGACTCAGATCTCTGACTCAGATTACCCTAAAGCATACCTTCCCCCCGGGGATCTGATGACACTCTCAGATTATGCAGCCCATTGGTTGTGAGCAAAATTGGGTACTGGATGGAAACACATGTGAGGTCATCAGCGAAATGGGCTTCCTGTGTGTGTAATAATGCCTGCCCACTTGATGGCCACTGGATCAAAGGCCTTCACTCACTCAGGTTCCATTTTTCTCTCTTAAACCACATAACACATATGTAGATTTACTTCGTATTGCACGTGCATGTATTGGGTAAATGAGTGAATTTATTTTACCTTCATTATTCTAACATGTGAGGCAGGTGTGCCTCCTTGCTTCTGTGCTTAACTTGTCCACTATATAACTTTAGGGGGCGATAAGGGTGAATTACTGTAGGCAGACATACAGAGAACCAAATGTGTAACTGGAGGTCAGTATCATGTTTCACCTAAACACAACCAATTTGAAATGCAAGTAGTTTTAATAAATTGCATGGCAAAGGATTCCAATTATGTCCGATATATAGTATAATTGGAAAAAATATATATTTTCTCATTTTATGTGATGGGGTAGCGGTACTCCGCTATCCAGCGATCTTTCAGCTGCCTGTCGAGTTCAGCGCAATGGGATATTTTAAGAGGTTATAATTGTTCTATGTAATTGTGGCCAGTGCTGAGGTCTGGACAGTGAGTATAACCAGGTGACACATGGATCTGAGGATAGAATAGGGAATTTGTTGGGGTATAAGTGTAATTAAAGTCGGGGAGAGGAATGAAAACAAGGTTTTTGCCTTCAGAGCAGCTGAAAGATGCTAGGAGCCATAGGCATGGGGCCTACGGAAGGCTGACGGCTAAGGACAGATAGTAATGCACGGGCAGGTCTTCTATGAGGGAAAAACAGACTTTCGTTTTATATTACTAGTTGATGATAAGATGCTGCTGATTTGAGGGGCTCCTCACCTCTTGTTGCCCCACCCAGAAATACCCAAACAAGCAAACCTGGGGTATGGGGGCTGCTTTCAGCCTCATTTTTACTCTCTACTTAAATCATTTTCAAACAAAACTAAGATTAACAGTAGGGTGTCACCACGTGACACTGGTCGGTTTGCACAGTGCCTGTCCCCAGGTGACCCTGTTCAGTGTCACCTCCATCCTCAACAGTAACAAAGCATTTAGCTCTCCTCTTCCATCACGCCTCTATCATTCAAAGAGGATATCAGGGAAGATGGATAAAAAGGAACTGAAAACAGTGGAGAGTTAATGGAAAACAATCATTTGCAAAAAAAAATAAAAAATTCCGATTACAGTGAGGCGTCTCATCAAGTTGAAGATGGTGGGCTTTACGCCAGTCTCTAGGAAGCATACTAACTCGTAACAAAGCGTATGCCGGCTAATCCCATACCTACTTTGAATTCTAGTGTGTCACTTGTTGAAAAATGAGCTTTTTTAACTTGTATCTTCAGGCATATTATCTTCATGCACATCAAGATCTTCCCATGACAAGCCTCTTTCTTTGCCACAGTCACAGGAAATGACCTTCTGGAGCATATCATATATTTTTTAGTTACTTCTTTAAAATTGATTCCTCACAAATTACATATGAACTGCAAACTTTTTGTAACATGCACGTAATAGGAGAACCAGTTATCGTAGTTATTCAGGCTCTTTGCGAGTCAGGCCTCTCGCACTGGCCATAAGTTGATTGGATGTTCACCAGAAAGAGATAATTGTACCCAGGCCACAGAATGATGTTGTTCATGAGGAGTTCAGCATTTAGATCTCACCCTCTGTAGACTCCTCACCCCTTGTTATGAACAGTATTTTGATATACCAGCTGGAAACACTTTTTTGAGGGGGCACAAGTAACCTAGTAACTCAGTTACTACTCAAGTACAAATCATAAACAAATATAGTAGCTGCATGAAATACATGAACCGTTATGCTTGATTCATGATAAACAAATATGGTATCAGTATGTAACTAACACTTAGTTTCTGGTTAATTGCTGCATGAAGTAAGAGCGCACTGCTATATTATGTGTCCCCCATCAAGTAGTGTTACCATAGCGATTAATAGCCAGGATGGCCCCTAATATGGCCAGACCTAGAAGAGCCCATCTTCTTTTCAAAGTTTATACCTAACATGGCATTTTGGACTACAAGAAAACTAAGCTACAGTTTACCATAGACAAGGATAAACCAATTTGTGCTATAATTCAAGTTCATACAAGGCGTATTAAGGATTTATCATGTTAGAAGGGAGCATGACGGTCGGCTTTTGGCGTCTGTGTAACATTAGTTCCTCAGAACGCGAAAGCTGAAGTTGATGAAGTGTTTGATTATGCATGTTTTGGGATGAAGGGATGGAGAAAAATAAGTGCCGGTTTTTATAAGCGTCGTTCCGCTCTCCGTGTATGTCATGCTTCTGCGAACCTGCTAGGCGGTGGGAAAGAATGAGCCCTCTGGCTGTTGCTCTTTCCATAACGCCTTCCTTTCATAACTTCATTAACATTTACTGAACTACATGGGCAAGTGCTACTCTTAAAGAAGCAGAACAGTTATTGCTGTACTGAGCACTGAATTCCAAGGAACACGGTAAAGCAGCTGATCTGAGGAAGACTTTTGTAATACTACAAAAGTCATCGAAATTTGACTCTACTCGCGCCTTTATAATCTTCTCAGAAACTACTTCTCTCAGTTAAATGGTCTGCCTCGAGTGCGAATACGTCGTTCGAGGCAGATAAAGAAGCAGATTAATGCATGGCTTAACTGGGGATTATACTATATGAATATCACACCACACAATATGTAAACACAAGCTGGCTGCTCAGTAAAGGTGTCCAAGATGTGTGTCTAGACAGAGAAACTGGTGATTATGGATAAAACAAGACGGAAAGCTGAAAAGCAAAGCATGTACAGCGCCAGTTATTTGGGGTTAGCTAATTGTGGAAGCAGCTTCCCGGTGAAATAAAAGGGTTAAAGTTGCAGCGCTTTGCATTTCCACATAATAACTGAAATAAATACACAAGTATGGGCTGTGCCTCTGTTACAAGATTTATTTTTTTTAAATAGCTCTCACATTATAAGATTGAGGGAAATCAATATGACCATCTGGCTGCAAGTGTGTGGAGCGGGAGCACATTAATATTGAAGGTTTTCAGGTCAGGTCTCTCTTCGGGAGTGGCTTGGCTTTTCCACCCTAATGGCACAGAGCAGTCTGTCATCGAGGAAGAGCGTCGGCAAGCAGGCTAGGAGGCATCTGCCCTGCCGCGCTGCCAGCGACGGAGGGCAGAGAAAAATCTCAGTGCCGTCTTGCTGGTTTTTTTTTTGCATACCCTAAAACCTGCACCCGGAACTTTCCAAATGAATTCTAGGGGAAGCTCTCAGAAAACGTTTCCTTGGCCAGGTTGTGTAGAAATTCTGATTCTAATCGATTTTTTCCATATTTTAATCCATGATCACTGTTCTCTTCAGGATCTATTCAGATCATCCTCTAGTTACAGGTTGGCTGGATGTTTACCTGTATCTCAGAGTTATTTGTATTGCAGACACAACATTATGTTCATCCTGGGGGGCGTCAGCATTTGGACCCCCCCTGCTGGCACCTGGCCCTCTGATATTAGCAGCGTTTAGAAATGTTGGTTAATAGCAAGAGTGGCCTTTTACACTGCCGTCCGCAAAAAGCTCAATTACTCTATAAAGAGCCTCTGGCGTGGAAGCTAATGGCAGGAGACCCCATTTGCATAACATTATCTTAATTGAGCCGGAGGGCCATGGCTGGACCTGGCATGATAGAATGAGGAGATAATATTACGGATGGGATAGCGATGGGCGAGTGGCACAGTTTACCTGACAGCTTTATTAATTAACAGCTATCTAGTTACTTGGGCTATAAAATTGATAAATAAGTCAGTTAGTGATGGTGTAGCGTGCCAGCACATTGGCTTTTAATGGGCTGCCTCTCAGAAGGTCGCCGCGGTGAGCTGGCACACGCTGCCAGGCGCCAGGATCCCTCTCCTCATTTCCTAGAAGGGCTCCTCTAACCAGCGCGGTGGCGCATCTTACGTATCCTGAACCAAGCACCCGCCAGCGGCATCAGAATCTGAAAACCGAGCTACTGTAGGTTGTACGCACCTTAAACACGCCCGTGGCTGCGAGGACCTAAGAGCTTGTGGGAGTGCCGACTTTGTACTTTGAATGGTTGAGCTGAGATGTTCATATTTCTGCTAGCTGGCACACGGGAGCCCAATTGAGCAGGGTTTATTATTAATGTGTAACAAGTTCAGCAAGAAGCAGATGTTCCCGGGGAACAGCCTAAGCTGGAATCTGGTGATTTTTTTTTCTGACTTCTGACTTGAGATGCTTGAAATGAGCTTATTGAAGCAGCTCATTTGTCTTGAAAAGCAGCAGCTGTATCAGGAAAGAGCAGGACCTCCTGCCCCACACGACTCTGCCTCAGTCTCTCCCACACACTGTACAGAGGCTTACTCCGTGTCCTCATCACCAGCAGGGGTGCTGTGTCTACTGTATGGGAGTTGGCAGGGTTTTGTGGAGAAGCTCAGTGTGTCACTTTAGGAGCCAGGCTCCAAACACAGACCGAAACCCATGAAGGTAGTTTCAGGTAGACTAAGTACAAGACACTCTTCGGCGCTTTGTTATGCAAAAACCACCATCTGATCCTTGTAAAAGAAAAATAAACAAAAAGGAAAAGAGACCCTTCAGATAAACTCGCCTCATCAGATAATTAAGGATGCGATCGCTTCGGTTTCCTCCTTTGCATAACTGTCCGATCAGCTTTCAAAAGCTGATCAATCACTCGCAGACAGTGTCCTGCCGTTTCCGCTGGACTTTGCTCTGCCCTGCAGAGCTGTCACTCCCGGCCCCCGCTAGTGTAAGCAGAGAGGCCCGAGTCCCCTCGGCTTCTGCTTAATGATAGAAGCTGTACAACTGGCACAACGCGCAGATTAAAAGCCAGAGAAAGCAGAGTGTACCTGTGCACCACGGAGCACACGTGGCAGCAGCCGCACATCTTCTCACAGCTTCTGGTCTTCAGAGAAGTTCCTGAACTTTTGCTTCGGCGTATCAGTGGGAAATGTTATGCTGAGTGTCATCGGCTTGGATCACGTGTTTCTCTACTGAATTTCTGAGTTTCAGACTGAAGAAGCTATTATAATTAAAGTTTATAGAGTATATAAACTTCCAAGTTCCAAATTTAAGTCCAAATGTCATGTTTCTCAGTTAGAAGTACCTCATTTGTGTATGTTAATAAGAAGTATCTATTACGAGTTTGTTGCCAGTATGTTCCCAGAATTTAACGAGAAAAACAATGAAGTTCACTTTTACTATTATTGATTATAATTATAGCAATAGTAAAACCATAATATTATCATTATCTCTTAATTGAGTGACTTAAATGACCAGATGTCTTTCATTGCATTTAATTGGCTTGCAGAGAAGACGGGACATCATACAGCATTTAGCCTGTTGTCCGGTCGACCTTGCTTTAATAAGGCGTGACTGATATATGTGCAGCCCCCAGAAAGCAGCCCCCACCCTCATCATCCCACCCTGCCTGCTGCCAGTCTTTAACTACACTCCAGTTTGGCCGCTCTTCTGCTTGTTACAGCCGCAACACGAGTGCAAACAATCAAAGTCTTTGGGAGCAATGAAATATGCATGGCTATCCGTGACAGGCAGATAAAGCAGGGCAATTAGCCACGTAATCCTAGAGAGTTACGGGCAATCGCCAGGTTCGGCCATATTACGCTGCCTCTCTCTGCTCGCTCAGTACTCTCCCGCTCTCTATTAGTTAAATGTATTTTGTGTGTCCGCTCCCCATCAAATCAAGCAACACTTCCTCTAATTGGCTTATAAATAATACAACAGGGCCTGAATTATAATTTAATCAGTAGTAAACATTGCAGGGGCCATCTGTAAAGAATCTATCCCTCATTAATTTCTTAATTTGGGTAGATGGAACAGGAGGGAAAAGGAGTAGAGGGGGCTGAGTGGTTGTGGTAAGCAGGAGAAGGGGTTGACACTAACACAGCCAGTCACATCCTCTTCACTAAGGAGGGACAGTCGAGAGCAAGGGGAGGAAGTCACTTTGGCACCGTGCATTCGAGTCAGTGTGTCCCGCTGGTCATATCATACACACATGCTCCCATCTCCTGTATCTACTTTGTCATTGCTGGGGTCAGCTCTGTCATTGGAATCTGTGTCAGTACCATCTGTGGGCGCAGACACAGTCGGCAGTGTCTGTGCTACAGGAAGTGGGATCTGTGTTAGTACTGGCAATGGTACAGTACTCTGCAGGTACAGGAGGGAGACGGGATCCCAGTCGGCAGTGTCTGTGCTACAGGAAGTGGGATCTGTGTTAGTACTGGCAATGGTACAGTACTCTGCAG
>JAODKN010000041.1:16201093-16212389 GCA_026774425.1 Petrocephalus zakoni
CACTGATGATTTTGTCTACTGACACAGGGTAACGTTACATATTAAGTTGTTCTGGTTATGAACTGCTTCATAATTACGTAATTACAGTTAGCTGCACTGTACCATGTTAATACAGCCGATTAAAATATTAGTTCTCCTCAGGCCACATGAGTCAATGTGAATTTACACTAAATTTATGGCAAAACAGCTTAAATTATTCTGTGGTAATCTATTTTCCAAAAAAACTTGCGGTAAAGTGTCTGTATTATTACACGTGCTGCATTTGCAAACAGCGCTCGAACAAAAAGTGTTTTTTTCAGATTTCATCTCCTTCATGTTGAATTATTTAAAATATCATTATGGTATACAGTTTAACCATTAAAACCAATGAGTTGTTCATTTTAAGAAACCTGTCTTTTTTCTCTTAAATAGTTACTATTGCACTTCAATAAGAAAAGTATTTCTTATCCAATTACTCGATTAATCGATGGAATAAATCGACAGGGTACTTGATTACTAAAATAATCTATAGCTGTCTCCCTACACGCCATGTCGCCGAGCCTAATACATTTAAAAAAAATAAAAAATTGGTAATTTCCCAATTGAAACTGTACTGAGCCCCGTTATGTTTTTTAATTTGATGTTGGATCGTGTAATATTTCCTTCGTATTAGAAGGCAAATGTTAAACAACATTTTTTTAAATTTGAAGTTTGAAAAATGAGGGCAGCACAGTGGCTAGCACTGTTTCCTCACATCCCCAGGGCTACGGGTTCAGATCTCACCTCTGTGTTTGTGGAGTTGGCGAGTGCTCCCAGTGCTGTATGGGCTCCCATCCGCAATCCCAAAACATGCAGTTAGGAAGACTGGCATCTCTAAATTACATTCAGTGATGGGCTGCATTCCCTCCAGGGCTTCTGGGGCCTGAACACCTGCCCCTTTTGTCCAAACAAGTTAAAAGTGCCACTCTTTTGAGGTTCTAAGTGGCCCTTTTCCATGTCCCGACGATCATGTGAAATCTCATGTGTGAAGGGCATCTCTCCCAGGCAGCAAAAGCTACGAAGGGGGACCCACCCAGTAGAGCACCTGCCCATCGAAAAATCTGTGCATGGCCTGCACCACCATGAACCTGACTCGGATAAGTGGCTAGAAGAGGGAATTTTTTTAAATAGATCTATTCAATTTGGCGTTTTGCCATGCCAAATGAATTAAGCACAAAAGATTCAAGAACCGATCTACCTCAGGTGATCTAGCAGGTCATTTTGCAATACAGACGTTCACACAGTGGTTTTTAATTAGCATGAATCACACTATATTTTTTTCCGAAGGAAGCTATTAAGATGGAACAGGAAAATTAACCATGTGCAAAATATATTCTGGTCTCATGTGGGCAAGACCACAAACAAGCATGACACAGAGAGTGAAGAATACAGGGGGGCAATGTCAAGCTCTCCATCATAAATGCACACAGCACAAGAATGCTTTTTTAAATGCAGAAAAACACAAATAAAAAAAATTACCAACAACAAGTAAGACACAGGACTATAGCTTCAGACTATAGATACTACTCTGATGTCAACCGCCGAGATCTTCCAAGATCCACAGATGGACCTGTTGGACTCATTAGTGAGCAAAGAAGCAACCGAGTGGCATTCAGACGAGCCCGTTTGAAAGAGCTGGAAGTTCCACCAATGAACGGAGCTATGCGCCTCAGGATACGATATCAAAGGTCAAGAACAGAGATCATTAAGAAACAATGGGCTTGACAAAATCATGGCGGCAATTCAAAAGTGTATCATTTTACTTACGGAAGCTTTTCTGCTTAGTCTGAACTGCTTTGTATAGGAAAATACAAAAAGCATGACATCCACACTCTAGGTACTTTAGCATAAAGAATCCTTGTAGGGCTTCCTCATAAGTGTGGGCCGGCACATTAGCGAGCTGCTAAGTAGCTTAGAAACGTGCTTAGTGCTTGGTGCTGCAATCAGTCAGTAGCCCAGAGCCAGACAAAATAATTACCAAGCAAAACTCAAGTACAGCAGAGCTTGTGTCAACTTCAAAGTTTACCAACTTTAGTCACATTCTTTCAACAATAACTAGCAAAGTTACATTTATAATACAACTGATTACTGCTGCCTGCAGGATTTCAAGCCAAGCATAACACTGGTATAGACTGGTCTGGTAGCTATCTAATAATATCACTGTTACTTCTCAAAGGGGCTTTACTTTCGCAGCTGCGGTTATTTAACATGATTCCAGACTCTTACTAGTGCTGAGCCTCAGCTATTCAGCTGCGCAATTAGAGCAGAACATCAGATCATCTGAACTGTTGGGCGGGTTTTTCTGGGCCGTTCTCACAGAGGGCAGTTCAGTACCTCCTCCACAGTGTACATGGTTTTTAGGGCAATCGCTAAAGCCCACAATGAGAAACTGCTTCTTCAATGAAGTATTCATAGCTTAGGAATAGCTCAAGAAAATGCACACAGTGGCACAAAAACCTTTAGGCTCCGTAAAAGAAGGGTGAGTATAATCATATCGTAGAGTTTAGCCCCACTAAATAATACAGCACATCCGATGACTGACGCTCCTTGTAGACCGCGAAGAGAGTGCGTCGGTTAAAAGCAGGTGAAGGACGCAGGGCAGTTACCTGAGCCATATGTGTCCGTTGCTGCACACGGCCTGCCTGCGGTCAGTGAAAGGTAGCACTTCCTTGCAGAGGCTGCAGTACTCTGGGAAGGTCTGCTTGTTCATCTTCTTAAAGATGTGCCCAATGAGGACCTGTGAAGAGGAGATCCAAAAGGAGGTCAACGTCTTTGCTTCTGCAGGTGTGATGCTATGATTACTGAATCAAAACGGGTCTTTCCAAATTGAAAAAAACTCAAAATCGATATAAAATCATTCCATACTTAATCAAGAGAAATTCTTGGTCCCTGTAGGTACCAAACTAGATCAAAGGAATGGTTCCTAATTCCTAGGAACTAGGCGTGTAACAATACCATTAGCCCATGGTTCGGTATGTATCGTGGTTTGGTATATTTTCAAACCGTTCAGTTCGCCATTTGTTATTGCATTTAAATTGTAGCCCTCGAAAATAAGACGACCCTAGTTTTTTGGATGTATTTTTTTGGGGAAAAACACTGCTTTGTATTTGTGTCAGTACATATTATGGCTGAACGATTTTAAAAAAAAAAATCTAAATTGCGATTTATCTGACAGATATTGTGATTGCGATTTCATTAGTGATATTTTTAAAACTTAGTTCAGTATTCACTGTATGTGTAGGCCTATAAAAAACTAATTGAGCACTGCCGTACACTGAAATCTGAACTGTGCTATACATTAATCCAAAGATAAGGAAATACATTGACTCAAAAATGTATTTATTTTATACCCAAACATGGCAAAGTGATTGTATTTTTACATTTTAAGTGCAAACGGCGCTCGACCGCTTTTTTATCCTTAGTAACATGCTTCTGGAAAATCTCATGTACATAAGGGTCAAATTAGCGGAGAATAATGATGCATAAAACTACTATCACAAAAGCCACGACTGTGTTAAGTTAAATAAAGTATTGGAAATAAAACAATTCCAGTAATAAAAATATTAGGCATCATACGGCTAACGCTGCTTGCACCCATAATAATAGGGCCTTTCTGTGGACAATCTCTGACCATTACATAGGTAGGTAATTCACTTACGGCTCAGCAGCAGAACCAATATTTTTTGCACTGCGAATGTAACGTTTTCCTTGGGTTTCACATGTCTGTCATTTGTGGCCATATACGCAGTCACTTTGGGCCACTTCTGATTGGTGAGCATGACTGGCACATGAGGAGCACGGCACTTCTGATTGGTGAGACTGACTGTCACACAAGGAGGACGGCATGAATTTGCAAAACTATTCTCACAATAGTTTTAAACCCTGGGTCAGACGTGCTGTATAATGCATGTCCTAAATCGCAGCCTTTGCGATTTGCGAATCGCATTGTTTCAAATCGCGATTTCATTGTGAAATCGGTAAAATGTTCAGCCCTAGTACAAATGGGAAAATTACAGGCATAATGTAGTACCGCGGTATAATACTGAAAGGCACGATAATATACCGTGTACAGTGACACCCCAACTGGGTGACTAAACATGTTGCTACAATTATTTCGAAAAATAAAGTGCCTGTTGTTTAATTAAAGGGCGATGTATGTTTTTTCTTCTTAAATACAAGGATACAGAAACCTTACCATTACCTCGGCCCCAATATGGCGAGAGATACAGACCGGTGAGCAAATGACATCATTACACCCCTACCTAGGATCTTTCCTGGTCTGTCCACCATTATCCTCATACACCCGGCCACCCACCCCATACTTAGCCCCTCATGATGGCATAAACTCTCAGAAAGTGAGGATATTGCCATTTTGGAAGATTCCTCACCGATCAAGACAAAAATGTTTCAACACAGATCACCCAGGATGGTTTTGTGTTTAACTGGTGTTTAACTTGCCCACTAAGAGCTTATGCAAAGCTCATCTACACTAGCAAAACGCACCCTACACCACCGAAAGAAAGCCCAGGGAGAGCCTCAAGCCTGCAGGCCTTCTCCTGTCTGCAGTGCAAACAGACGCATCTGCTTGTTGAGAACCGGGTGAATGAATGGTTCTGTGTACAGCAAGATCACGTTTTTCATGAAATAATCAATTCAGTTAATTAAACTGATTTGCACTCAGTTGGGTGAGTTGCTGAGTCTGTTCTGCCTTGCATTTTGCAGCAGCATCGGTTAGTATGTGTGTTTACCCACAGTTGTTGCTGGTTGATGGCATCCTTCCTGTCAGACTTCTATTCTATCATAACTTTAGCCATGGGTAGGGCTACTCGATTATGGCCAAAAAAAAATCGAAATCACGATTATTTTGGTCAAAAATCAGATTATCTAACACGGATTACGCATTGATTTAGGAAATACCAAGCACTGATTGGACTTTTGAAGAAAAAAAAACTTGCCTTTTTAACAGTAGATTTCCTTAAACTATAAATATTATTCAACTAAGAAACAAACAAAAAAAAAATACCTTAAAAGGGGTGCGCTGAATTTGTAATGGGAGCATCACTGCGAAATGTGGCACAAATAGTTTTATCTAGATAATTACTGAAAGCCAAAATCATAATTGAATTTTAAATTCAATTAAATGCCCAGCCCTAGCCACTGGTCTATGGCTGTCCAGCATTTTTAAATATGACCCTGGGCATGATGGGATGTTTGCTGTTGCTAATTGCTAATGCTTTCCATATAGACTGTCTCTGTAAACAACTCGAGAGTTTCCCTTTTTCTCACTGTGATTCATATGCCATTAAGCACAGCTTGCATTTGCAGATTATGCTTCACCACGCAGCCGTATCCTGCTGAAACGCACGCTTGAAATGGGAGCAGAAGTGTTTTCGTCTTTGCGGCCCTTGCTTACCCTGGCAGCCCTGTCCTCATAGGTAGGGTCACTCATGAGGAAGTCACACACGCCGCGGGTGGGGATGCTGGTGTTCTCTGTGATCCAGGTGTGGAGATACACCTCCCCCAGCACCCTCTTCATATGCTCACGAGTCAGGTGGGATTCCACCGCCTCAATCCAGGCAATGACCTCACTCATCTGCTCGTCTGAGGCCCCGCCTCCGGGGCCCTTTAATCCCGCCCCCCCAGAGGCAGAGGCCCCGGCGGGGGAATCCTCGCCATTGTCCTCGCCCTCCTCGTCCACAATGAACACTTTGGTGTCCTCGTGCGAGGGGAGCCAGTGCGATTGCGCCGAGGCCTTCTGCAGGGACTGGTAGAGCACGCGGAACAGGAACAGCTTGAAGCGCCACAGGTAGGTGGAGCCTGTGGCATGCACCTTGTCATCCAGCTCCTCCTGCAGCATGGGCGGGATGCGCCTGTCCCGCAGAACCTTCCAGCGCACTAGATCCAGCAGGTCCGTCTGTTTGAAAAGGTTCTGCACCATGGACTCCAGAAGCTCTGCTGCTGCATCATCTGGGGTCTTCAGTGTGATGAACTGGACCTGGTACACCCGGCTGACAGGGTGCTGGCCGTTGGTGACGCCTTCCGTGGTGACCAGGGCCAGGTAGGCGCCGTTGGGGCTGACAGCGATGCCGTGAATCCTGCTGCCGATGACTCCCTCCGGCATGTGGATCTGCTCCTGCTTGAACATGACCGCCATGTCAGTGAATATGGGCGTGAGCTTTTTCACCGCTCCGTCGGCAGAACACGTGAAGATCGAGCCCCCGTAGCGACTGGCAGTCATCGACATGATGGGGGTGGTGTGCAGGCCCGTCACGTGGGAGTTGTGCACGTTCAGGCCGGCCTTGGAGATCAGCAGGAGGCACCAGAAGAGGTGGGAGCCCCGTGCCGCCACCACCAGGCTGCAGTTACACTTCTGGTAGGGGTGGAAGAGCGAGATGCACTTGATGTTGTGCACCGGAATCTGGTCGGTCTCCTGCCACAGCACCACAGGCTGCCGCAGGGTGAAATAGCCCTTGACGGCCTTGAGGTTGACCGGAAGGATCTTGACGGGCCCCACAGAGCTGCCCACGATCAGGCCACTCATCTTGCGCCCGCTATGCTCGTACTCCCACCAGGCCAGCACGCTGGGCGCAGACACGCCCGACTGGATGGTGTTGCAGGACAGCACCGAATCTTTGCCCTGAAAAGGGAGTTTGAACTGCCAGATGGCCAGGTCCCCATTCTCCATCAGCACCGCCAGCAGCACCGTGCCCACGTCCTTGCACTCGTTGTTCATCTGCACTTGCTGCGTGGTGCACACGCTGGACCATTCCATACGGACGGGGCTCTGCATGCGACGGCGCCGCTGGCGCTCGGGCAAGTCCTCCAGGGGGCCCAGGGGGGCCTCGGCCCCCGGCAGCGAGTAGCCCTTCTCCTCCAGCATCTCACCATAGAGCTCGGTCAGGTCCACCAGAGCCGTCCACTGCAGCCGGTTCAGGTTGCCGTAGACGGTCAGCCTGTTGTCCAGCGTGAGGGAGGCGAGGAGACAGCGCCCGTTGGCGTCACAGCCCAAGGGCGACCAGCTGGTATACTTGAAGCCAGTCTGATGAGGGACACTTCCTACATCTGGGGTCTTCACACTATCCGACAAACACTGGCTTTCCGGTGAACCCTTAGAATGAGACGTTTCCTTGGCTTCCCTACCTTCAGATCCCCCTTCCTCCAGGCCCAGCTGTAGATGAAATGCAAACATAATTACAAAAAAAATCACAAAAATTGTTACTAATTGACGAACCATGCAACTCATCATATATTGTAGCAAATATAATAATAAAAAAGCTACCTTGTATCAGATTACCTTTCAAGATGACGTTTATAAGCAACAACAACTAAGAATTATCGAAAAGAAATGCTATACAGTACATAATAGTATATTTAGGTTCCAGTCCGTAGGGTTATGCAGATGGGCGGATCTCGGAGCAGCTTTGTAAACATTTCCACATTTACCTGCCGGCTCACGCAGCAAATCGGCCATTTAGCCCAGTGCCCGGTAGCGGCGTGTAAGGTTACAGCAGCCCCGTAAGGGATACACAGGCACGGTAAGATACGCCCCGGAATAGCAGGGACGGGGCGATGGAAGGGCCGGCCGCTTACCCGGAGCTCGCAGACGCCGTCCGGAAAGGGGACGCAGGTGCGCTGCATGACCAGGTCCTGCTGGCAGCCGTGCACGTCGCACAGGATCTCCATGAGCGAAATGCTGCTGGTGCTGGAGGCCGACAGCCGGTGGTCTTCGGACCAGGAGAGGGGCTCCAGGCCGCTCACGGCGCTCGGGAGCTTCACCACCGGCTCCCTCCTAACGATCGGGCCCAGCCCCATCCAGGGGTCCGCGTCGGGTTCGGATTCGGATTCGGTCTCGGGTTCGGTCTCTCCGTCTGGAGCGCGATCAGGGCTTGGAGCCGCCATTTCCCTGGGAAAAATATGCGCCGGAAGTGACGTGGATGTGGGCGGGTCTGCGCGGGTCTGCGCAGCGGCGGCCGGGAGTCTGCGCAGGCAGGGAGGCAGGGAGCCCCAAGAGCGCCGCCGCCGGCACGCCGTCCGTCCGCCCGTCCGCCCGCCCGCTCGCCCCTCGGCTCGGTCCGCGCAGGCTTTCCCGGCAGCTAAGTGCAGCAAGCGGCGGGGACGCCTCAGGCAAGCCGGCCGCCGCTGGGTCTCCGCCGGGCGCCGCACATGGCTGCTGTTTGTCAGCGGAGCCGCGCGCGTCCGGCCCCGGGACGCACGTGACGTCGGTGCGAAAGTAGCATTAAATATACTGTATGAGTGCGGTCAGGGTTAGGGTTATGGGATAGGGTTAGGCTTAGGGTTAGGGTTAGGGCAGAAGCGTGCGGAGCAGTGAGCCCTGAGTCCGGGGCTGCCCGGCGGCACACGTGTGCGGTGACACGCGGACCCAGCCGGGGGGGACGCCGGGGTCCCCAAAGCCGCGTTCCTGCCTTCGCCAGCGCAGTGCCAGCCCGCTGCCGTGCCCACACCAGTCCCATTGCTAACCTTACCGTGCTGCGTACATGTGACATCTGAGATCTGTAAATTAGACGTCTTTCTAGCTCATCTAAATGTGTGGAATTGACATCATCAGCTTGACTGCACTGCTTTTAAAACTGACTGGCTGTCTATAGTCCCTAGAATCTATAGAGACGAATACAGATTCACTCCAGATCATAACGGTGTTTGTGGCTGTGACCTGGCATTTTGCAGAGTGACTGTGAAGGTTCACCATGGCCGAAGACACGCTCACGCTGAATATGACTGTAAGCCCAGCTCTCCGCACGCACAAGAAGCGGCACATGCCATTCAGGACTTCGGACAAATGGGTAAAGTGGCCTAATGTGGAGCATTTTTACGGTTATATCTTGTTTGTTGCACTTATTGACCCAAAAGCCGCTTGTAACAGTATCGCCACATTAGGAACGGAGACTTTAGGTCATTCAGTACGCCACGGTTCACTTATCCCTTTATATGTCTTAGCCAAAAGGATTATCTGCATGTCCTGAGAAGTATTTGTGCTGTGATTGTGGAAGCACTGTTGAGGTATGGACTAGAGGTTACATAATAACCTAGTTCTTATGTGGCTTTTGTTCAGAAAATACGTTGGCAGTCATATTTGGAAAAAGTAATGGAATGGTAATATAGCATTTTGTGTTTATTACTGATGGGCATACGGAGGGCTTGTTTTAGGCTGAGGGTTCAGAAGGAACCGGGCCTGAGCACTTTGTTTTGGGTAGAGCTTGTCATACCCATCCAGAAATCTGTGCTACTGCTGGCAGCCATCTGGGTAATTTCCATGATCGTCGGTGTGGATTAGGTCACACGTAGGCACACATTTAGTGGTGCATCCATCTGTTGACAATTAATTTTGTTACTTGACAGAAAATGAAAAAAGCAGAGAAGCGGAAAGCTCTACAAGGGGCACAAAAAAGCCCCCCCTTCAAAAAGACACGCCTCACTTCCGAAAAGAAAGCTGCCCACACTGCCCAGCGGCCGTCACACCAGGGCCAGAGCCCCCCCAAAAAAAGCCACTTCAAGAGTCTGCCACGGAACCAAGGAAGGGATGAAAAATCTAGCCTGAAATTGCCAAAACCCCCTAAGGTTGGCCAGAAGAGTTACCCAGAAGAGCAGAAGAAAGGAGAGTTTGTCAAGACCTCGTCCTTGTTCAGAAACAACCCAGAGATCCCAGAGATGCAGAGGTGGGCTGATGGGTGTCAGTCTCCGTGTCAGGTCGTGACTGGGGCAGTCTGCAGGCCTTTTGCTGCTTTCATGACCATTTCTGTCTGGAAAGGTGCTGGAGATGCTGGGCAGGGTCGCTGACCTTCTTTCTGGGCGTTTTCCTCCTAGGCCTGCAGTGACGCAGCTAAAGGAGAAGGTCTTCACCAGCTGCTCCTTTGCTGATCTCGATCTCCATCCACACTTGGTGAGGGTTACTGTTCACGGCTCAGTCATCGGTCCCTGCTGACGTCTGTGTCTCACTTTACTCTGGTTCTCTTTCTCAGATATCAACTCTGAATAATGTCCTGAAGGTGACAAGCATGACAAGGTATATTTCTGCCGTTCTTGGGCCTACTTGCCCTCTAAGCACACTTCCCCATTGCTCTAGGCACCGTACTTTTGGTACTTCAAGGTGTTGGTTTTCCACTGGCATAAAAACTGCTCTACCTGTCTGTGCATCCATTATTATTACCTTTTTTCTCTCTTCCCAAAGTACTGAAGTACCAAAAATGTATCCCAGTTAGTTTGGCACTTTTGGTACTGGAACTTTCGGGTACTGGTACTCAACCAGAAATCAGTGGAAAGGGAAAAGTACAGTACCTGGTGCGGTGGAAAAGCTCCCTAAGAAATGTACTTTTTAGTTATTAGATCTATCAGATCTTTTGAGAAAGTAGTCAGACGTGCTTTTATTACATAAACACATTAAATGGGGAATGCGGCTGGAACGCCATGCTCAGATGGCCTATAGAAAGCTGTGTTTAGAAGACGATTCTGCTTCCTGGTTCTATGCTGATCATAATCCATGATGGTTCCCAGTGTTCAGAAGCAGACGATCCCCATGCTGTTGGCAGGGAGGGATGCGGTGGTACGCTCCCAGACAGGCTCAGGTCAGGGTTCTTGCTCTGTCGTTTTCTTTGGACGCCTCACTTTTGCATCTGCCATCTAATCTGCATGTAATTTAGAGAGGAACCACGGTATGCGTTAACTGTGCTCTTCCTCTGCATGCCGAACGCAGGTAAGACCTTGGCTTATGGGATTCCGCTGGTTCAATCTCTGCAGGCAGTCCAACCAAAAATCAAGGTAAGCCAGCCACTCCGGGTAGTCGGGGATTAAACTCAAAAAATAATTCTACCTAATACCATAAACAGACATTTGGCTTCCAGTTTGAACCGGATTATAAAAGAAAGTCAGAAGGTGTGTTCTGCTTTGTAAAGTCCTGTTTTGTTATTGGGTTAAGTTGTGATACTTACACTCAAAATGTGAAGTTGGTTCGTAATATAGCTGTGTTATAAGAATAATTTCTGTATGGAATAATGGTTTAGTGATCCAAAATTTCTGCATTTTTTTTAAAGATATTTGGTGTCTCGCTTTAGTAGTATGTGTGTTTGCAAGGCTATTTCGTATAGGCTATTCCCACAACAGTGGGTCTTTGTGGTGCCCAATCAGATTCATCCTTGGACGTGTTTGTCACAGACTGATGACAGTTAACACATGGCTGATTGTGATAGTAATCGTGCGTTCCTTTTACCTCGGGAGGTCGGGAGACGAGTCAAATGACGCGCCTCGAGGCCGGAAGTGACGACAT
>JAODKN010000041.1:16229860-16248598 GCA_026774425.1 Petrocephalus zakoni
AGACGCGGTTCTGAGTCCGGCTTACCTGGCCTGTACTGGCAGCGTGTCTCAGCGGTGAGATGCGGTTCTGAGTCCAGCTTACCCGGCCTGTGCCGGCGGTGAGATGCGGTTCTGAGTCCGGCTTACCCGGCCTGTGTCGGCGGTGAGATGCGGTTCTGAGTCCGGCTTACCCGGCCTGTGCCGGCGGTGAGACGCGGTTCTGAGTCCGGCTTACCTGGCCTGTACTGGCAGCGTGTCTCAGCGGTGAGATGCGGTTCTGAGTCCAGGTTACCCGGCCTGTGCCGGCGGCGTGTCTCAGCGGTGAGATGTGGTTCTGAGTCCGGCTTACCCGGCCTGGGCCGGCGGTGAGATGTGGTTCTGAGTCCGGCTTACCCAGCCTGTGCTGGCGGTCCGGCTCGCTCCCCCCTTCCTGTGTACCGCCCCCCTCTCTCTTTGTGGTGCTCCTGCGGTCTTAAGCTGCCATGTCCTCTGGGTCCTATTGAAGGACCCCCCCCGTTAGACGCTCCTGCTCCTAACACCCAAGCTGTCAGCACATTGCCTAGGATTTAGTCCCCCCCCCTGCCCCCAACCCGTCAGCAGAGACTTCATTATCAGGGTCTGTGGCTTAAACTCTCCCAGTCCAGGCACATACTGGCTAATGAGCTAATTACACCCTGAAAAACATAATCAAAACTGCGGACACATAAACACACCTGTAGTCAGCCTTAAGCCCGCTCCTTTCTCATGTATAAGCTGTCCTCCTTAACAGCCCCCTTCCCCCCTCATGCATCCTGCCCGTATCCTTATTTGAGGTGCTCACTGCTCCCCGTTTTTTTTTTCTTTTTTTTGCTTTGTTTTAGTATTTTTTAAATATTTTTCATTGCTAGTATGATACTGAGGTGGTACACAAAATTTTATGGCGGTGTTTGTAACTTATGAATTAATGTATGAATTTGCAAGCTTTTTTTAGTTATTTCTATTGTGTCCTTATGTATTTCCATTTCAATGCGCCAGGCTTTACGAAATCTGACCACAGTTACATTTATTTGGTCTATAAGAAAATATATGATGCTTCCAAGCTGCCAGGTAGCACAGGCTACAGCTATACTTCCCATCCAGCAGGGTTTCCCGTGGAGCTTATGGCGGGGAGGCACAGCCCCGCCCCCAGACCGGCCCGCCTGGTCCCTCGCTGTAAGCGCCTTGGGTTAATATCTCATGCCCTGCTGTACTACATTTTCCCTCAGGCTTGTCGAGGATGATTTTTTTTTTGGGGGGGGGGGGGGGTGGGCGCGGGTTCCTGTGGGCAGATCCCTGCCACACGCCCCCAGGAGTTATTGATTAGATAAAGGGAGCCTGGTTTACACTGTCCCCCTCGCTGCAGGGGGCCTGTTATTACTAGCAGAGTGAATCGTTTCCCTAGCACCTTTCATTGACAAGCCTCATTCTGCTGACCACTCATTTGCAGTCATTTGTCTTTGTTTGATGCTCCGTGATTGGTTAATTGTTTGTCGCGGACCGGTTGTAACACTCTTGCTGATTGGGGGATTGACAGCTGGAGGCCCACGGTCTTGCGGCCGCTTTCAGTCCTTCCTGTCACAAGCCTGCAGGCTAGTGGAGGGAGTGTCAGGGCCAAAGTGGCTCGGTGACATTCCTCCAGCCCGCTTTAGACTCACGCCGCTGCCTCGCCTTCCTGTCTTCCAGACCCTGCGGGACGCCGAACCGGAAGGGGCGTGTGGCGAGCCTCCTGCGCTCGGAGTACGCGAGCGGCCTGGACAGCCGCGCGGCTCCCCGGAAGAAGAAGCCGCCGCAGATGGACTGAGGGGAGCCGCGGGGTCGCTGAGCAGTCAGCCAAGGCCCCGCGCGGCATAGAGCCACGGCGCAGTAGCTGCCCTCGTCACCTGCGGCTGGCCCACGGGGGTCACATGCTCGCAGAGAGGCTGGGGGCCTCCTCACCTTGACCCCGCACACACGCCTCTGCCCGTCTTTCTGCTGCTCTGTGCCCGACGGCGCCACTACTGACGCTGTCCTCCTCCCTCTTCCATCCGTGAGGATTTTTATATAAACGTGTATATAAATTGCCTGTTATTTACTTTTATGGTTTGCTACTTCCCAATGAAGCAGGTATTAAATACTAAACAAGCCGGCCCCTTTTGTATCTCTGTGTGGTGTTTTATTTATTTCCCGAGGAATACATTTTAGGGTAAGCCTTTGCGCCCTGCCTATGGATGCGCTCCTCTGAGTGCTCAGGGGATGGGGGGGACGGTCTCCGTGGCAGCCACAGCGCTGGATGGTACCCGCGGCACACTGTGGGTCTGTGCTGGAGGCCCCTCGGCAGGGGGCCTGTCTGTGTGCACTGACATTGATCAAGTGCAGTTCTCAACGCCCCCCCCCCCACACCCAATCGGAGTTTGTGCACAGACTCATTAGCTGTTACCGAACGCTGCCCTACATTCAAATGACAGAAATGTATATTAACAAGTGTGTATATATATTTTTTCGTCACATTTCTCACGGTCAGCGGGGTTGTGTTAATTAGCCGGTGTGACGGAGAGCAGCGCCTCGGCGTTGACGCTGTAAATAAGGCGGAGGCGCCGGCGCCGGGGTCCTGCCTGCCGCCCGCCGGAGCGCTGTAAATCAGTGCTGATTACACCGGCCGAAAGCTGTTTATTACGCCGTGTTTAATAGGCGCTCCACTGACAGTCTATAAACCTCTACCCCTTTAAAAGAGAGAAAAAACACACCCATTTCTCACGTGTGTTTAAAGCTCTTGAGGATTTGTGTGTCACATTTTTTTTCTCACTCAGGACTAATTTGCATTTTTTAAGCTAAGAATTCCCGTTGTTGATGTGCAAGGACAACGTAATGAATTTCGATATAAACCTAAAATTTCCAACTAAAGAAAGACTTGGAATTCGGGGGAGTGCAAGTTAATTAGCGTAGTGATGTATCTGTGTGAATCTGTGCTTACTCCTTCCTGCCTAACTACTTATATATCTATATATATATATATATATATATATAAAACTGGAGCTCTAAAGGAATATTGAATTCCGCCCATCGGGTGCCGTTCCCCTGCACTTATATTGAAACGTTAATATTTAAAGGGTAGCACTGCTAGATTGTTCGTGCTGGAAATGGTTATCTGCAATTGCCTGGTATCATGACCGCGGCTACAGCATCCCCTAAAATGTCCATTTGTTTACTCGGGCAGCACAGATAGTATGTCATCTTATCTTTACCGTGATCATCTACATGGAGAGTAAACACGGGCTGCTTTGCGGCGTCGGCGTGACAGTCTGATGGTTACAGCACCGGCTTAGGGTTTGCGCTCCTAAATCCAGAGGCCAAACTCTAGATGGATTGCACTGCCAACTGTGTCTTGCCTTAGCACCTAAATCCTAGTGGCAGGCGATGGCATTTCTTCGCCGCCCCCTTTGTGCTTTTTAACGGAGATGTATGTGCCGCCTAATAGGTTTCCTGGGGTTCGAAGAGCTCTCTAACATTTTCCAAACGATTAGTGCCTAATTATCGAGCTGTGGACCTAATACCGCCAGAATGGCAACGCAAATGTCTATATTTTTTTCTTAGGGTTACAGTGACTTGACTTCGGACATTAATCGTCAATTTTGCTTACTGAACACATGATACAAGCAGTTGTGTCAGGAGCAATACGTTTTCTAGGTTACCTTTAAAATTCTTGACTAGTAAATAGAACATCAACGTTTAGTGCATTCTTTTTCAATTGTGATCCAATATCACATCAAACGATTAACTGTGAAAGCAAAAAGTCAGTACTGTTTTGCTAGTGGTGGCCTTTGGAGATGTTTATATTAAGCCTGCTTTTGTTTGCCGCATATTTAGGAGGGGAAAAAGTTGAATTCGGTAATTTGTAATATACGGCAAGATCAAATCACGTTGCTTCTCTTTTCTGCGTACTGTGAAAGAACATCAGCATTTCTTCCACTGACAGGTTCACAGTCCGCAGTGCAAATTGGCCTTTGATTGACTCCTAATTTGATTTGAAGGCTGTTTTGTTTGGTTTTATTCTGAATGAGATTAATCAGAGTCACTGATCCTCTGGGTTTAAGTCTCTTCGTGTTGTGTTTTTGTTTGCTGGGAGCTCAGCAAGGCTCTATCCGCACTTCATTAAGCCTGAGCCGGGGACAATCCGCGGTATGATCTTGGGGTTTACCAGTATCTTTTCACATGCAAAAATCTGTGCGCCTTTCAACAAGACAACGTAGCTATTCAGTTAATCAGTTGCGCACTTCGCACGAATGACTCTTTTCATTAATATTGAGAGGCTATCTTCGTCATTCGGGTTGGACACAAATCCTTTTGATACTATTTGGTTGTATCATTTTCTGGTCGGCAGGAATAGAAAAGTAGATACGCGTAATCTATTTTCGCTCAGCGGTATTTTATACGTGTGTGACTCCGACTAAAAGCGGCCGCGTTTATAGACGCTTAGAGGACCGCGCGCAGCGGACCGCGCGCACTTGAGAAAGTGGCGGTGTGTAACAGCGCGAGCCCAGAGCGCCAAGCAGGGCCCGCGCGCCCGGGGGGGGGGGCGACCAGGCGCGCGCTATAACATGTGCGGTGCGGATGCAGCAGCGGGGGGCTGAGCGCGATCATATCGATGTATCGACTTCCGATTAAAGCCATTAATGTCTTTTGTTTAATCGCTCGCGAGCCTCTTATTCAGCTTTGTCAGCTTGAGCCCCCCAGCCCCCAGGTAGGAGAGGCGCTGGTACTCGGGCTTTGCTAACAGGCTCCGGGCGCCCGGGGAGGGGGGGCGTCCTGCCGTACCGCTGACCAGCTGTCCGCCCGCCTGATCCGGCGCAGTCAGTCTCGCCCGGTCACCAGCTGTTGGCGGCGGCCAGACAACCAGCACTCTTAGAAAAAGGTGGAAACAATCCATTTCCAAATAGGATCGTTTAAGACACTTAAACAATTACACACTTGGGGAGCTATTAATATTTCATCGAGTTAATGTTTATGAAAATGTAATAAAACGGAATAATTATGCTGTTTTCTGTTTTAAAAACAATTCGCTCGAGTGAATCTTTTGTTTCCCTTTATACGTGGTTGTCAGCCGTTGTTTTGTGCCACCGCTACTACTTAATTAAGTGTTTTCAAGCACCTGAACATATTTTTATATTTAGTAATATATAAATATGATGTGAACAATAACTGTGTCAGTTGTTTTTAACTTTATCGTGAAATCTTGTTTTTCCAATTTTTGTTTTATGCAGTGTAGCGTGAAATAACGGTAAAATTATTTTGTTTTTACGTGCGTTGATTTTTTTTCATTCATTTTTCTTATACGTCACTGTTTAAATGTAAAACTTATTGTATAAAACATTTAGTCATGAAAAAGACATTTTATCTGAGAGCCAGAAATCTGAATTCTACTATTTCGACGCTTTAGGGCTTCTAGTAACACCGCTGGCAAATTGGATAAATTGATTAGAGCGATTCAGTCCAAAAATCACAGATTTAATGCTAATTATTATTTAATAACGTTGACGTAACTAAAGAAAATTTGTTTTTAGAAAATGCAGGTCACACATATATAGAATACAGTATAAAATAGTTTTTAAAACACAAAAAATCTTTTTAGATGTATAGAAAAGCTTTTCTGTGTCGGCCATATGTATTTCGTCAATCCGCGTTATTAATAATTTTCTGACATTTCCGGGAAACACGAAACTCATCTAGTTAGTAGTGTAATTCACTTAGCCTGCGTTTTGGCATGATGAAAATCCCCGTGACCTGTGCCCACTGCTGAGTGCATCATGCTTAGCTCTTACGTGAGAATTAAGTAGCGTATTCCTGAAGACATCCTCAATTGCTGTGTTACTTTAAAACATTTTCGGTGTATGAAAACCAAATTCGTATGAGCTGAAATTTCGGAACTTGATACTTCTGGTTAATCAAACGTAACAACGCGTAACACTTTTCTGGAGCTGATGTGAAAAACTTTCCCAGCCTATAATAATAGTGTTAAACGCACTAAAAGTCACGTTGCATTTTTCCCTTTTAATCACATTTATTTGTCTGGAATACTTGAGTATACTGGAATACTGGAGTACTTGTCTGGAACAGTACTTTGGTATGTGTATAACTTCATTTATACATAATTTAAAAACTATTCCTACATTCCCCAATTATGTTGGCCTTTTCTTAAAAGGGAGCAGCCACCAAGACCGACGAGGGGGAGGGGAAATACGACTATACGAGGAGTCTCGCGAGTAGCTGCACTATAGCCTGCGCTTTCTGCCATGAGGAGTTACAGTATTGTCCTGTACTGTTTGTATGACAAGACGTATCTGCGCAATCTCGAGACGGATACAGCAGGTGCCTTTGCTGGCGCTGCTCCCAGAAAGCCGAAAGGACAGACGCCACTCTTATTTTGTGTATTTTAATATGCCAACAATCTGTTGGTATCTAATCGCACTAATTATTTCTGATACCAATGCGAAGTTCATTTCACATCACTACACCGAGAAAGGAAATTATGCCTCCAATGTTTTTATAAATTCCCGAACAATAAATATGGTCGTGCTTCGGAAATATATGACTTAGTTGTTGCACGCGTGGGACGTGGTATTAAATTCAAACTAAGACGTATCTCTTACACCTTAAAAGAACGTTAAGTGGAATTGAGGGAAAATGTAAAAGAAAAATTGTATACTTAATCCCCGAATAATACTGTCCGTCATCAACAAGACGCATAATTATGCATGCAACAATTACTTGCTATGCGCGGTCTTGTAGTATAATTTTATACAACATCCTTTGCTTCTCTCAATTTTTGCAATTGACGAAGCGTGAGAAAAATGAGGGCACTATAGACAATGACATTGCTGACACCATTGCAAGTTTATTATGTAGGTAGAATACAGTTTTAAAACAGTCCGATGAAATTACCGTGTCTATACGATTCGTCATGGCCATTGTGCGTCACTTTTAGTCAATGGTCTGAATGAAAGGAGATGCATTACTCATAATGCTACTTAAAATCACGACGTTTCTTTGAATAAATGAATACTTTATTTACAGTGAATTATGTGTTTACTGTACATAAACAGTCCATACAAGTTTCATTATATGAATCAATTCTTGGGCAGACGATCGAATTAATTAATGGCTTTGCATACGGAAAAAAAACTTCTTTTATTTTTTCCATAAGTCAAGTTCACCTTTCGCGCGCTCCACATATAAACGGGGCCCGATGCATGATGCGAGTTTGACAAGTGCTGCCGTCACGTAATAAACTTCGTTTGCTGGAAGTAATATTTTGAAGAAGCGTACAGAAAAGCGAATAGCTCTTCTGCAGTGCTCCCGGAGAGGCATAAACAAATCATCTGAAACATTATTAGTTCATTATAACAGTTCCTCTAGCGAGGAAAGCTGCTCAATATATAAATATATAAATAAATAAATAAATAAATAACAGTGGCCTTTTATTCGTGTTAAAATCAAACGAGAGTTCGTATACGGAAGGTTCCAGTCCATTTGAAATAAAACAGTGTGTACTGGTGACCACCACTGAAATGCTCCGTTCTGTTCGCGTGGAGGTTGGCGTTGTCCGGCTCTGAATCCGGAGGTGCGGCTCACCGTTGCTGCGTCGCCCGAGGTAGCACGCCGGACAGAGACGCCATGGGGGGCGGCTCGTTTCCTCCTTGCAGTCCGTGGAGAAGGATCCGTGGGACCAAGGGTCGTTGCAATGGCGGTGGGGGCGCGGAGGGTCCCCTGTACAGATACAAGGCTGCTCCGGGGTCCAGATTGGAAACCAGGTTTTGTGGATAGAAATACGGCGAGGGGAACATTCTTTGCAAGGCAGAGTAATTTCCGGCTTCGGCGAGAAGTTCGAGTCCAACTGCGGTCTGCCGCTTCCACTTTGTCCTTTCCCAGGAGAAAGAACGGCACAATAAGTCGCCTATTTCACAGCGAACGAGTGCTGACAGGTTCACGGCGTCAGGACATTTCCGCCGGAGAACGCTAGTGCATGGTCACGAATAAGTGAAAGTTTCAGTTTCACTAAATAAATAAACACATATATAGTAATTTTGTGCGTTATCATGACGTTCGGGGCACAATTAATTTCTATTAGCCTTATGAAAATGATTGCTCTTAAACTTACGTGAAGCATTTCACTAGCGACTAATAGTACTTTGTCAGAAATTATTTTAATGCATTAAGAAAATTGCAACGTTTTTCAATTCGAAGTAAACGTGATCCTTTACTGTGTACCTTCTTTTAGATCACCCAGTCACATACAAAGTTTCAAATACGCATACGATATATATATTGTAAACCTGTAGCTGAGTTTACACGTGCAGCAATTCGGGTGCGCTGATAACCAGCGAAAGGTTTCTAGTGTTTAATTTCCTGTAATTTAAAGAAAGGGTCGTTGAACTGCTTTAAAACGGCCCTCATTCGTTATTCATATTTAGTTACCAACCAGAGTTTCCTGGACAATAGAAAGCCATTCTTATGGATAAATAATTAATAATGATAATAATTGTGGTCTTACTGTATTGTGGGTAAATTATTTACATGTCTCTTAATTTATTATTCATCACTGAATGTGCTGCTGTGTGCCTGTCGTTTATTTGAACAGCATTCCTTTTAAAAACATTAACGTTAAGATATATTGGGATCATGAAAAAAAAAAAGAATTCCGATGCGGTATAATTTGTTTTAAATAAAAGAGTGGAAAATGAATACCCCAATGGGCGGTTGGAGCGCTGACATTTGCAACAAAATACATATAAAACTTTGATAGTAAGGGCGACGTAAACACAGATGCATGCAACTTCTATTTAACTATGCGCAGGAAATTCTTTTTTGACATTTTTAATGTGGCCGTATAAATAAAGAATGACTCGGGATAGGGGACGCTCTTCGTGTTTATTATATACATAAATAGCTAGAAATATCATGCTAATCATAATGTATCAGAAGGAGGCATGTCGATGTGCTAATTTAAAAATAATTCGAGTACTCTACATGATAATGTGGACTGCATGTTTTAGCAATATAAATAAACATTAATTTACAAGAAAGCAGACTGTATTCGTATTGGGTAGATCGGTGTGTGTACAGCTTTTGCTGTACTTGTGAGGACCAAAGGGTCTCACTAGTATAGCAAATCCTCAAAAAAACGTCACTAGAGAGGTGATTTCTCGGTCCTCACTACTTCAAACTTCAAAATCTGTGATTGCAATCAAAAAGTAAAAATGCCAAAAGTGTTCTATGTTGTTTGGTTGCTTATGGTTAAGAGTAGGGCTGGGCAGGGGTTAGGGGTGCCATGATTGGGATTAGGGTTTTCCCGTGGAAATGAATGAACGGTACCCAATTAGATGGGTGTGTGTGTGTGTGTGTGTGTACATTCATACATACACCTGTACCTATACCTGGACTTCAGGGAAATGTACTTTTATTTTTATTAAGTTTACCACCCTACAATCATTGTGTTCTTTAAAAAGTTTTTGGGTAACTCCACGGATTTTGGATGAAGTTCGTTAAGTGATTAACAAGATTCTATAAGCCTATATTCAGAAACGTGACGGCAGATTGACAGAGCTAGAAATGTAACCATTTCTGTTTTCTTACTGAACGTCGAAATGTAGGCGAACGCAGAGCTTTGTGTGCTCGTGTTCATGGTCTCACCTCCTGTTCTGGTACCACGTTTTGACCTGGGTGTCGGTAAGGCTCAGCGACGCCGCCAGCTCCATCCTGTCCTGCACACTCAGGTACTTCTGCCGCTCGAAGCTGCGCTCCAGCTGAGCGAGCTGGTGGTCCGTGAACGCCGTCCGCGCCTTCCGCGGCTTCTTCAGCCGAACGGGCGGGCTGTCCCTACTGCTCGAAATCTCTCTGTCACCCTCCTCCTTCACTGAAACCCAAAAATACTGAGCCGTTGGCAAACACCACAGATTAAAAAAAAACTTTAAAAATGCAACTTAAAAAAAAAAACAGGAAAAGGTCGCGTCTCATCCAAGGTTGTTATTCTAACTACAGTGGCCATTGTTTTCGATTTGTGTCCATATTGTTTCGGCGAAAATATATGTTATATCTATAAAATCTATTTATGGATGTGCATATGTTATTTTGCTTTGTATGCTGGAAAAATCTGTCTGTTGTATGATCTAAAAATACATGAAGTAATTAATAATTGACCTACCTGTGTCATACGTATAGGTTTTATCGTGAAACACAGAGGTAAGAAGCAGGGAAATTAAAATGAGCAAAAGGAGCAAAATTAGCAAAAATGGGGGGAGTGTGGGAAATGACGGTTTTAATTTTCAAACAATCAGATAAATGTCATGATTTCTTTCGCAAGTTTGGCGTAAAGGGGGCATATAAAAGACTCGCTTGGGAAACAACTTGATTGGACAGTCATGAAGCGCCGTAAACCGTCTAATTGGGCCATACGAGATACAAAAAAAACCTTTTGAGCATGACTGGCCAAACTTAGGTTTGGAATAAAACCTTAATAAACACCTAACTGATAACTCCACCTTATAAATACACACATTCCGAAAATAAGAATTAATATAAATATTGAAGATAATATTTCAAAGGTTCTGGCATCCTAAATATCGTAACTATATTTAGACCGGGTCTAAAAAATCTGACGCAATATTATAATCTTACAGTTTAAGTGGATTGCATTTTTTATAGTATTTGTTGCATGATGTTCTAAAAATCGGTAACATAAGACTGCTTTTCACTGTATGGTTTAGAAATAATTTAAATGAGTGGGAAAGGTGTTTATTGCCCAGGGTATTTATTGGCATTTACTTATTTAGGAGTAGACTACGTTTTGGTGTTTACCGGTGGATTTTTAATCTATTGAATCAATAACTGCCTAATTATATGTTTATTGATAACATGTTTCCATTAAAAAGCACATATCGAACAAACAATGCACCTAAGCTTTCGTAAATCGAGTAGGTCTTAGTTACCTTTTTTAACTAAGAAACAAGCCAAGCTATCCAAAACAACAACTAATTTCGGTTGTTTTATTTAATATCTTAAGTTAATAAATTTCAACGTCTCGAATAAAGTTTCCCTCATTTACAATTACTGGGGTCTCATAAGCGCGGTTTATATTAAAAACACTACCTGCATGACAGAGGATAAAAGCGCAATACAAATTAACAGTTTGTATAGCTAATGCCTTTTTAAAATTAAAATACATTCATATTCGTATATCTATATGTATGAATATGTAATAATAACTGGGCTTGCAAATTATTTTTACAAAAAACCCACAACACACATTGGTCTAAAGTAAATGTTACACATACTATTTAAATATATACTTTAATAATGCAAAGTGGCAAGTCAATGCCAATGTTTATTATTATTATTTGTATTATTATTACTGTTGTTGTTATTTATTCTTCTTATTATTACTGATACTACTACTATTAGTTGCTACTTATTATTATTATTATTCGTCGTCATATTAATAAAATATTTTATTCGTGCTGTATTTAATAAAAAATAAATCTTCTCTAACAGCTCTCGTATATATTCTTACCCTTATATTCGCTGTCCGAAGATGAATTGCTGTGGATTTTGTCTATAAAATCGTCTGACATTTTAGAGGCGAGTCTCTCAGCCTCCTGAGTCGGCTGGCCATTGCTTGAGTACGGGGCACAGGCGGCGAGCGGTTTGCAGTCCGCGAGAATGTCTCGGATGAGGAAGGACGACGTGACGGTCCGAGGCTGCGAAGCAGCGGAAATCTGCCCGTGCTGTAGATGGGACTCCAGTCCGAGAGCGTGACCTTGTCTCTGCACCGCTTCTTCGCCGCAATCCCGCCGTGGAGAAGGGGGAGATGAACAGCCACTTTCCATGTCCGACCTCGGGCTTAACTCCAGAGGAGATCTGCATTCGCCCACCAAACTGTCCCCTTTCGAATTTATCGGACTTCCAGGTCTATGAGACAGTAAAGAGTCAATTCCAAAACTAGATCCGTTGGTGGACGCCTCCATTGTCAATAAGCCGAATACAGTTGCGTCTGTTTGATTTTAGTTTACCATTTGTATTCTGCGAACTTTCACTTGAAGTGCGGTTTCAGAGCTGGAAGCACTATCCAGGCGGAAAATCCAAAGAAGATGCCGGGTACAGAATATTCCTCCTCTCTTTCTTCCAGTGGTTTTTCTCTTTTAGTACGGATTTCAGTATTCAGATATTTTCGAGATGTTGCACGTTCGCCGAGAGCGCAAAAATCTACGTTACCTCTCCTGTCTAAAGTATTTCAAACGTCCGACACTATTGATTTTTAGAATCCAACTACAAGCAACCAAAATGTTATCCTTTATCCTTTTATATATGTATTTAAATCGCATTCATAGTGCTGTTTTTAGACATAAGTAACAATAATAATTCCCATCTTATCAAAATTACATAGCACAGTTCCAATCAGGAGGCCAAGTAATTTTCAGCACCACGGACAGACACATTGATCAAAGCCAATGAAATTCATGACCTGAGCCTGATAGAGAAAGAAGCCAAAAAATATTAAAAATTAATGAGATTAAACGTAATTTGCTACAGTAGCGCGAACAAAGAGAAGGGGCTGTTTAAAACGGAATCTTTCACGCGACATGCCAAGAACGGAGCGTAAAAACCCGCTGGACAGTTGAGAGAAGAATCCAGAGTCAGAGGTAAGGCAGGTTAAACGCAATCATCTGGTAACTAAAGCTTCCCGGTGACACTTTCACTAAAATAAACTTGTGTCATATCCAGGAACTAGTTTTTAAAGGTGTCTGTTCCACGTGCAGTCCCAGCCGTGCGATTTCATTGGCTGACTAGGCTTTTTGGGCTATGACTCGCCGCAAGGAGGCGGGACCTGCAGCGCCTGTCACGAGACTCCCCCCTCCCCTTTGGTTTGAAAAAAGACACAGGGCATTAATTAGCAGGCCCAGATCCAAATATTTACAGTCAATAGCCCCACTGTTCGTGCTAATTACAGTATTTTGAAGCTAATTACAGTATTTTAAGTTATCTGGTAAGTGCTGGTGATCTGTGCTTCCTTTCCCAAATTACAATTATTCAGGTGTGTTGTTCACTGCATTTGCACACATTTACATGCAATATATCTGGGTGAAAAAAACCTAAATGATAAAAGATATACATATCAGATGCTAATGAATAAATATCTGACAAGTAAATATAGAAGTATATATAAAGGCTAAGCAGCATCGTCCATCATCATTTTGCCAGTTTCCTGCTATTTACATAGTGTTAAGATAGGAGCAGCATATGCTGATGATGTCTGTGTTATGATTGAGCAAGTAGGAAAGGCAATGTCACGAACTGGTGAGGGGACACTTTACTGTGTAGTAAGTGCTCCCCTGTTTCATGTATCATTTACACAGTTCGCAACATGTGAATTTTCGACAAGCCCTAACAACTGAAGGCAAGACTGGAGATGCTGCACCTTGCTCGGTGCTCCCACGGGGTCCGGCTCCGATTGGCAGCCATCACTGGGGGGATGCCACACGGGTCGGGGCCAGAACACGCCACACACTGCGCTATCAGACTGTGTGTTCAGAGCCGCAGCTGCTCGCCCGCACAGGCCTGCCATAAACTGCTCCATCGCTCTTGCGGGAACTCCAGTACCAAAATCTATACGTTACTGTATGTAAATGTGACTGTTTTTGCACTTTCCCAGCTGAGAGCTGACTAGCTTAGCTGTTTGCTGTTAGCTATTTGCATATAATCAAACTTAGAGAGTTGCAGTCCCCACATGTGTGAACATTGTGATCATTTATTGATGTACTGCTTCCATATAACATTTACCAGCAAATACACCCATAGATATATCAGCTGAAGTATATGATTACAGGCAGTGGCGTAAATTATGGGGGGTTGTAACCCCCCCAATAATAATAACCAACCAACACAACCCCCTGGACCCCATTAAATGGGTGGAGATGTCCACCCCCCAGTGCTCAACCCAAAGTTATGCCCTTAATTACCAATTTCATTGTGCCTACTAACAACAATTGAATAATACTATAAAAAGGTGAATGAGTCTGGATTTCTATTGCTCTCCCACTCTCACTCTCCCCCCGACTCTTCGTTCCTCCTGCTATCTCCATCTAGTCGGGTCTAGTTCACATTGTAGGTGCCCTGGCCAAGGTGCCCTCGTCGCGCCACAGAGTCTGAGAGGTGGGCATCAAAGGCCTTCTTCCGAGCATCAGGATCACGGAAGGTGTCCAAGGCAGCTCCCACCTGCACGAATGGACACCGCAAACATGTTTCAGGTAAGCTGCCCAAAAAGTATTTATTTATCATAGACAAAAACACATATAAGTGGCCTGATGCATCATCAGACTTGTTATATTATGAGTAATGCATTCTGTTCATACTTTTCCAATGCACGGCCAGCTACTGTCTCCCTTTTCAGGCCTGAAGGTACACTTTTGGAGCCGGCAGCTAGTTTGGGGAACCGGACTTGATTCTGTCTTGCCAGATTTTTTAAGTGGGCCGGCATGTTCCCATAAAGAGCCTTCAACATCAGTCTGATAGACACACGGTCTCCTTGCGAACAGGCTACTGATGCAGGCGAGATGGCCCTGCGGGCGTGTGTCAGCTCTCAGATGGGCCCTAGGCCCTGGAGGGAATGAGCGCCTTTGCCGTGCAGGTCCAACACATCCCCGAGCCTCATTAAGAGCGCCGCGGCGACAGCAAACACCGCTTGCTGCTGTGCATTCACACACCTATAAATAGCATGAAGGCGACGGTCGTGAGCAGCAGAAAAGGAGAATGCATCAATGTACATTAAATTGGGGGAGATTAACGGAAAAAAAGCCCAAGATTACTTGGCACATGTCAGTCACGTGTTGTCAGAGAAGGACAGTCTAAAAGCTTATGTGTGCAGACAGGACTCGGGGGTTTCTGAGTGAATACTGTCAAAGGTAGAACTGCCAAAATTCATGTGTGCCACCAATTTCTCCTCACTCAAGTTTTTATTTCCCTTCAGGCATTTTGATTTGATATGATGTCTGGGAATCTATCTTGACACAAAATCATAAAATGTGTTTTGTCACAAAACTAACTTATAAATATATATAAAAGTTTTAGCCCACAGAAATCTCTGTCAGCCACTCACTCCGGTGTGTTAGCTTGGCTTTTTTTCCCTAACATTTAACATGCAGCAAAGTGCTCTTAGGAGGATTCAAAGAGCGAGAATCCGCTTAGGATGGTTCACACCACCCCAGAAACAAGAAAAAGCACAACGGATTCTTGGCTTTTTATTTATTTATTAAGTAGTTTGTTAAATATATATTTTCTTTTGTAATAAGCACGTTGTCTTTGGGAGAATTTTGGCATCTCAATATCTTTTTGAAATAGAGAAGAAAAACATACATTTCAACAAAGTAGAAAAAAAACATGGAGATGAAAAAAAAAAAGAGTTACGCAAACAAACAACGATGAGAGGAATGAAAGAGGCACACTCCGGAGAAGTCAGGGATGCAAATGTCTAACCTACAGCCATCAGATATGGTACTTGACAGAAAATAATGAGAATTGCTAAATCTTTTATAAGGTTAACATTCGCCTTTCACAGTCAGCTGTCATACAAGAAAGAATTTAGCACATGCATGCAGCCAAAACAAACCTTCATCATCTCATTAAAGTTGACAGGCTTGGACGGCGGGCCTCGGCGGCAGTGTGCCATCCCGTTTTGTGTTGGTAATTTGCAGAGAAAAGACATACAGGAAAAAGGGAGAGATGGGGAAAAATGGAGCAGGAGAAAATGTGAGAGGAAGACAGCAGCATGCGGTGTGTGTGTGTGTGTGTGTACGCGTGTGTGTGTGTGTGAGAGAGAGAGAGAGAGAGAGACATTGGAGGGGGCACTTGAGGGAGGAGGAAAGATCGTTAACGCGCCAGGAGTCTGATTCTCCCCTAATTGGAAGCGTTGGGCATTGTCAATGGAGGATTTTCGGCAGCTCACTGTCAGGTAGAGCCATCAGGATGATAGGCCACTTGTCAGCGCAAAAGACCAATAAAAACAAACCGCTTTTGATTTAATTGGAGGCTTGTGCGAGCCACGGGGTGGGAGAGGAGAGAGTGAGAGAGAGAGAGAGAGACAGCGATCGTTCAGAGAGACAGAGCAATGGGGAAGGAAATCATCACTTTGATGGAAGCCATCCACCAGCATCTCCAGTCACCCCCTGCCCTCGCAGCCCTCCATATGGGTGCGGCAGTGAGCGGGCCACAGGGCACGGGCTATAGGCCCCCAGGAGGCTAAGCCTGCAATATGACTGCAGTTTCAGGGGGAGGGAGTGAGCTAGCTTAGCACCAGGAGAAACCTCAACGAGAGCTATAGGGAGAGATACTGGGTGTATTAGGCTAATGATGCTGTTTAACTCAACACTGACTCGCCATGGGACTGGTGTTGGTGTCTGCTCAGGCTTCTCCAAAGCCAGTCATTCAGCTGGGCCCCACCAAAGGTCTCAGCTCAGAGGAGAGATGATGGCTGACCAGGGATGGCGTGGAGTAGGCCATGCTGGGTAATGACGGGACCCCACTCGAGTGATGCAATGGTATGGATGCCCCCCCCTGCCCCAAATGAGTATGAGCCCCGTGTCACCACGCCCCACCCCCCTGAGTACCCCTATCCGGGTTAAGCCGCTTGCTGTCGCACGAGAGTCAGTCACGCACGGAGCCATATCGATCGCTCAGCGGGAAGGAAACTTTTAATTTGTACACCGTGCGTCACGGGGCCCCAACGTTAAGGTACCCGTGAACCACAGCAAAGCAGCCAGCTAACAATGTGGGCCGTGCATATAAAGGACAGGAATCCTCCCAGGTGTACTACAAATGCACACTAAGGGAGATGGAGGGCTAGATGATGTTACAAGCAGAACTGGAAATGGATAAGAGGCAAGCAGAAGCCAGGGAAGGCTGCAGGGAGGCAGGAAGAGCAGGGGCGGCCTGCCTGACACATTCCCGGCCAGGCTAGCAGGGTGGCGGAAAGAGTAGGGGCGGCCTGCACGACACATTCCCGGCCAGGCTAGCAGGGTGGCAGGACGACCAGGGGCGGCCTGCCTGACACATTCCCGGCCAGGCTAGTGGGGTGGCGGGAAGAGTAGGGGCGGCCTGCACGACACATTCCCGGCCAGGCTAGGAGGGTGGCAGGACGACCAGGGGCGGCCTGCCTGACACATTCCCGGCCAGGCTAGCGGGCTGGCGGGAAGAGCAGGGGTCGCCCGCCTGACACATTCCCGGCCAGACTAGCGGGGTGGCGGGAAGAGCAGGGGCCGCCTGCCTGACACATTCCCGGCCAGGCTAGTGGGGTGGCGGGAAGAGCAGGGGCGGCCTGCCTGACACATTCCCGGCCAGGCTAGTGGGGTGGCGGGAAGAGCAGGGGCCGCCTGCCTGACACATTCCCGACCAGACTAGCGGGGTGGCGGGAAGAGCAGGGGCGGCCCGCCTGACACATTCCCAGCCAGGCTAGTGGGGTAGCGGGAAGAGCAGGGGCCGCCTGCCTGACACATTCCCGGCCAGGCTAGTGGAGTACTTCAGAAGTAATGGGGGTAGGTCAGCTAAGACCTCCTCCAGCTGCTACAGGGAGACCCACACAAGCTGTCAGACTGCGCCAGGGCAACCCAAGTAACCCCCCACCCACACACACACACACGCATGCACACACACCCCCACCCCACCTCTAAGGGGCCATTATGGTGGGGAAAAACATGACAGTAATAAATCAGCTCTCAGACTGAGGGATGCTACATATGATCTCCAACTGCCTGGGAAGGCACACTGCCGCTCTTAAAGGAACCATCCTTAATGGCGTCATTATCTTGATCGAAATAAAACCTCCAACATGGCTTCTTTGATGAATGCTATTTCATTCAGCAACAAACCAATATCATCCATTCATCTGTCACCCTCTCTGTCTGTCTGTGTCTGTCTGCCTGTTTGTCTGTCACCCTGCCTGTCTGTCTGTCTGTCACCCTGTCTGTCTGTCTGTGTCTGTCTGCCTGTCTGTCTGTCACCTTGTCTGTCTGTCTGTCACCTTGTCTGTCTGTCTGTCACATTGTCTGTCTGTCACCCTCTCTGTCTGTCTGTGTCTGTCTGCCTGTTTGTCTGTCACCCTCTCTGTCTGTCTGTCTGTGTCTGTCTGCCTGTCTGTCTGTCACATTGTCTGTCTGTCACGCTGTCTGTCTGTCTGTCTGTCTATGTCTGTCACCCTGTCTGTCTGTGCAGCCTGTGGCCTTTTCTTACCTTCTGGAAGCGAGGTAGTTTCCACAGGACCACCGGCTTCTCCACGGGCTGACACTTCCTGAGCAGGGTTGTGCGCGTCTCTTGGATGTGGCCCAGCTGTCTCTGTGGAAAGCAACCCAGACGGCGACGGCGAGCATGATGGGCAGGCGGGCCATAGCCATCCCGCCTCAGCCGGCCAGCCTTTCGCCTTGGCTTACACATTCACACTCTTAAACCAGCTGATATCATGCGATAATATAAAGGCTACCACCCATCATTTCCTGGGCATGCCCAGTCATGCTCCCTGTTACCCCCTCATTCTCAGGGTTGATTAAATCCCCTGTCAGCTCACTTAAGATTAGAGCATCTGTATTAAATAAATAAAATAATACCAAAAATAACACGAACAATAATAGTAAAAACACTAAGAACAGCAATAAAAATAACGGACGCTGTTCTGAGCCACATATACCTCAGTCGCTGCCTTCCGTCACCCTGAGCCACATATACCTCAGT
>JAODKN010000041.1:16264930-16278840 GCA_026774425.1 Petrocephalus zakoni
ATCTATCTATCTATCTATCTATCTATCTATCAGTTTGCTATCCCTCCCGACTATTTACAAGGTAATAAACCTGTTACATACATGAAAGTGAGTGCGCAGACTTGTCTAGAATTGAATTTCATGCCAGCCAGCTAATCGAAGTTCACAACCCTGTTATAATTTATGGCAACACAGAATGAAGGAATACACAGCAATTGTTTGATGGTTCCAGGTAACATTTCAGCATTTTAAACTGCAGCTAAGCATTTATTCTCGTTCAGTCTTTTCCTGAGAGCCTTGTTGTTCCTGGTGTGCTGCACGCACTGATACTATTACATTACACTAAAGTGTAAAGCGGGCCACAGTGTTAAATGTCTTCTCCTGTTTACATAGCAATACTGCCCTCTAGTGTTGGATACCCAACTATTGCGCAATATGAGGGGTACGAGTTTTTTTGCCTAACTGCATTTATAACATTACTAAGGTCACACATTACAATATTATATTAAAAGTACGACTTAAGTATTAAATATAAAATACATTAAATCCATCCAACCATCTGATAATATTTACTAATACTGGTCAATACAGAAGTGTGGGCCCCACCGTTTAAGACACCTCGAAATGTGTATAACTTTCTTATTAAAAATACTTGTGTTACCTTATTCACATGTAAAAGTGGCCACAATTAAATAGCCTACTGTGGTCATGTATAATTTATCTGACATTATTAAAATTTTAAAACTCAAAGTTAATAAAAAAAATAAACTAATGGAGTTATATAATATTCTCCTTTGGAAAAATTCTAATCTAGCTAAATATAGTGGCAACATAAAAGCGCTCGGTAATATATGCTTGAATTCAAAGCTCAAAGCTGGTTATTTAGCTAAACTAAATGCAAAGTCAAAGATAAATCCACACAGCGGTCTTTTAAAGCAGGGGTGCCCACACATTCTCGGCTTGCGAGCTACTGTACTTTTAAAGTGACCAGGTCAAAATGATCTACCCACGTTACAATGCTAAATGTATATACATATATACATACATATGCTCAGTACACTTAAAATGCACATTATATGCATGAACCCTTACAGCACAATACGATTCAATACATTTATGGTGGTCGATCATATGTGATTCCATCCCACATGGAACTGGTAAGTTTTTGGTTTCTTACTGGTCCGGCTCCCCCACTCATTTTTTATATGTCTTTTAAGAGATAAAAATCAGAAGGTTAGCTGGGTCAGTTTGCTCGCTGGAGCTTTGCATTAGCTCGCAATACATTCGCGTTTTCTGCCTGGAGACCCGTGTGAGCGAAGATACGTTAGAAGAGAAGGGATCTAAATATAGATGTTATGGTCACCTAATGTAACAAAGTTTTACCTAAGCAGCAGCAAACTGGCCGCACTTTATGTCTATCAAGTGGCATCTAAAAATGTTTTTGAATGTCGCGCGCACTACCGCACTACCTTCGCGATCGGCGTATTGGGCAGCCCTGTTTTAAAGTATAATACGTGCTGTTTGGATATTCCCTAGCAACAAGATCTGCTGCTTTCACCGTTACTTTATTCCAAAAGCCATTCAGTTACAGTTATCAGTCCTAAATTTAATTCCCCCAACCCATCATAATTGCTTTCCTTGCAGCTACTGAAACTTTTTTTTTTGTTCGTACATGCACAATGGAGCAATAAACTAATAAATGTAAATAAACATAAATAATATAATGAAAATCAGTCATTCCAGTGACTTACATTGCCACCTCGTGGAGTGCAAATTAAATAAATAAATAAATAAATAAATAAATTTTAAGTGTTTTTTTCTATGGAGAGAAAGAATTTTTCCTCGCCTGAAAAGGTGATATTATCCCTATCTGGTTAGTGCTGGCCAAGCAGTGTACTTGTCTCAGCTTGATGCTTTGTCAATGTACTGTGACTAATCCGGGAGCAGCCCCACACCCCTGCTCCTTACCCTAATTAAAAGAGGATTAACCCGCATGGAGTCCCTGACCACACCGACTTGAGTAGCATCCATTCCCCTTGGTTTCCAGGATAATCAGGCCTCGAGGAATGGTAGGGAAGATCATATGCTGGCCTTAAGCCTAAAAAATAGTGTAAGAGTAAACAGAAATAACAGTCACTGCCCTTGGCTGCAGGTCCACGTGAGAAAGTGTGTGGCCTGGTGATGCTCGGCGAACTTTTCGCTGCAACTTTACTACATTCTGTGTCCAACAGTAGTCAGAGATGTAAAAGTATCAAATCATTTTTATTATTTTAGGACAGGCTTACATTGTTCAGCACAAATTAACACATTCATTAACATTTTTCAGTTTTCTGAAGTTTTAGTTCATTGAGTGACCATGAGCAGGTAGGCTATAAGATGTAAATTTAGGTATTTACGTGATATTTCTCATTTTGTATTGAACATATTATTTTACGGAAAAATAGGTAGCCTAATTTTGGCAAGTATCCTACATTCACACAACACAAGCGGCTGATATAATTTAATGATTCAGTTTTACATATTTTCTAAATAACCTCATAGGAAAATGTAGGTTGGTCGTAGGTTAGTTTTATTCAGTAGAACACCTTACCTTAGTCAGTTTCTGAAGGCAGCGCCGAGGACGGGGATCTGGAACTGGCAGTCTAACTATTTGGAGAGTGCTATAGTTACTTTTGGGGATGTGTAACACACAGTTGGTTTGTTTATAAAAATGTATAACATCAAAGCAGAAAATACAGGAATGGTTCCCGCTATGCATTTTACTAGTATGTTCCGTTGTTATGGCATCCAAACGCTAAACTATTGGTCTGAGATTTCAAAGTTAATACATCGCTTTCAATTAATTGCCACGTTTATAACATTTCTCGCGATTAAATGAAAGCTTTGAAATGAATTATCTCTTTATTGGTCCCAGACCAATAAAGTTTACCGCCTCAATACCATAACAACGGAAATATAGCCACGGCTATATTTGGTATTTAGCAGGCATTAAAAATGCTAATTTATCTTGTTCTGTTTTTCCAGATTTTACTGTCTAAAGTTGGTACTAGTTACTGGAACATTCTTAGAGACCCACCGGTGTGAAACGTTTTCGGAGGTCAGTTTAAAATAACATTTTAAATAATGTATTTTCAATTAATTATATTGAACATTATTCCATTGTGATGGCTAACAATAAAACAATAAAAATCTTGGATACTTACAGTAATGCTTATAAGCACAGTACACTAATTGGTGTTTTCTCCAGTATTGACCTGTCAGACGTGATCGTGCTTTATTGACATCCTTTGTATTCTTCGTATTTGCAGGTTAATATTCCACGGCTTTTCAAATAAACGTTATACTTCTATATATAAAGTTACATCTCCAGGTTTATCTGGGGCCCTTCGCTGTGGTGGTTGTTGTTGTTGTGCGCTACCATGGCAACAGACGACTTCCGGATGACGTGTGTGTTGCGTGTCTTTCTGCGCTTTCCTTATAGAAAGTATATGCAAGCTTTAGGGCAGATTGTTATTACCGCCGGCGGTAGTGAAATAAACGCGCATTAGCAATTAACAGAACTGCGGCGCCTGTGTCACGTAACCAGACCCAAAGGTTAAAGCTGAATAGATATGTTTAAAGGAACATATTCGAAGGAAAATACATTTAGTTAAACACACATGCATAGGTATTTAAATATGGAATAAATTTGTGACACCGTGTAAGTTAATTGCGGTGTTACCAAGTTCTTCTATAAAAATCGTTTTATAGGATCGTCATCCCCCACGCATCTGGCGTGACACTCAGGCTTTCAGACTCACGCAAGAAATCTTACGGCAAATCTATATTATTCCATTATAAACCTAAAATTACCTAAATCAAAAGCGTTGTGGAGGTTTGCAATCAATACAGACTAATTATAAGGTAATAAAGCTGTTACATACATGTAAATGTGTGTGCAGACTTGTCTCGAATTGAAAATCTCATGCCAGTCAGCTGCCCAAAGTTGGCAAATCTGGTGGCGATTAGATTAAGTGGCATTCCTAAATTGCCCATAGTGTATGATTGGGTGTATATGTACCCAATAGTATATGGTAGCTGTGCTGGGTCTCCTTCTGTAAGCTTCAGTCTTCACCACAGCCATACTTTAGAAAATAGCAATGAAGATGGACAAGTAGATTTATCCTATCAGAAATTCCATTTAGAACAAAGAACAGACATTCTCTTCTTATTATATCTTCATGAAGCTGTTATTTAGCTGAATGCAACTCTCAAGTGACATATTTGGCCTGAGTTATTAGTATTTGCATACATTTCTTATTACGATTGAAACTTGCTTTTGAATTATGCCTAATTTGCCAAGTTTAGTAGTGAACATTTACAGCCATATGACACCCTTATCCAGAGTGACTTACAGGACATTACAGGGATTACAATCTTCCTGGAGCACCTGGCAGAAATTGAACCTGCAACCTCTTGGGCCATAACCCAAGCCTCATACCACTAGGCCACCACCATAACATACCTAAGAAATGTACCTAAAGTCACATACACCAATTACATAATAAGTAATCAACTTATTACACTTCATTTATAAAACTTACAGTACATAATTAATTTATGTACCTTAACATATAAGCTGCCTCATATAAGGGTAAGATAACTGAACAGCTGAGACAGATTTATTATACCAATACAATCAACCCTAGTCACCTAACTGTTCCTCTGGATACACCCCCATTCTCATAAACAGCAGGATTTGGGAAAACAGCAGGACCACCCAATGTCTGGAAACCTTTAAATATGAATATAGCACATGGTCCAATGCTTATGCCTTATAATTACACAGAGAAGTTAAATGGGACACATAGTCTGCTGTGTATCAATTAGAACCAGTGTAGGTTTTTGGAGTATCTGTTAGCTGGGATTCCAGGATCTGTTACAAAATGCAGCAGATTCATAGTGTCTAATCAGCCCAAATGCATTCATGTTACACCTCTCCCTGTCTCCCTGCAGAGGCTCCAGTGGTGCTTACATCACATTGTGGATGTTGCCAACATCAATAGAAAAGCACCTACAATAAGTCACTCATCAAGGCCTGGATCCCAACCCACCCAATCAGCAGGTGAATGCTACATGGTAATTCCTCCACCATGTGGAAAGAAGTCTCATATTAAACTTGTTAAATATGCCAATTTGAATGGCAGAACAACCTACCCAAATCCAGCTGACCTGCAGAATCCCCACAACCTTCTATAAACTGACTGATCGCCCTAGAGAACATGTCAACATGGAACTAACATCATCCCCTGCCACTGACTCTTATTGATTCACTGCTGCTTTCTGTGAAGTTGTTTGCTTGGCACTACCAAATGTTTATCTATGTATTTATATTGCACATAGACTTCTATCCTCCATCCATCCACCCATTTTTTGTCCTATAGTTATTATATATTATAATACAGATATTATGTTGCATCCAAGTTTGGGGTAAATGAAAAATGATCTTTTATTTTTTACAGGATCATACTAAGGATGAAAGGGTCTTCCTTGATTTGTCTTGATTTTATCTTAAATTTCAATAAGGGTGTAATCACTGAAAATTACAAAATCATGTTACGGGAATAAGCCATGAACGCAGATTCCACGCAAAGTACGTAAGAAATGCTACGTAAGTTGTATCAATTACGCAAAGGACGCAAGACGCGTTAGAGTAACACGCCTGTTACGCACGGAGAAAGTTCATTACCAATTCACTAGCATGTGTGTATCAGGTGGAGGGACTCTAGCCAAACACATGTAAAATACAATTAAAACATGGTCTTAAATTATGTTGTAACAAGAGCTGAATTTGGTTACAGCGCCGTCTTTCAGTTCTTGCCCCGACCGAACGCGCGCCAAAGCCGCGTTGCGCATGCGCACGTCTGAACGCCGGCGCGGGGAAGCGTCATCTCGCGCCCTCTAGTGCGTTTGTGATTTCTACGACTTCCGGTGGCCCGCTTGGTTGTGTCGGTAAGTTGCTCAGTAATTAAGTTTAACTGGCGTAAACGGACCTAACATCTTACATTTAGGGGCATTTGCGCTCCGATAAGCTTGTATAAGGAAGCGTCGCTGCTGCGTTACTTCGCTGCTCGGTGAGGTAGCAAGCCGAGTAGCCGTGTGTTTGTTACTGTGCGGCACATGGTTAGCTACGCCAGCCCCAGTTAACACGTTTTAGATGATATCTTTGCGATATTTGGACATTTTCTAACCATAGATATTATGGCACGAAACCCGCGTTATCACTCTACTTCGTCGATTTACATTTGCAGCATTTGGCAGGCGCCCTCAGCCGGAGCGACTTGCATAAAGGAGCGCGAAACGCTACCGAATCGGACACGGAGGGTTCCCGCGGCGCTCGGGCAGATAGCGCGCGCTAGGTACGCCTAGCACGCGGGGTGACGTAGCGCGACGCGGGGTGACGTCGCTGGCGGCGGGTTCCAGCCACGTGGGGCTCGGGGAGAGCATCCTGAGGCTCCCTGCGCGGACTGTACGCAGCAACATACTGCCAGGCGCTTCACAAGACAGCGGCCTAAATATAATAGGCTGCAGATTTACAAATAAAATTGGGGACTTAGTTACTACAGGGTTAGGGTTAGGGATTTAAAATAATCCCTATCTCTGAAGTAAGAATTCCTTACCTGTGTTGTTAAATATAACTATATATCCCAAATGTATACTGAAATATACATTTGAAACCTTTCCGTTGTACAGCAATATACTGTCTTGTTAGTTAAATTTGATATATTGGTTACATTATTACAATGCTGTTTCAGACTAGACTTGTTACAATATAACCATCAAAGGAAAATAATTGTATTCTGAATGACAGAAATGTAAAAATTTATTCTGATTCCATTTATAGATGTTATATGGGAGTATATTAATGAATTGATTAGATTCTGATCTAATTTATTTACTTTTTTTCTACCTCTGAATTGATGTAGACTGAGCTTGTTATAAGCGGGGAACATGCTGGAGAACGAGGAAAACCTGCAGGAATATCCAAATGGGAGAAAGAAAAAGAAGAAGAAGAAGAAGAAGAAGGTGTTAGAGTACGAAGAAAGTGTTATGGAGATATGTTCCGCATCAACTGTATCCCTGGAACCGCTAAGCAAGGGCTCGGCTGCCAGCTCAGAAACGCTGGGAGGAGAAGAGAACGTTGGGGAGGTATCTGCCGAGGTGTCTGCCTCCGAGTCTGTTACGGTGGGAAAAGGAGAGAGGAGGAGAAGAAAAAGAAAGAAAAGGCGTCAGCAGCTGGGAAACGAGGAGGAGGGGGAGGAGGAGTATGGCGCTCCTGTGGAGTCAGAGACCGAGGGGGTGCAGGGGGAGACGGGGGGCAAGAAGAAGAAGAAGAAGAAGAAGCGGCCTGAGGAGAGTGCAGAAGAGGCTTTGGAGACGCCTGACGGGGAGACGGTGAGTGCAGAGGACAGGGGGAGGAGGAAAAAGAGGAAGAGGAAGAAGCGGCGTGAGGAGATTGCAGAGGGGGCTTTGGAGACGCCTGCCGGGGAGACGGTAAGTGCAGAGGACAGGGGGAGGAGGAAAAAGAGGAAAAGACGCAGACATTCCCACGTGGAGCTGGACAGAGAGACAGCTGGGGAGGAAGACACAGCGATGAAGGAGGAAGACGAGGAGGAAGACTGCACTGTGAACGGTTCCCCTGTACCTTCAGATGACCAAGAAGAGAAAGGGGTGCAAAATAAGCTTGATGGCAAAGCTCTGAAATTGACCAGTGCACATGCTGCGGCGGCGGACCAGGACAGTGTGGATGATGATCTTGACGGCGAGGAGGAGAGTATCAGGTGAGTGGGGAAGACGTGCGCATGTCCAGTAAGCGTGACTGGCGGATCTCAAAGTTGAGGTGCAGTTAAGGCTGGTTAGGCATCTTGAGTTTTGCAATATTAGGATCTGAATGGCCAAGTTCCACCTGCAAATGAATCCCTAAGGAAAACCTTGTAGTCTGTTTACACCTGTCTGTGAAGTGCAGAATCAGACTTCTTTATTGTCATTGTACGGAGTACAACGAAATGAAAGGCTTCACCTTCTGGTGCGGGACTACAGCCAAACATGACGCACATCACATACATTTTAAGAGGGCCATGAAGTGTATTGTGCATTTTCATTACGTAGTGAAGTATTGCACAAGTATGTGACAGCTTTACACTGGAGGAATGTTTGCGTTTGGCAGCTTCATGGCTTTCGGGATGAAGCTAAGCGCGAGTCTCTTCTGGTCTAGGACCTGTAACACCTGCCAGAGGGCAACAGGTCAAATAGGTTTGAATTTCATTTGAAGTTTGAATTTGGGCCAGCATGGCGGCTTCATGCCATGTTTGTGTCACATACAGTACTCACAAAGTCTTAAAATGCTTGCTAATTCTGTAAGATTATTGCTTCACTCATTGGTTTCATAACGATTGTTAACAGGTTAATTGACAAGCAGTGTTTACCACATAGACTCAGACGTCTGGTTAATGTTTTTGATTGACCCAACAGTTCTCTTCTTGCCCTATTTGTGTTAATTGTAGCCACTGGCACCCAAAGGGACGGTAAGCACAAATATTTGGTGTCTTATGTTATCACGAAGGTGTTACTAATTACAAAGGACCCTTTGATGCTTCTCAATGAACTTTTTAACTTGGAAGCAGTCTTTTAGAACTATAATTTGGGTTTCAGGTTATTTCTACTCGAAATTAATGTTTTTTTCTTAAAACTGGTTGTCTAATGTGATGTACAAGCAGCTCTGGAAAAAATCAAGAGACCACAATCATTTGTTTTTTGTTTCACTCATTTTTCAATTTTTCATTGATGAAGGACTTCTTCCGTGCTTTAAGGGCCTGCAGTCCTGCTCCAGCCTGATACGAACTGTCCTAGCAGCACACTTCACACCACTTAATGTTCCCCATTTCTTTCGGAGGTCACCTGATGTCATCCTCCGATTCATGAGAAACTGTCAGAAAAGTTGACATTCAGCTCTGGCATTAGAAAATGACATCTGGCTGGTTTCTGGTCATTCCCAGTGTCTCCTGCTTCGGCTTATACTGCTTGTACTACTTACTACTGTCAGACGTTTTGAACCTGCAAGCAGCCTGCTGCTCAGTGTAGCCACCTGCCAGCAGAACCTATATATCCTATAGAAATATAATGGTCTCTTAATTTTTGTGTGTGTGTTTGTGTGTAATATGAAACTTTTAATAGTTCTGTTAATCTTTTTACCATTACATGTACTCTGACCAATCCAAGTATCTGTATTATTTTTAAAGTGTGAAAAACTCTGTGGATGCCGACATGCAGAGTTGTATTGAAGAGCTGAAAGAGTTTATCCCCAATGTGGAAAAGAGACCATCTTCTGTCGTTTGCCACTTGGTTAAATATGATCTGCCGAGATTCAAGGCGTTAAGTCAGGAAGGTAAGAATGGCTTAAATTGCTAACAGCAGCTTTTTTTAAGGGTGGGAAGGTGCTCTACATTTCCAGAGAGTAGTGTTGGCCTAAAGCATCTCTTTGCTGAAGTTACTGGAGAATGGGATCTAAGATTGGCCATTTTTCATAATGGAAAATTGAGAATTTTTCTGTTGAAAACCTTTTCTTCCTTCAGGCTTGTATTGTTTAGTTTTTAGTTTTGAAAGCCATATTTAAAGGTGACACACTGCTAATTTAATACTGTATATCCCTGTGTTACAAGCTGGGATGTCAAAGTAATTATACATTCTCAGGGGTGAGATTTCCTGCAGGAGAAGCGCTTGTTAAAATTATTTAAATTTACTGCCTTGGCATATTCTTTTAATCAGGCAAAACTTATAAACGTGGAAGATTCAGTGAAGAGGAGAATAAGAAATTACTTGAGAATATCAAGGACTTCCTGGCTCTCACGGGCATAAGCAGCGCCACCAAGCTCTTCTTCCCCACCCGCTACCCTGAGGAGATTAGAGAAATAAGGAAACAGAAGATATTGCACAAATTCCATTCACGAATCGGTGGGTATCTCATAGTGCAGCAAGTCATTGATTCTTGCGTAATTTTGGTCAGATGACTTTTTATTCTTCGCTATAGTCTTGCCAGCATTGTATTAGCTTCTTTTTGTGAACTTGAAGATGTGCCCACTCTGTCTCCCGTTCCAGCGGTTGGCATTTTCAGGCCTTGGCGTGAGATTTATGGCCGTGGGAGGAAAGTCTTTGACGACTTGAACTACAAGGGCAGGTGAGGCTCCTGTACGCTTTGATAGGCGTCTCTGTCAGTGAGCCCATGTAGAGATGACCGCAATATTCCCTCTTCATATATCAACATTGAAGCTGATGTAACAAAAAGACTTGAAATTGGACAGTTTGAAAGACACTGCAATAGTGTGTCTTCTGCCCTTCCATCAGGTTTACAGAAGATGAGTTGAAAAAATTGCATAAACTGCAGAACCAGTTTGGCAATAAATGGATGAAGATTTCAGAGTTGACTGGTCGTAGCAACATTTCTTTGGAGAAACGATTTTCTCAGATCGGTTGGTCCATTTATCACTTGCCAATGGTTAATTTTTACAGTCACTCCTTCCATTGAATGCATCTTGTCAAATGGCATCTGAGAGTTTTAATTTATCTTGCTTCCCCAGTGCAGCTGCCTAATAGTCTGCTGTCTTTGTAGCATATGCGAAAGGGGAGTGGACAGCATCAGAGCAAAAGACACTGATGTCAATTGTCAAAGAGTACATGGTGACACAGGTGGAGCCTCAAGATGGCACCTCTGAGCCCACCATAAGGAAGGAGAAGCTATACAGCAATGTGCCCTGGAAGTGCGTGTCTGAACGAATGAAGACTCGGAACTGGGTTCAGTGTAGGGGGAAATGGTAAGCTCCTGCTTCTGGTGAAGGCAACTGTGGGCTGCAGAACTTGGAGCAATTTGGTTGTAATGGAATTGCTTTTAATTGGAATAATTTAAGGTCTCTATTTAAAAAAAATAATAATTGCAGGATGGCAATTCTGAAACGGAAGATGTCATCTGGAGCTGAAGTTTATAGAGGAGAAAAATCCCTGCAGGCAAAGATCAAGTTGATCCGGGCGTAAGTATAGAGACTTGCTAATGGCAGTGAAAACACTAATTGTTAAGAGTGGCTGAGCCTGCGGAGACTTAAGTTTTTAATTTGCATGTATGCATTTCAGTTTGTCTTGTTGCACTGCTGCAGAGTGTAATTTTGGGGGCTCTCATGACTGCAGACATAGCTCACCAGGTAGTGTCCTTTCAGGCTGTATGAAATGGATGTAGAAGATTCATCAGATGTGAAATGGGAGGACCTGACATTCACCATTGGGTAAGACTGTTCCTCACCAAGTGTGTATATCAATGGATATTTAGATCCCTTGTCTCTTACAACTGCCTAAATTTAATCTTGAATTTGCTGCAAAAATTTTAATAACAATTATAAGATGTTTCATTTATTTAACAGTTGGTTTCATACAAAGTTACAAGGTTAGCCTGTCTCTGGGGCAGTTAGGGTTAGGGGCCATTCTGCCAACTATGAGAGATCTGGTCATGGGCACTAATGATTTCATTAGGTAAAATGGTAATGTTATTGATTGTGTTGGGCATTTGGCATTTCCTATGGTTCTCGCTCTCCTTTGTGAGCGGAGTGGCGGCTCTGAGGCTAGGGATCTGCACCCGCGATAGGAAGGCTGCTGGATAAAATCCCGCAAATGCCAGGAGTGATTCTACTCTGTAGTAAGGCTCTTAATTGCAATTGCTTTGTGCTGGGTGTGACGTTAACCTGCATCCAACCCTGCAAGATGTTCATCTAAGGGGGTTTTTCTTCCGCACGAAGTTTCGTACTTTTGGTACTTCCTTTGTGTTGGTTTTCCACTGGCTGGTACCGGTGCCAAATGACATCATCAGTAACCGCCCCATAGTGACAACGTCACACCGCGCAGCGCCGTGTTTCTTTTGCCAGAATGGTTTTCCGCTGCCGTAAAACCTGGTACCGGCGCTGAATAAAAACAACGTGAAGCGCGGCACTTTGTACTGAATTCCAACAATGGCTGTAGTATGCAGCTGGACAATGCTGGATATTACATCTAACATCGCATGCAGTTCTTACATCGCTAGTGAGTTAAGATCAGACTTATAATTACTTTTGGTTTTATATGGACATTTTTACAGATGGTGCACGGGGTTAATGTTTTGCTAAAACATTTTTACTTTGGCATAGGGAAAAGGCTTGGCTAACTTTGCAATTTTAATGATTATTTCTTGCATAGATTATATTTATATCCAATATATGTTTTTAAAACCAGTTTAAAGTTTACCTCCGCTGCTTTTGCTTGGGCGCTGCATGACTTCTCAGAGACAATCATCCTCACCCTTTCTATTTAAATCACTCCTAGACAGGTTTGTGAGAAATTTATATTAACTATTTTTTATTTTATGGTAACTAACTTATAAATACCCCAATATTTATTACAACGAAATCACATGGCTATATCTGGAGACTCCCCAGTACCGTGCTGCAGTAGTAGGCTATACATTAAAAAAATTTCTTATGCCGTCCTGATTTTGTTATATCTGTTTTTCCAAACAACTACTATTTTTTTTTACTTCGTTTATTGCTGTTTTCTGAGTTCGTAACGTTTTGTCAAGACAGCAATCGCATTGTGATTCTGACTCGGGCTATTTGCATACCCAGTCACAGCGAAAGCGTTGCAAGTTATGCCCCAAAGTACCGAAAGTACCAAAGAAGTACCCCGACTGGTTTGGCACTTTCAATGCTTGAATTTATGGTACTGCTACTCAACCGGAAGTCAATGGAAAAGCAAAAGTACTGAAAGTACCGTACCGAAAGTACCATACTTCTTACGGTGGAAGAGCGCCCTAACTCACAGGGACTACTTGGGGGTAGTGACCAGGATTGGCACTCCAGCCACTGGAAAAGCCTTCACACTGCTCCACTCCATTTGAATTGTCTGTCGTGCAGCGGGTTACCATCCCTGATGTGGTTTGTCATGGGGTGTGTGCTCTTAACCTCCTCTCTCTCTCCCGACTCTTAAAGAAATGTCCCTCCTGCCTACGTACAATCAAAATTCTACAGGCTGAAGGTCACCAGAGTGCCAGGGTGGCAACGCATGTCCTTCTGTGGTATGTTTTTGTCTGAACTGCATTTCCCTTGCATTTTTGTTAACATGCAGACACTGCTTTTGTAATGCTGTGGTTCCCTCTACAGGTTAGTTTATAAAGTGCAATTTTAAAAGACTCTTTATCTGTTTCAGATATCGTTGACTTCCTCTACAATGAAGTTCTGCCTGAACTGGAAAAGCAACTGAAGACTTGTGGAGAAGAGTCTGTTCTGCCCAAAGATGTCTTCCACCTGTCTGACATCTTTGATTCTGATGAAGAGTGATGGACAGTTCCCAAGTGCTGGAAGAGGAATGAAACTTCCCCTGTTATCCTGGCTTTTTAGTTATGAAATGCGCTATATTTTGTGGCTACTTCCCTCTTCAGTGATGTCGCCCCAAATTCCGTATTTGCCATCACTGAACATCAGATACAGTATGTACATATTGCTTTCTCAAGGGTATTCTTTTTAATGTAGTAATTGCACTGTATTAAAAATACTTTCCAACAAACTATGTATAATTTTTGTAGGTTCCTAGATTGGAGATTTGTTGCACTGTGAAGTGGGCAGCAATCGGGGTGCTTTACTCTCTCGGTCGTTTACATGCAAGTCCTGATTGTGCTGTTTGAAGAACAGGTGGGATTGTACAGTAACCTGCAGCGGGGGGAGACGGTCATATCAGTTTTGTTTAATGAGCATAAAGTTTAATATCGATTAGAGGAAATCTATATTTCAGAGAACTGGAAAATGTCAAAACGCATCCAAATGCATGTGATTGAGAAACGGCACCAATCAGGCATAATTAGCAGAGAGCCCAAATAGGAAGAAAAC
>JAODKN010000041.1:16282790-16307435 GCA_026774425.1 Petrocephalus zakoni
TCCTCCGTCTCCTGACCAGAGGTGTCAATTTCAGGTCCAGAAAGTAAAAATCCAGACCAAGATTTTGTTTCAACTAGTGCTCTGTGACTGTGACTCTTTATGCTCAACTGACAGGTTGAAACAAAATCCTGGTCTGGATTTTTACTTTCTGGACCTGAAATTGACACCTCTGCTCCTGACGCTTCCTTAAGTACTGAGAGGCTCTTCATCGCTGAGCAGGGGTTGTGTACAGCTGGAATTCAGTGCAGTTCCCCTTTATGAAGGCTCACATAGCTTCACTTTCGTGGCCTATTAAACTCCTATATGTCCTATACAGACAGCGATTGTGTGTGCATGCATAGGACCCAGTCACGCTGAATTACACATGCAAAGGCTGGCACGCTGATGGCCGCCATTGTTTCGGGAGTGAGTGGGACACGGCTAGCAAGCCGGCACCCTGTCAACATGAAAGGTTACAAATGCTTAGCATAGCGCAGAGTCGCGTCTTCCCGAAGGAGACTGCTTACGCAGAATTAATAGCTTGCAGTGCCTTGGCCGATGGGTAAGAATGTGTAGGATCTGAGAAGATTTCAGAGGCTGCTGTCTGAACATATTAATGAGAGGGACACTTCCTCTGGAGCAGATATGCGGTTTTGTCCTGCTTGGATTAAACCATTGTGGATTAAACCATTGTGCACTTCCCAAGTTTAGCTCCAAACATGACTCCTGTCCTTAACTGCAGAATGAACTAATATGGACACGTCAACATATAAAACATCCCAAAATGCAGAAAGCATGCCGCACTAGGGATGCCTACGGTGGAGCATTAAAATGAATGAATGCCTGTTTTTGTTGTTATAATGTTCGTGTAGTTGACTGAATAACAGGCTGCTCCCTAATAATTGCTGCTCTGTCCCTTTGTGCCCCCCAGGCCTCTTCTTCATCCTGCCCTGCACTGACAGCTTTATTAATGTAGACATGCGCACCATCACCTTCGACATTCCCCCCCAGGAGGTGAGCGGGACCAGACGGTCACCATTCCTGCTTTGGCCTCACTGCCGTGGCCACAGAATGGATGATAGTGCTCGTCTTGCTCAAACCGCCGTGTAGGTCATTACACTGTCAGAGGAGTCGAACCTCACAAACACAGCAATGCATCCCCTGACAAGCTTTCCTGATAAAAAGCCACATTTCCTACGGTGAAAGCAGCACACTGAAATCGACACGTGGATTCATTTTGATAGCCTAGTAATAATAGCAATTTTAGCATGCAGATGTACGTCACATAAGATTCGATTGTGTGGTTTTCTTTAAATAGGCGGTTGATTCATTTCATATTGCTCATCACAAATGATTTTACGATGTTCTGTATTTATTTCTCAAATCATTTACGCGAGGAGGATGGCTGAACTTGTCGTCCGCAACTGAAGAGTTTTCGAAAGAAAAAGCCAGATTCATTTTGACAACCAGCACAAAAAACAGTACGAGGCCTTGTCAAAAGAACAATTGCTCTTTTACTCAGAGGTACCGCAGCAACAGGGCTTTATTCTTGCTGCTCCCTTATATGGGTTTTCAGAGTGATTTTACTCAGTTGTGATTTAACACCAGAATTTCTATCATGCCGATGGCATGGTGGCTCAGTGTGTGTCATTGTCTCCTATCATGTCCTGGAGTTTGAACCCTATCTCTCTGAGTTGCTTATAGCCTGTCTTGTCTGGGACTTTCTCCTGCCTTATGCTCTGTGCTGCCACGAGTAGGCTACAGGCCCCTTGTGATCCATTTGAGAGATGGATGGATCCTCATTATTACAATTAATCCTTGCTGTTTTTTTTATCTGAACAAATGCAAGAAGGAAGTCGTCATTCCCATAGGCTGTGCCTCTCCTGCTCAGGTTTTAACAAAGGATTCCGTGACTGTCAGTGTGGACGGGGTGGTTTATTACCGTGTCCAAAATGCTACTCTGGCGGTGGCCAACATCACCAACGCCGACGCTGCCACACGCCTGCTGGCACAGACGACCCTTCGCAACGTGCTGGGCACGAAGAACCTGGCTGAGATCCTGTCCGATCGGGAGGAAATCGCGCACAGCATGCAGGTGAATGCTTAAAGGATGCCTAACACTTTTTTAGATTTTTTAAAACTGCATTTGTATATCTGGATATCATTCATGCAGTTAGTAATTGATCATTGGTCGATAGTCTTACCAAGATATTATTGGTCTTCAGATCTTGAGTATCTCAAGCTGAGTTTCCAAACTTTTGTGACTTTATCCTGCTGCCAGAGAAGTTGGCGGCAGGATAAGTTGCAGCTATAGTGTTCCGTCTTTCGTTGTAATCCGCTGAGTTGTTTACACCTGATGTGTAAAATACTGCCCGGGCGACTGCAGTGAAAAACAGATTTCCAGACAGTTCTGGTGAAGAACACGTGATGGAGAGCTCCTTACTGGTACTGCCTGGCAGTGGTATCGGTGTGAGTAGCCGGTTATATGTGGAGGTGCAGTGTTTGTGATGAGTATCTGCGAGGACTTTCCCTGATGCCGAGATGACGCTAGACGAGGCTGTCTGTCTGTCCTCCCCAGTCCTCTCTGGACGACGCCACAGACGACTGGGGCATCAAGGTGGAACGCGTAGAGATTAAGGACGTCAAGCTTCCGCTGCAGCTTCAGAGGGCCATGGCAGCTGAGGCAGAAGCAGCACGTGAGGCCAGGGCCAAGGTATAAGCCCCCGGAGAAACTCATGCAGCACATCTATGTTGGCACACTGGATACAGCCATGCTTTCCGTCAGAGTACCTCACCTAGCCCTATGGAAATACCTGCAAAATGGCTCACGGTGATATTCACGTTGGCAGACCTCCTCTGCTTTTAAGTAGTCTGTCACCTAGCGGGTATTTTGGTGGTCATGGACAAAAGCGGTGCACTAGACACTGCCCTGGGAGCTTGTGCCCATGGACGTGGCCCCCCACTCAAAAAAATGCGGGCCCCAGTTGTTTAGCTTATGTTCTTATAACTAGCGGCAGAACATTTTAAACTGGATTTGAGAAAGCAGGTATTTACACAGTGTGTAGTTAGAGTATGGAATAGTCTCCCTGTTAGTGTAGTACAAGCTAAAACCCTGGCTTACTTTAAATTAGAGCTAGATAAAATTTTAACAACTTTAAGCTAGTCGTTCTCCCCAAGCGATCTTGATGGGCCAAATGGCCTTCTCTCGTTTGTAGGTCCTTTATTATCTTGATGGGCCAAATGGCCTTCTCTCGTTTGTAGGTCCCTTATTATCTTGATGGGCCAAATGGCCTTCTCTCGTTTGTAGGTCCCTTATTATCTTGATGGGCCGAATGGCCTCCTCTCGTTTGTAAGTCCCTTATTTTCTAGCTGTATTGTCATTAAGAGGGTTACGGGTTCAGTACCACAAAAGGTACATTTATCACGCATGCATAGGTTAGTTTTTCTGCAGGCATAAGTTGGTTATTGTATGCATCTCGCCCAAATTTTTTATGCACACATTTTCATTACAATGTTTTAAATAATCCTGGATCTCAGTGAACAAACTAATGAGGCTCCCAGTAACAGCCAAGCCGGAGTGACACACAGGATGTCAGAGATACGAAAATTGATTATTGCTTTACAGTCAAGCTGACAGAAGCTCATAAATATTAGCTTGCAGGCAGATCAATAAGTATTAGGCTTCCTGCGGCCCTGATTAGAGACCTTTTATTACAAGATAGTATCCATTATTCAGAGGGTCTGGATGACCTTCTGTATTTCGTTGATACACTCACTGCCATACTTTTAATGTCATCTGTAACCCACCAGGTTACATGACACTGTGTGGAAAAGCCAGTATTGACTAGCAAGCCTTTAACATAATCTTTAACCAGCAGGTCACATGACACTATGCAGGAAAGCCAGCATAGACTACCAAGCCCTTAATACCGTCTTTAACCACCAGGTCACATGACACTGTGCAGGAAAGCCAGCATAGACTACCAAGCCCTTAACATCGTCTTTAACCAGCAGGTCACATGACACTATGCAGGAAAGCCAGCATAGACTACCAAGCCCTTAACATCGCCTTTAACCAGCAGGTCACATGACACCGTGCAGGAGAGCCAGCATAGACTGTAACATGGGCATGCCTCTGAATGCTGGCAGCCAGCAACCTGCAGCAGAGCAAAGAGTCCCTAACATTACTGACAAGCATGGGCTTTGTTGGCCAGGAGTGCATCCCTTACCCACACCGCCACCTCCTTTCCAGGTGATTGCGGCAGAGGGGGAGATGAATGCCTCCAGGGCACTAAAGGAGGCCTCCATGGTGATAGCCGAGTCTCCCTCTGCCCTGCAGCTCCGCTACTTACAGACCCTCAACACCATCGCTGCAGAGAAGAACTCCACCATTATCTTCCCCCTGCCTATCGATATGATGCAGAGCTTCCTGAAGCGCTGACCCCCCCCAGGTGTACCAGACGTGCTTGTTTTCACTTTAGCTACAGTGTTAATTCATTTATCGTTCCGTCTTGATTTACCTATCGACAGAATGAATGACATAATCGACCTTAAATCAAACTAGGAGCAGAGCAGCATGGTGGCATCGGTAGTATTGCAGCTTCATGCCTCGCTGCTTGTGGCTTTGAAACAGGCCTTAGCTTCATGCAGGTACCCCATCTTCATGTGGCTTTCCTCCACTCCAGCTTTCCGTCGCCCTCTGAAGAGAACGTTTTCGGCTGAGGAAAGACCCATTTCTCAATGTGTTGATCCAAGTTTATTTTTAGTACAAAACGCCTACAATGCAGTTTACGAATCATATATGTTTTTGATTTTTTTGAAACTTTAAATGACTAGAATGTTAGGGTGGCGATACACGGGGCAGATTTTTCAGCAGTGTTGCTGACCAGTGCTGATCAGGCACATTTCCGCTGATCTGGGGTCTGAATTTCAGTTTGAAGAACTTTGATCAGCAGTGAGCAATTCTTTGTGATCGTCCAGGTGTGTTGCCTTTTCTCTGACCTGCTTGGCAGCTGCCCGGCAACATTGCTCAATTTGTGTGTATCATTACCTTAAATGTTTAAATTAACCTCAAAAGGCAGGCAAATATGCATGCATTGGGTTTGGCATTCTCCTCAAAGGGATGCCTAAGCATCTTTTAAATACTTTTCAGAAATTCCTAGCCCAGAAGCAGTTATAATCAGTGTTAGATTTTATTCCTTTGTCTGCATTTGGCATAATGGACCTATTGTTACTTTAAAGTTTTCTCATCTTTGAGTGTCTAGATTTGCTGAATGTGTATGTGCGTGAATTTAAAGCCTTTAATAATTGGCATTTGTGATAGCTAATAATCAAAGCCTTAAGTTACTGCCATGAAATAAAAATTTTGTGCATTCCTAAACAATACACAAATATGCAAACTTTTCGCACTTCGGGACGTAAGGTACCAGTGAATATTTTAATCTGTGAAATTTACTTATCATTGCATGGGCATCGTCTGAGTTAATACAGTTTAAGTCTGAAATCATCATTGGTCATGTCAGTTGTTTGAAGATGAATTTTGGCTCTTTGTTCTTAACTTTATGGTCTGTTCTAGTGATGCCATTGCATAAATAGGTATTTATTATGTATTGCATAATATTTATTTATTATTGTATTGCAGTGTAAGGTACAGAAACTGGGATGAGTTTGTGAAGCTTGATTGATTACTGGGTCTATAATTCTGTGAGAGTAACCATTGCCAAAAGACTTTCTCGCGCTGTTCCAATGCCATATGGCCCGCTGTGGCTCAGTTTTTCCGTCCTATGACACCCAGATGGTATTTGTAATGGCAAATTCAAGTTAATTTCTACTGATGTTTTACTAAAAAAAAGTCATACTTAATCATTCGTGTTGGCTGGAAACAGTTCTAAAGACAAAATGCACGTGTGGTTTGTATTTAACGCTGAATACTTTAATAAATCTTTATACATATTTTATGATGCATTCATTTGTTTCAAAGGAAAGCTTACTAAACCTAAATCTAAACCTACACACACACACCAAGACACACTGCACCAGGACAAGTGCCAATCAAAGCCATTTATCCCACACAAGTAATGTGTTTATTTGACAGTGTCGCCATTTTTTCCAATTTAGATCTCGACAGAATAAAACCTTCACCTACTTATCTGTCATGTTCATTTAACTGCAGTAATATCAAGTTACTAAGGTCCTCCTTGTTTCATAAGTCGCATAACTACAGATTTTTTATCTTTCCTATAATAAACACATGACCTATACTATTAATATTTACATAACATGGTGGAATACGGAGGAAACATATTGTAAACATATGGGGGTATTATATCAAGCTAGGACACCATATGTGTTAATCTGGTTTTGTGTGAGCGAGACTTAAGGTCAAAGGCTAATGGGCGGGGCTCATATGTCACATCTCCAGCTGAGCGATGGCCCGCTCCAGTGGGTCGGTGCTCCAGTGCTCATGGTCCCACCCCAAGAACCAGCCCGTGAAGGTGGGTGGCTCTAAGCCTTGCTTGATCTGTACGAGGGGCGTCCTGAGGTCCCGCTTAGCAGGATCCGTTTGGATATAACGGGCCGCTGGAGAGAAGGTCGGCGTGAGAAAATGTTAATGTTATTCAGTGCAGAGTCTCCCAAGCATCCCCTATACATGACTTTTTATTCTACAAGCATGCATTGCTTAATTGGATCCTGGACTCAGGCAAATATTCACACCTCAGCATACTGCAAGAGCGTTTTGAGCTCTCCTGCTAACAGTGTGGAAGCACTGCACAGAATTGTTTACCAGAAGCCATGGCCTCAGTCCTCTCCTCTTCCTGAGCTTCATTTCCGATCCAAACAAACACCTTCACCAAAGAGGAATGACAGTCACAATGACATACCGAGCAGAAAGGGCACTTTGGATTCTCACTTTGGCACACGGCAAACCCCCTTCTTCGCATCACTTTAGTGCAGTTTTTGACTGTTTGTCCTTTATGCCAGTTGTGTTGACTCCCAGTGTGTTGACATCCTTAGCCACTATATCACAATGCAGAGACACGATAAAGTCCAAAATCATTGCACTGTAATGCACTGACTTACCTGTTCCCAGGTGTCTAAGATCATGACATCATCAGTTGCAAGATCTTCCTGGGTCATCTCCCCTGGTACTTCTTCAATCTAGAATGCATACAAAATGTTTTACTGACCTAATACAAATAGGACTTCAACTGTAACCAGGTAATTCTTTATCAAATTGCATGCTGAACTAGGACAATAATCACCCGGAACCCCTCTGGTACCTTGAGCCGTTACAGCAGAGGCCGCCACCGTAAATGGCAATTTTGACATTTATATTTATTTTACGTGCTTTTGTGACGCACAAGCAGAGAGAGCTGGGTCATAAGTCGATGAAGCAAATGGGGTTAAGGGCCTAGTTCAAGGGTCCAGTGGTGAAATCACTCTGCTGACCACAGGATTTGATCCAACAACCATCTGATTGCAGAGTCCCAAGCCACACGATGAAGAATTGCCGCGCCATCAATGAGCGTCTTGTGGTATTTTAAAAATCTCAAATGGGACATGTGTGCACCCTGTGATAGGTTGGTGCCCCATCCTGGGTTCATCCCTGCCCTGTGCCCTTCCGGGATAGGCTCCAGACCGCCATGACCTTGCATAGGACAAGCGGGTATAAAAAATGGATGGATGGATGGATGTTCTTATAGTTTTAACTTTCAACAAGCTCAGGATGTACCCCAGCCTTATGTCCAATGCTGCCTGGGATAGGCTCTCTGCTGTCTATGATCCTACCCAGGTCAAGTGGGAACAGAACTGCAAATATAGACATATCATCCTTTCACATGGTTAAATTCATTTTCTTTAAATTGTTGAAAAGTTAATAGAATGCTGTTTTAAATATCAGCCGACAAAAGTATGTGCTCTTGATGTGGGGGTCAAAAGATTTACACAAACTGCATTTACACAATAAAAAGGTGTAAAATATATGCCAGCATATATGATTAAAAACAACATTATGTGATTTGCCACCTCCTTATGAATAACACATAAAAATCGTCTTGGTCAGGGTTTCCGAAAGCAGAGGAAAATGTTCAGTGAAATAAGTATTCCAGCCTGATTGCCCCTCACGAAAATGAAAATGTTCAATACAACTTAGAGGTACTTAATTTCACAGCACATTTTCCATTTTGCCAAAAAATAGAACACTACACACTACACACTACACACACACTACACACTACACACTACAGAACAGTGTGAAAAAAATGGCAGACAAAAAAATCGACACTGATTTATACAGATTCTGTGTAAACAGCATAACAGGCAGCTGGAAATACTCTGACACCGTGACCAGCTGAGGGCCCGGGCGCCTTCTAGTGGACATAAACGGAAACACAGATTAATTAAGCTTGACGGCGATGGTGACAGCTGTCTCTCACAATGAAGCGTCCTGTCTTGTTGGAGCAGGCAAAGAGGCGAGGTGGATGAGTCGCCATCTTGTCCTTCAGCCTAGCGGAGGTACGGTATTCAGCCTGGCCTCCCAGAGCACCCCAGAAATCATCTGTACCCGCAGAGTGAAAATTGTCACAAACGTCATCAGAATTTCACCAGTATATTAAAAAGCCAGTCACCAAGGCACCAAACATGGGGAAAAAAGTGGAGTTTTGATTTACCAAGAGGAAAAACAGAATTGTCTCAATGATTTTATGAAAAATAGAAACAACATATTTTCATATGCTTGTAAGAAGTCCGCTCAGTTTACATAGACAAGTACTTTTAAAACAAAATGATTGACTATATCACTATCTGTAGGGGAATCAAGTAGGTCTGGTATAAACTGCCTTATAATAAATCATGACATTTAATCTTTTGGCTGTCTGTGGCTCAAATGACAAAACTCCAAAAAGGTGTAACACAGACAGTATAATACTAGCTGCTTTGTTGCATTTCTGTAAACACTAATAAGGCCCCTTTTCACCTGTCTCTGCACCTTCCGCCAGCTCAGATGCACACACATCCAGAACGTCACACAGCCGCTGGGCCCCATTCCTCTCCGGGTCACTGGCGCCCTGCCCCACCCACAGGAAGGAGGCGGATGGGGTCACCAAGACAAATGCATCATTGGAGTTCAGGTTGGATGCTGTGGCGTCGACCTTGGAAAGAGGGGTCAAATGTGGGTGAAGGACACGATAATGCCTGGAGGCACACTGAGTACTGGGCACAGGGATTCACATGTATGAGATTTAGGCCTAGCAATATCACTATGGTCCTGGCACTTACTACAGACAACATCCTGTCATAAACTAAGACCTCTGATGAATCCTCTTCTTGGGAGCACCCAGACAGTCCGGTTGTTACCATTTGCTTACCTCCACAGCATGGGTGCAGCCAGCAGAGTTGACACGCACTTGGAACAGCCGGACTTCCTCGGGTGCTGTCTGGCCCCCATCTCTTGAGGTGCCACCTTTGTGCACCACCATAAACCCTCCAATGAGGCTAATGAGGTGGGGAGGCTCCTTGCCCTGGACGACTCGCACCTTGGCAGGTATGAGAAGCACATGCTGAAGGCCTCTTAACACAAGCTACTGTAGACCTATAGTTTCCAGTTCCCAAGGTGAGCTCCATAATTACTGGTACAGATTTGAAATAAAAACTTCAAAGGTGTAAAGGTGATTCATTAACTGCAGCTGCGACTCTCCACCTGGGACAGTGGGAATTAACATCAGGCCAGAAGGCTCTTTGCCCAGAAGCTTTGTACAGTGCCCTGTCATGCATGCTTGTCCTTTGAGTGACGCAAAAGGTCTGGATAACACATTTACGTCTACAGACCTCTGGAGCATCGCAGGAATGAGAAGCCCTTGTGTTTGCAATACACAGAGGTGGAAATTTCAGGTCCAGAAAGGTCCAGAAAATCCAGACCAGGGTTTTGTTTCCACCAAATAGTAAAGTTATCTGTGACTGTGACTCTTTATACTCAGCTGGTTGGTTGAAAATCTGGATTTTCACTTTCTCAACCAGAAATTTCCATGTCTGGCAATACACTTCTCTATAGGCATATCAAGCAAATGTCTTTGAGTTATAGCATGAGGATCAGTTATCTGGAAGCGATATGATCCTTGGTAGCTCCTCACAATGACAGTCTGTACCTGTGGCACTTAGCTATGCAGCGTAACACAGAGCAGGAAGTACGAGAAGTCACACAATGGCCATCCTGTTAGCATGAAGATGTGCTGGTGAACATGACACTGACGTGGAGACAATGCAGCCGTGACACGGGCATTCATGAAGGAGGGGGGCGGCCAGGGGCCCCAGCTACCAGCACACGCGACATGTTAAAGCGGATAAACAATCCCACGTCATCATCTTCAATGAAATTAAAAGGAAAACACCTCCCTATCCTCCCTGCTCTCAGAAACAGTGCCAGAAAAACATACTAGAGGTTTAGCTTCTTCGACTTTTCACACATTTTAATCAAAAACCTGCAATAAAAGCCTTAAGTCACATCCTGCTAATATTTCTTAAGTTACAAAACCATATGAACATTGAACTTTGAAAATGTGTTCAGTATTCTTCAGGTGTAATCGGCTTTGAATTGCCTTTAAGCGCCTGCGTCTGTCAGTTACCTGCACCGGTGCCCCCCCCATCTCCTGGTCCAGCTGGGCGGCCAAAATGGCAGACTTCCCAACTTCATCCTGGGAAGAATCTGCCCCCTGCCTTTGAGCAACATTTTTATTTTAGTGGCAGCCTGAGCTTCAACAAAAACTATTATTCTTTTATTATAATTATTCCATACTTATAATATTGTTAATAATACTTAAACATCCATTCATCTACCCACCCTTTAACCACTTATCTAGTACAGGGCTGCAGAGTTAATAATATTTATATGGCCATGACACTTCTGGCGTCTTGTATAGTCAGTGATTAATCGCAAGTCCTTTAATAAACATTTGCATCCAGTCATACATTTCACTTAACTGCTGACCCAGTAGAAGGTCAGGGGAAACCTGGGGGACTCACAGGAGTTACAGGGCAATAGTTGTGTTGTTAACCCTGAATATGAGAGGGCAGTGTGCTAAATACCCACTTATATCCATCCATCCATCCATCCATCCAACCACATATCCTTGTCAGGGTGATGGGGGGTCCAGGGTCTATCCCAGGCAATAACAAGGTACAAGGAATGGGACACCCTGAACAGTGTTCCAGTCCATCACTGGACACACACACACACACACAGTCATATGCTAGGGGCTGTTATTGTGCTTCCATATTGACTATGAATATGTCATAATCTGGGCAACAGAATTTGCTAAGAAAATAAATCTTAAAAACAAATATACAAATATAGTATATTCTAAATATACTGATCAATGCATGTTAGGAGTGAATACAGTTATAATATATAACGTGGATTCACAGAAATGCCCACTTTCGTTTCAAATGTGGTGAAGAGCGATTTTCACCACCACTCTCACCAGACATAGATGATCTGTCCGTGGCGGCCGCCATACTGGTAGTTGTAAAGGATGATGTAACTGTCTCCCCCAAAGAACTGCCCAAAGAGAGAGGGGTCTACAGGAACCTTGTCTGATCCTTCAATACGCCAGATCTATAGACACAGGTAAATAATATGAAAGAGAGGCCAAAACCCTTCGTGACTAAATTCTATGTGGACAAATGGCTTTTTCTTACATGCCTCTGTAATTTCATCTGCATCTCCAGAGCATGAGCGCCATCCCAGTCACAACACAAGAAGGCGGTGAATAGGCAGCCCCCGGGGGGCCGCTAATCACTTTACCTGCTTCTGCCCACTGCCGTCATCCACCATCCCGTGCTGAGCAGCCATGGCAGGACTGCTGTGCAGAGTGGAGGCATCAAAAGGCACCTTCTCGATTCTCGCAATCTTGTTGGGGACGTAGGCCAGGCCCAAGGCGACGGTGTGGCCCACGTCCTTCCATTTGTTGAAGAACTGCTTGAAGAGCGGCGTCTCCCCTCCCTCGGGGAGGATTTGGACCTGAGTGTGCTTGGGGTACCCCATTTTTCTGATGAACTCATCAGCAGTCTTCATTGCGGCCCGTCGCTCCTCCGCGTTGGACTCCTTACCTGTACAGGCGACGTTATTAATTTGACCACAAGGGCGATTTTCCGAAATAAACTGGATTAAGAGCGTTCCACCACAAATCACAGATTCTAGCAGGACGTTTGCTCTGCAGTTAATTCTCTCCTGCAGGCTGCCTGCGGCATGCCAAAGTACACCTGTTTTAATGGAAAGAGATCTTTGTGCCGAATGAGCACTGCCCTGTAACGGCCAGCTGGTGGGGGATGCCTTTTTGCCCCATTCTGAGCCACAGTGCCCATGCGACCCCCTACTGACCTTTCCACACAAAGATTTTGCCAACAGAACCATGGTCCAGAATGAAGCAGTCGCTGGATTCCAGCGCACTCTGGGTGAACGGGTTTTCCGCAGCAACCATGGCGATAGCCATGTCTCCCCCAGCATCGGACACCTGAGTGAGCAGAAGGGGTGTGAAACAGCCAAAATTCTTCAGTCATTTTGCAACTGTGACAGTAAATTCATCAATTGCTGACCAACAACAACATTCTTATCAAATTACACTTTGGGCAGTAGGTGTCCCAGTAAATTAAAAACATTGTGCATGAAAAATGTATCTCAAAAAATATTTGTAAATGAAACACTATAAAAAGATCACTTTTAATTCAGATTAACATATTCTATCACCATTCAGTTATGTCTAGGAACTCTAATCCAGTCTGCTGTTTGATCATTTCCAATTCTCATACCTTGTATAATTTTGCCAGCTTTCTATTGGAAGCATCAGCCATGACATCATCAGACTGTCCTTCAGGCAAATCCGGTTTTGATCCAAGAACCTGGAGATATTGCAAAGCCTCTGCTGAATGTCTACAGTGAAATGGAATCCAGCCAGAGGACAGAATTTCCCCTACACAGTATTACTTTCAAGAAAGCTTAATTAACATTTCATTAGTAAATGTAAAAACAAATTATATAACATTATCAATGCAACAGTAGAAAAGTGGACTTCCGGTGCTTTTTGAACACAATCATTATCTCAGAATCGTACTCCTCCGACTGACCTCTATTATTCGTTCTTTCTCTTCCCCCTCTTCACAAATGAACAAACGGGCCCGCCCACTTCGTTCATTGTCACGAATTCCCTTAGCAACCTGAGTCGCCTTAAGTCTCTCAAATCGGTTGCTCTGGGATCCACACCACTGGTAAATTTCCTTTGGCGTAGATGAAAAAATAAAACAAAATATCAACGTGTTGTACAGCAAATGGACAAAGGTATTGGGACACCTGGCCATTACCCCTACAGGAACTTTTATGACATCCTATTCTAAATCCATCCAAGGCATCAGTATGGATTTGCTCCACCCACTTTGTAGCTATAAGAGCTGCCACTCTTCTGGGAAGCCTTTCCAGAAGTTCTCGAGAATATGTCTGTGGGAATTTTTTCCCATTCATCCAGACAAGCATTTGTGAGGTCAGGCACTGATACTGGAACGTTCTAGTTCATCCCAAAGGTGTTCGATGGGGTTGAGGTCAGAGCTCTGTGCGTGCCAGTCAAGAACCTTCCACCCCAAACTCGCCCAGCCATGTCGTTAGGGGACTCGCTTTGTGCACTGGGGCACAGTCATGCTGGAACAGAAAAGGGTCTCCCCCAAACTCTTACCACAAAGTTGGAAGCATAGAATGCTGGGTTTAACGCCAGAGCAAGTTTGGAACTCTGCACTTACTGAGTCAACAGAGCGTTGGTGACTTTTATGCACTATGTGCCTCAGCGCTCAGCCACCCCACCCTGTTACTGTACAGGGTCTGCTACTTTGAGTTTCTGTTGTTCCTGAAAGACTCTTCTCCCACCCCAACCCCCCCTTTAAATGGACTCACAGCACCAAAGTCCAGGATGAAGCAGTCTCCGCTGTTGAAGCTGTCCCAGTTGAGGGGTACTTCAATCGCCCTGACAACACGGCGACCTTTCACCAGCAACACACGCTGAACTGCAGCCTCACTAGACACCACGTGTTTGAACCCTGATGCGACACCTCCGTCCTGGTACAGCAGAAAAGATCAAAGCTTGCTGTTATTTCCTCGGGAGACGTGTACATATCATTACTGCGACAGCTTTATGGAACACGAGTCACAAGGAGCATCACTACTTCTCACCATGTATTTGAGTCCAGACTTGAAATAGCCTAGAAATGTTTGTGACTCGTGGCCCTGGATCTCACGGTACTGGATGGGCTTGCCTCCCAAATGGTCATCCATTTGCACTGTAAAAACAGCAGCCGCGCCACACTCATCAGAAGAGCAGCAATCTCCTGTAATAGTGAAATGGCAGACAGGGCATCTGAATGAATGATTAAGCACCACTAAAAGCCAAAGTCGAATGAAAAAAACAAACCTGTTTACATTATAAATCCTAAGCCTTTAAGTTTCCACAATCGCACGGAAGTGACAGATGATCACAAAGGAGGGACGGCTTTGTTGTACAGGACATGGGGGCTCGGTTGGTGCCTCTCTTACCTAGCCAGAAGTGAAGGTCATATTGCAGGTAGGCAGACTTCTGCTTGAGGGTGTTGAGGATGAGGTAGGCATCCCCGGTGTAAAAGTCTCCATGCAGATTCTGTGGCACTTCAACCAAGCACATGTTTTCAATCCTCCATACCTGGAGGCCTGGCTTGCGACCGGCCTGTGCAAACTCCGGGTAGTACACCATGACGCCTAAAGGGTATGCACACAAGCACGATGTCAAGCTAGAAGCTTCTGTCTGGCATCTTAATATCAGCAGTTTTTCCCCGTGATCGGCACTGTGACGCACCCAGTCACAATGGCATACTGACAAAGGAGCACTGGTTACAGATTTGCATAACGTTCTCCTTCTCCTGCGAATTATGCCACGTCTTCCGATTCTCGTGCCTTGAAACTTATTCTTCGTGGTTGCAGGTTCAGCAGAAAAGACGGGCGACAACTGCCCTCATTGTGCACACAAGCCCGAGAAATCTGAGCAGAACAACAACGGGGACCATTCAGGTCCCCACCGGGTCGGCCCACAACACAAAACAGCAAGTGAGTCAGATCTGCCGTGCGGCTCAGTACTCCCACCTCTGCGATCTCATCCTAGCAGACAAACAGTAAGTCTGTCTGGGCTGCTTTGCTCTGCTTACGGCCAGCATGCATTCAAAACAGAGATGGTACAACAGAGGAAGAGGCACTGACTGGCTGCTTAACAGTGCTTAATTGTCCAGGACACAACTACAAGCTTCTCCTCATTGACCAGGAATAAAACACATTCAAAGCATGTAATCCATTAAATCAGCAACTGCTCTTACCCTGCAGATGTGTTTTTATAGAGTGTGAGCCAGCAAATTTACAGGACTATAAATAGCTCATGTGATCTGAATTATAAAGGCCAACCTGCCATTTTAGCATCATATTCTAGCTCTGGGTTTCAGATGTGGGTATTTTCAGGGTTTCAAAATCTGATGCACAGAACAAGAGCTAATTATGCTGTAAGTGTAATTAGTTGGTGCTCTCTACTTAAAAAGTCACGGTGCAAAAATACCACTCAAGTTGTTTACAGAGATTTTCCTGGAGTCTCTAGAGCGTATTGCCAAGTAATTATTTCAACTCCAAAGGGAATAATATTAACCACAGGTATTATGAAGCAAAAAATAGCAAGGCGAGGGAGATTAACACCCTATTCAAGCACAGATCAACCCATCATATACAGGTTAAGCTAAAAATAACAGTGCTGTTTTCCCCTGCAATTGTTCTTATACTGTCATTTTTGCTTGATCCTATGGATCCTGTTATTCTGTCTTTTTTGCTGCTGTTGCGAAAGAATTTCCCCATTGTGGGATTAATAAAGTCAATCTAATCTAATCTAATCTAATCTAATATTTAAAAGTTATGTGAAAAGTTTCATATTAACATAAACTAAGTACTAAAAATATTACGCAAAAAGTGATTTTACTAACCCACAAAAACGATGCGTCAACTTATGATACAACTGTCACTTTTCCATTTTCCCCTCAAGAGAAATGTTAAAAATCCATAATTCACTCAAAGGAACATATGATATGTATCCATTTTCCTAGGAAGGTCTCACTGCACATACTCCCTACAGATGAGGATTTCCCACTGATGGCTCTGGCATTCCGCTATGCAGTCTATGGCGGTTATTGTTCCAGCTCAGCTCTTAGTTAGATAATCAAGTTTGATCGCATTTCATGTCAATACATTTTTGATATCAATTTACATAATTCTGACTTAGGTACAGTGGTAGCCATTAGAAAACGGTGCGCTACTGTTTACCATCTAATCTTCTTAGTTACTTCTGCTTTTTTTGTTACAAATGTCTTTATGCCTAAAAAAATCATTTTGTATAAAAGGATATCTCAATACTTTTCTAATTGTTCCTGTTTCACTTGCATGTAAAGAATTGCCTACATTAACTTATACATTTGTAATTTCTTTTTATAGTTTTAATAGTTAAAAAAATGAAGCAGAAGTGATCAGTTTTAAACATTAAATGCAGCCATGCATCTGTGACACTTTCCCCTTAATTAATACACATGAACAGAAACAGCTTCTCCATCTGTGTTTCCATCCATCAATTCACTGGAGTGGAATGATGAGACTGGCTAATACAGCAGCCTCCCAGGACCAGGACTGGAAAACCTTCTCACAACTCACCGAAGCTTTAAAGAATAACAACGTCCGTGCAGAGCAGAAATGGATGCCTCCTGACCCCACCCTTTGCTCAATCCAAAATGTCTTCTTGGCACAAAGACTAAAAGCCTAGTGGGGTGACATATTTTTTTTACTGGTACATAAAATAAAAAAGCTAATTAAGGAGCAAATAACATTTGCAAACATAATACACACCGTCCAATGAATTTATAGTTTACAAATCTTCACAACGAAGAGGCTATCGGTCCATCAGTCGTCTTACACCGCATTGACAGGTCATACACAGTTAAGAGGTCTGTTCTAATGTTCTAAATAAATATACATCACGGTTCCAGAAAACACTTATCGATGGTCATTTCTAAGTCAGAGTTACAGGGAAAGAAGATCATGTGATGCGGCAGATCAGGTGTCCATCTGTTTAGCATCAGTAATCACTTTGGACAAAGATATAAAAGAAACTGATACTAGTGAATATGAAAAGGACGATCTGTTTACCGAGTGCTGCGACTACAATGGAGAAGCGTATTGTGCCCAGATGAATCGAGTCTTATTTAAATGCATATCAAAGATTCCAGTTTACATACGCAATCATCTGCAGCTGTACCACAAAGTGACAAGTGTTACCTATTTTGAAGCGCACTTAATTAATAAATGCTTTCATCATCAGACACCTCTTTTACCAGGAACAGGCCATGAAATCAGCACCGCGGTCTCAGTCCTGGCAAGCACGGGTCCCGAGTTCTGGGGGACTCACAGTTTCTGCTAAAGAGGGTCTGATTTACAGTACTACTCTACATTATACACATAAAATACACAAGAAAGGAGTAGAATGTAAACAGTCCTGTGGGTGACGCTGTCATTTTTATACATAAGAGCAGGGGCGTTTCTAGCTATTGAAAAGATCAGGGGCTAAGTCAAGTTTACCTGGGACTTTATTTTTTTATATTTTTTTTGTAGGAAGATTGGCATGGGGCTGAAGTACTCGGAGCTAACGCTATACCTATAGCCCCGAGTGATCGGATCTAACGACGCCCGTGCATAGGGGCCACATCTTCCACTAAAAGTGTCACATCTGTTCAAGATCCTACTGCGAAAGTAATGACAACGTTACCAAATGCATGTAAAGAAAATAATTTTAAAAAGTAGAACAATACAGCAGGTGCAAATGTGATGAGAGGACACGGACCCTATACATGAGGACATGCAATTAATGTTAACAAAAGGATTAAATGATTAAAGACGAAGTCAACATAATTCATACAATATCATTACACATTATTTGCCTAAAAGAGAAAAAAAAGAATCGTTAATTCTATTAGATAATATATACATATGTATATTATACACACGATATATTTTCTTCTGTAAAATAACGTAAAAGAAACAAAATATTCCAACGAGACTAACATAAACGCAATTCCCGATGGCATGCAAACCCCACGATTTACACGGGACTTTTAGGCGAAAACTTACAAAATCCGCGTCATGCAGAAGCGTCACCAAATTGCAAATCGGATTAGTGTGTGAAGAACAACACATCATTTTCTAAATGATGTACAGTGTACGTCAGTCAGAATAAAAAAATATCTAATATATAGTGCTGGCTACTCCACATGAGAAAGTGTTTCGGGCAGCAAAATCATATACAACAAAGCATTTTATATTATTACTGGGCTAATGCGTGCACAAATTCAAGCAACAAGAAAAAACAGACAAGTAACGAGAGGCTGTTGAGCCCGTCTTGTCTACCTTTAGTGGCAACCGGGTCTTTCTCGATGGAGCAGCGTAAGAGCGGCCCGTCCGGAGCGCGTCTCCGAATGCGCAGCACTGCGTCCTTCTAGATAGCGATAGCAGGCTTTACGTTCGCCATGGCCAACTCCCATAAGAGACGGATTGACAGACAGAGGGCTCCGATCCCACCGCACGGGGCTGGAAAAACGCTGGACAGCGACTACCCCCCCCCCTTCCGTTACGAACACGGAACTGCCTGATTCCTCCCACTCTGTGGCTGTGCCGTGTGTACTTGAGGAAGATGTCCAGCTTCTCTCCTAACTGTATTTCGGCCTGATTACCGGCTTCTTGCCCGTACAGTCATTTATTTAAACGGGTTAAATGAGTATTAAATAAATCCACTATTAAATGAGTTAAAATACTTCATCATTTGAAACATCGGCTTAAGAAAATATTGAGCTCTTTTTGAAAGTAAGCTTGTCGTATGGATTCACAGTCTTGATATTAATCTCATAAAATATATTTTCACAAACATCATGTATACTTACTTTGATTAGGATATTAAAATATGACTTTTTTGCTCTGTACGTGATACTCCACCTATTGCATACTATACATCTATTCAGCCAGTGAAGGCGCATTAAGAGAGGACAGGGAGGTGGCCATAACAACAAGCATACACTAATACAATAGGATACTACAATAATACACAAAAAGGATATGTGAATACAGAACACAGTGAACAATAACAACAATACAAGAGTACAATACAATAAGGAAAAAGGGCCTAAATGAATAGAAACAGAAAGGGGGATCGGAACACAAAACAGTCAAAATAAAAACAATTACCAGCAGAAAAAAAAATTATACATAATACGCACACCCATATACACATATATTCTGATCTGACAATGTCGACTATCCGTTGGGTACATGCTGGACTTCGAGTGGAAACAAAAAATTGTGTTTTTTTCAGGATGGCCAGATATTTGTATATTACACCGTAAAAAAAAAATGTTAGATTATCCGTTGGGCCTAGTGAAGCATGAAACCCTACAAACAGACAGCTATAGGCAGGAGTCGCACATGAAACCCTACAAACAGACAGCTATAGGCAGGAGTCGCACATGAAACCCTACAAACGGACAGCTATAGGCAGGAGTCGCACATGAAACCCTACAAACAGACAGCTATAGGCAGGAGTCGCACATGAAACCCTACAAACAGACAGCTATAGGCAGGAGTCGCACAGGAAACCCTACAAACAGACAGCTATAGGCAGGAGTCGCACATGAAACCCTACAAACAGTAAGTAAGTAAGTAAGTAAAATTTATTTATAAAGCGCTTTTCTCAGACAGAGTCACAAAGCGCTGAACATAAGTATGATGATTAAAAAAAAAAAAGAAACTAAACAGACAGCTATAGGCAGGGGTCGAACCCAAAACCCATTCAGCCATCCGTCTATTATTCTAGTCACTGGGGGTGGGGCCAATCCCAAGCAATAGTACACACAGGGCTGCTGTACATGTGGATGGGAGGCCACTCCATCACAGGTCACAAATACACACACACATTCATACAATCATTCACAGCCAATGTAGAGACACCAGCTATGTACAACATCAAAGGCAAGATTATACTGACAATTCATCAGATATCTCCTAGTCATCTCAGCTAGTAATGTTACACGTTATCCAACCTGCATCTAAGCCATCTGCTCTGTTACAGTGTTGCCCAGCATTCTGCCTCTTCTTCATAGTTACAGATTCTTCTTTGAGGGCTTGTGGCCACTCGTTGCTTCCTGACTCCTGGAAAACCTCTGCCTTTCCTGCTTTAATCAATGCCCCAGCCCTGGTGGTTAAGGTCACTGTTTCCACCTCTGACCAGAAAACATGGAGGAAAGGATGCATGACTAGCTGTTCTTTGGTAGTCAAGAACTGTGGGTGTGAGATCAATGCTGGGATGGCCAAAGGCTTTGGCTGTGGCCCTGTCAGCTTCTCAGGAGACTCTCATTTAAAAGACCAAAGCCACATTTACATGCCCACTGCTCCTGTCACCGTGTGACTCTCTCACAAGGCTACAGCGCTGAAGGCAGGAACCTCAGTGACAGTTATTTGTAAAGTTCCTCTTACAAAAAGAATAATCTCAGCTCTGTGAAACCCAGTGATTTCTATTCCTGTGTTCCTGAGTACACATTTCCTTCAAAAAACATCTGATTGAATCGTTTGATTGCTTCTTAGTTTAAAAATTTCTTCCGTCCAGGTCTGATCATCAGTGTCTTTTGAAGTAAATGAAGGAATCTAAATTTCACACAGACAGTCAGTCAGACACTCACACACACACACACAATGAAAACACAAGGATATTTTTAAATATAGCTTGTCCAGTAACATTGAGATCACTACTGTTTTCATCCTGATATAAATAGTATTACATTATTTTTTAAAGATCACTGGCCACAAATGTTTCTACCTAAAACATAATGATAAACAACAACAACAACATAGATGCGTCCGTATAACATGCATTTTCGAAGACTTAACAATTATCTAACTATCTATCTATCTACAATTATCTATCTATCTAACTATTTTCATATGAATTCCCATTAGATCCGATCCGGTAGCAAGTTTTGTGGGGATTCGCGGCCTCGGGCGCGCACTTGCGGCACCGCGGCGTGCGCGCTCCCGCCGCCGCGCGCTCCCGACGGCGGAAGACGCGCAGCGCAGGCCGCCATCTTGGACAGGGCGCGCACCTCCGCTAAGGGGATATCCCTCAGATCCGGCCGCAGACCCGCGGGGAGACGCCAAGCCGAGGTGAGCACAGCCGCGTACGCGCCGGGCCGGTACCGTGGCAGCGGCTACGCCCGCCACTCCTGCGTGTAGCTCCGCGGGGCGCGTCGCGCTTCCCCCCGCGACGGCGCGGCTGTCCTCCTGCGGTTACTGGCCCCTGCGTGAGGGGAGGAGAGGCGGACAAAGGCCGGTGTCCGGCCGCCGCTTTAAGCAGCCCCCCTTTCGGCCGGCCGGCCCGACGGCTCCCGCGCCCCTTCCGGGAACCGGCCGGACTGGTTAGTGGGTAACCGGGGGTCGGCTTGGGCTGGCGGTGCGCTTGTCACACGCCGCCGGTCCGCGCTCGGCGGGGCGCGGCGCTGGCGGGACCCGGGGCCGGGGAGCAGGCCGCCGCAGCGACTCGGTAGCTAATGTCAGCGCGGCCGCGGGGTGCGTCGCCGAAAGCCGGCCGCCGCTGCCAAGTACCCAGCTCACCAATAACCAGCTAACCAGCTAACCAGCCACCTTAGCTAGCGCGCCGCGCGCCACGCCCGGCCCTTTGAGGTGTCCTTCGGGCGTTTGCTGTCCGCTGCCCGAGCCGGGCTGCTCTTTTTATTAATACTATAGCTTTTGGTGCGTGTCAGACAGACAGGGTAGGTTGCGGGTAACTAGTCTTTTGTGGGTTACCCAGTTAGCTGGCCGACTAGGTAATGTCATGTGACACCTGGGTGTGACTGAGCGGTTGCAGGATCTAGCGACTCGGTCCGGCTGAGCGGCTGGTAAAATCAGGAAAGGGAAGGAGGAGCACGAGTGCCGGGTACGGGGGTGGGGGGTAAGGCGGCCTGCCGGGTACGGCCCGCGCCGTGTGGGGGTGAGGCGGCCTGCTGGCTGTGCGGTGGCCGGGTGGCGGCCGGGTGACACGGCATGAGTACGGGCCTGTCTCGGCATGACACCCCCTCGGCATGACAGACCAGTGCTGCAACTTTCTCACCATGTAACTGTTCCTGTGATTTCTAAATATTTAAGATTTTACTGCTGATTTTAAGATTTAAAAACACAAAGTCGTCAGTTGCCTATTTGGCATATGTAGAGGGTTACAATGTAATGTAATTATTTTCAATTGGCTTGTCTTTAACAGCTGAGGCTTTTAAAAGTACTGTTTATGCGTAGAAATAGGACTGCCACTATAATAACGGCAAAGTGTATTTGTCAGTATGGCTCAAATATGACTCTTACTCGAATGTAGGAAACTGTATTTTGCCATTTGTCTGTCTTTTATTTTCACTCGCCTTATTCTCCTATGTGACATTCATATGGAGGTGAGCGGGAAGCTTGGGGTCAGAGTGCGGAGTGCATAGCAAACAGTGATGTGACTGTTATCCAAGGGTCCCAAAGTGATGTGATCACTCTAACCCTAACCCTAACACTCGGCCATGGTATTAAAACTGGCACTGTACTCTCTCTCTCTCTCACACACACACAGCCAGATGCTGCTCTATTGTTTAATAAATTCACAATTCTATAGTAAAATTATTGTAATTTATTCCCCTCAAGCATTATAAAATATGTAATTTATCACAGCAGATACATGTGCCAGCTGTTTGCCCACACTGAGGGATTCTGGAATGTGTGCTTTCTTCGCTGTTTGTGTTTTGACCTCAACATCACCGACACACAGTGTGTTCTTCACCTTTGGCAAACTGAGGAAGAGAAACTTCAATGCGTTTTCTTTATTTTTCCCTCTAAATGACTGGGTGTATTACAGGTGTTTATCCTCCATACTAACCTGTACAGGACAAATTGGAGGTCATGGCACCTTGTCTGCATTTTTATAAATTTCTAGTTAATGCCAAACTGTAGGCAGGTAACGCCCTGCCGTATAGCCCTGCACTCTTGTATCTCCCTAGTGTGTTTGTGTGTAAATCAGCGACATGTATGTGTGGTGTTTAGCATCATAAATGCAAGTGCTTAATGTATAATGAAGTTATTAATTAACTTCAGAGTTTCGAAGAGAATAACAAAATAAATTCAGTGAAATGATGAGCCGGCACAGGTGTCGCTCATCACAAACCTTATCTGCTTGTTCCAGTCTTTATCCATCTCCATCTTGGTAACAAAGGGATGAGTTGGGGGGAGACAGGTCCCCTGTATTGTGTGCCGTCATGCATTCACTGGGTGTGCAGTTTTTCAGGAGAGCCGGCTCCATAATAGCAGTTAGACTGAAATGCTTAAGAAATGAAAAGCTCAAGAAAACAAATGGTTAGAGTGTGAAAATGTCGTCTAAGATGTGTTGTAATATGAATAATGTGGTTACACATAATCAGTGCACAATATAATGATGGGAATATCGTGTCATTTAGAGTTTTTGTGCATGCTTTTTGCAGAGATAATGATAAGTAAAGTCTATTTGTCAAATGTGCAGTATGGCAGAGACATCTGTACAAATTGGTATCTGATACATGGGGACTGGTTACGGGGTACATAATATGCCTAATATGGTGTTTATTTAAAAAAAACAACACAAAGTAGGAGTATTTGATCTTCTCACTGTGGTATTGGTGAGTCACCAGTTTCTGTCTTCGTCAGTTTCAGAGGTAATGGTAATTCTTTTACTTGGAACTGCTCACGATTTCCTAGTATCTTCTAGTGTAGATTTCAGAACAGCTCTTTCATGTGGTGACTTTAGTGAGAGAACCAGCATTCTGTCTGCTGTGATTATGTGACCCAGGGACCTTGGCTAATTTAAATCAGGACATTTAGCTTTAATGTTTGCTGCAGCTTTTCATTAAATTAAATCAGTTTAGTCATACATTGTCACTATAACAGAACTTCTTTTCAGTTAACAATTTGTTTTGGCTTTGATTTTGTCTTTCATTTGACTGTATATTTATGCCTTTGTAAAGCTCTTTGAATTGCCTTGCATCTGAATTATGCTATATAAATAAATTTGCCTTGCCAGTATTTCGACCATTTGGATAGGACCAAAGATAGAGCACTTTTAAATCAACTTTCATTTTGGGGGCAGAATGTGGCTCTGTGCCTGTAATAAGTTCGCCAATTCAAGCCTAGCCTCGGCACGTCTGTGAGCCCATGAGCAAGGCCCTTACCCCCCAGCTCCCTGGGTGCCCTTCGAGGTGGCTGCTCGTCACAGCCAGGCTTGCTCTCATGGAGAGCTAGGTTTGGGAAGGTGAGACTAGAATTTCCCCATAGGGATCAATAAAGTATCACTTAAACTTAAATTAATTACTATTGATAACAAAGACTTCCCAGAGGACTACTGTTGCAGTTATACTAAACAATATGCACCTTGTGACATTCTCTTACGGCCATTTTATCTTGTTGATGTTTTTCATTCTTTAAGAACATAAGAACATAAGAACTATACAAACGAGAGGAGGCCATTCGGCCCATCAAGCTCGCTTGGGGAGAAC
>JAODKN010000041.1:16313001-16323610 GCA_026774425.1 Petrocephalus zakoni
TCTGTAGTGCCATAATCTTTCCAGTTTCTAATAATGGACTTAATGGTGCTCTTTGGGATGTTCTGGGTTTGGGATATAACCCAAGCCTGATCTGTACTTCCCTACAACTTTGTCCCTGACCTGTGTGGAGAGCTCCATGGTATTCATGCTGTCACTTGCTCGGTGGTAGCCCTTACTTAGGGCTGTTGCTTTTGAAGGTAGTGGTTGGGGCTTCAGAGCAAATGGGATGAAAACGTATGCATGTACCACTTCTCAAGTTTTATATTTTTTGGAATTATTTTTATTTATATTGTTATTTTCATTAATCTGTAGATTTGTTTTGTAGGTCCATCACTTAAAATCAAATTGAAAATCCATTTCTGTTCCAGGTTGTAAGGGAACAAAATGGAGAGAATGCCAGGGGGGTGAATACTTTTGCAAGGCACTGTATAATCATAAGGGATTGTAAAGTGGCTGCTTAAAAATGTTTTTGAGTTAACATCAGCAGGTTGGTTATTGCATTTAGCCGGCCTGCATTTAATGTTTCCATTTGGTATGTTCTGAGAATACTGGTTTATTAAAGGGCCCTTTTAGGACACTAGGCAGTCAGGTTTGCCGTGCTTCATATTAGTTGAACCTTGGTTGTCTCATAAGCAGCTTTCCCTGATTTCTCATCTTACGTTATGATTGCTGTTATTTTAAGCGGACTGTCTGAATTTCTACTTGTGAAAACATCCATTTCAAGTGCGTGTTTAAAGTTTATTTCTTCACTTCCCTTGTCAGTTATGGCCGACTGTCCACACACTATTGGTGTAGAGTTTGGGACGAGAATAATTGAGGTGAGCGGTCAGAAGATCAAGTTACAGATTTGGGACACGGCGGGACAGGAGCGCTTCCGGGCTGTCACACGCAGCTACTACAGGGGGGCGGCTGGGGCACTCATGGTCTATGACATCACCCGGTAAGCCAAGGACCCCTCCCTTCAGCTTTTGGGATTATGCACATGCTACTGGGCTTTAATTGTCCAGGTTTGTTAATGTTTATGTTGGCATGTCATTTTAAGAGATTGTGGTCTCTACTCTAGTGCTAGTCAGCGTGAGAGAGCACTGGAGTATGATGGTACCACTAGCTGAGTAGTTCCAGGATGATGACATTTGTTGTGTTTTCTCCAGCTTTTCCGCATCCCAGCTCTTTCTGATGTAAAAGATAAAAGTTGAGCTCTGACTGATTTGACGATTATCAGTGTGTGTTTCATTTTGTGCTTCTGTAGGAGAAGCACATACAACCACCTCAGCAGCTGGCTGACAGATGCCAGAAACCTCACTAATCCCAACACTGTGAGTGACCCTCTGGTGCATTCCTCTGAGGCAGACGACGGACAGCTCTGACTAGTGACTGTTTAAGGGCCGCATTGATTATCACATTATGAGTCATTTTAACGCTGACGCGCTGCACGTAGGTGTAGGTGGGCGTGTCTGTGTAATTAGTCTTTAGGCTGTTAATTAGTCTCTTCAGAAGCAGCTTATCATCCACCATAATTAATGCTACGCTGTTGTTGTATTTCATTTCAGAAACTTCACAGATGATTTGTTTTTAGGTTGTTATGGCCACTCGTTACTAAACAGTAATAGTTTTTCTGATTGTGTATTGTTTTCATTGGTTGTTTTATAGTCTATTGATATGAGTGACTGGGATATTTGAGGAGAGCTGTGTACTTTGTAGGCTTTTTAATGGAATTCTGTGGTGTGTGTGTGTGTGTGTGTGTGTGTGTGTGTGTGTACGTACAGGTGATCATTCTCATCGGTAACAAAGCAGACCTGGAAGCCCAGCGGGACGTGACATACGAGGAGGCCAAGCAGTTTGCAGAAGAAAATGGTGAGACATAACTGAGGTTAAAAATGAGCCGTCATCCCCTAGTCGTATGAAGGGGGCTTTTTGTCCACCTTGATGGCAAGAAGCTACTAGCTGTGGGAGTGAGACGGAGCAGATTGTTTGTATGGACGTGTCTCTTCAGATATGTGTAGAACACTGAGAACAAATACAGCATGTATACTGATGGAGAAAATGTTTGTGGGCTCATTTTCTGGATTTCTGAAGGGATGGCTGTAGTCTAATAGTTGCTGATAAGACCTCACTGGGTACAAGTGAGACCTTTTTAAAAAGCTGAGTGTATTGAGTATTGTTGGTTTTGTGTTACCAGCAATACTTCATTACTAGCAGAAATGAAAAGCCAATGGAATACAATTTCTTAAGTGGAGCACAATACAAACTTATACCTTTTTACATTAAATTAGATGTTTTTAAAGATTTTCCATTTTTGTCTTGCTTTTTCTTGTAAAATTGGGTGTAATGCTGACTATGTATGTATTAGGCCTGCCCTCATCTTTCAGGTCATCTGTATTTTTGTGGATGTCTTGCTCCAAATTATATTTCATCACTTCAATGGGACTGAGGTCAGGAGTCTGGCTTGGCTGCTCTAGAATACAGGATTTCTTTTGTTTGAGCCATTCTCTGGTTCATCTTGTAGCTTGTCCTGACTACTTTTGAATTTTAGATCACAGACAAACAAACTGCCATTCTGTTTTAGATTCCAAGCTGTACCAGGGAATTCTATCAGCCTGTCACCCAGGCCCTAAGTCAGCAAAGCATCCACACAAAATTATACTCTTTGCTGTGCTTCACATTTAGGATGAGGTTTTGGTGTTGATGTGTTTTTTTCTTTCTTAAATGCTCACAGCATTATCTTTAATGAAGAAGCTCAGTCTTCTCACCCGTCCCCAGAGCCTGCATTCCTCCTGCAGAGCTGTGAAGCATTCAGATGGCACTTGTACCATACGATAGCCACAGACACCATCTTACTTTCTTGTCGCACATTTGAGGCGTTACAGTACGCCCTTGAACTGATCTTTGTAGGACACCCACTCCTCAGGGGAAAAGCAGTGGTACTGAATTCTCTCCATTTGTAAACTGTCTGCCTGATTTTGAAGATCATTAAACATTATACATGAGTCTCATGAGCCTCAAAAGCTCTCATCCCTATTGGTTCCTAGTGTTGTCATCTAGTGTCCTTTAAAGTTCTTGGCCCAATTTTATTTTCAGTGCATATGCTCCCTGTAGGTTCTGTTTTCAGAAGGCATAACATTTCATTTGTTATGCGGATGATTTATCTACCAGCAAGTCAGAACCTTTTAAGTTGTTAAGTTGTCTAGAGGACTTAAAGAACTGGATGGCACAAAATTTTCTTGACTTGAATAAAAGAAAAATAGAAGCTCTTTTATTTGGATCAATAGACACAAATGACTTGGTAGTCCTTGGATCATTAGCTGCTCACTGTAGATTTCATGCCAAGAGTCTTAGTGTTATTTTGGATAGCAGTCTTAAGCTATCAAAAGATTGTGAGAAGTTTCTTTCGTTTGTGACTGCTAGCTAAGGTTAAACTTTTCCTTAGCAACACTGACATTGAGAAAGTGACTTGTGCTCTTATTCTCACACCTGGATTAGTGCAACTCTATTGCAGCATTTGTGCTTCTCTTCTCTCATCTGCAACTTGCTCAAAATGCGACGGCTTGATTCTTAACAGGGAAATGTAAATGAGCACGTCACACCAAAAGTGTGAGTTTAAAATTGTATTATTGATGTATAAATCGCATAATGATTCAGCACAGTCTTATCTCGATGACCTTTTCCCTTATATCCATACTGGGACACTTAGATCTGATAAATTGCTATTGGTTATTCCTCGATCCAAGCTTAAACCTAGTAGGGATCATGCCTTTGCGGTAGCTGTGCTTAGACTATGGAGCAGCCTGCTATTACAGGTTAGTTCGGCACCCACAGGAACTGCATTTAGGTCCAAGTTGAAAACTTTTTTTTTTTACTTAGCATCATGGTATGCCTGTCTTGGTGCTTACCAGTTCATTTGTGCTGACACATTGCATGCCACTCTTACGTACAGTCTACATGGATACATAGATCAGCTTTTCCCTTTCTATTACTATTTCAATTTAAGTCTTTTGCATACTTTCACAGTTTGTTTACCGCTAACTGGTGTTAATTTCATTTACAGGCCTGTTATTTCTTGAAGCCAGCGCAAAAACGTAAGTTTTATGAATTTACCGTGACGCCGGACACATAGCTGTCGGTCTATTTAGCGGGTTTGGCCCTGAGTGCCGCTTAGTCTGACCTCGCTGCCCACCTGAACACATACCTGTCGGTGTATTTAGCGGGTTTGGCGCTGAGTGCCGTTTGGTTGAGTGCCGTTTGGTCTGACCTCGCTGCCCACCTGACTGATTCGGCAGGGGTGAGAACGTGGAGGATGCATTTCTGGAAGCGGCAAAGAAGATTTACCAAAACATTCAGGACGGCAGCCTTGACCTGAACGCGGCGGAGTCTGGAGTGCAGCATAAGCCCTCGGCCCCCCAGGGAGGCCGGCTAACCAGCGAACCACAGCCCCAGAGGGAAGGGTGCGGCTGCTAATGATCGCCATTGCCTCCCTGCACTCTCCCCCCATCTCCCCCTGCCCAGGAGCCCTGCCGCACCTCATCCGAAGCGCCAAATGAGGCTAGGGTCAGGGCCTGTCAGCTCCCACGATCCCCCCCCCCGCCTTCCAGTAAGCTCCCTGTCCCCCAGTCACTGAGTCCCCATTTGTCTGTCCTCTCCATCTCGCACAAAGGTCACTGCCCTTACAACATGTGACACTGGTGCTTTCCACAGGTTACAGATAAGTCAGCATAAGGAAAAAAGAAGTCAACATGGACGAAAGTAGAGCTTTTTAAAAATGTCTAAATATGAATAGTAACTCCACAAAGACGCAAAAATGGCCAGCTCTTTGTACGAATTTCTGCGCAGGTTAACTGTCTAAGCATTTCCAATTAAATTAACTAAGATTCCATCTGGCAGATTTATTATGTTTTTTTTTTGTAAAGATTTTTTTTGTGTTTGCTAAAGGTTATGTCTGATGACTAGTATGCTAGTATGAAGAAGGATGCATCCTTGATATGAAAAGATTTGCGCATGAATTCATGCATCTTGTGCCATTGAGACACACGGGCCCATTCCAGACATTCAAAGAGTAAGTTGGTGAATTTGAACGTTACATTCCTGAAAACCATTTAAATATTCCTGCTTTTCAACCAAATTAGCTAGGCACTTTTAAATGCATATAAATTGCAGTTGTTTTTCTTTAATATCAGATAAATATCATTTGACGACGGACGGTGAAAGTGAGTGCATTTGAAAGCAGCTTTAAGTCCCTTACGTTGTGCTGCTATCGTGCATAACCCACCTCTCCCGCTGTGGGTAAACGCTGCACTCTGACCATTTGCACAGCAAAAATGAGTGTCCTCTTCATGCAGTACTTCATATCAGTTTGTTTTTATCTCAGATGTGTTTTGTTTGCTTTATTTTTATCTAAGCTGTTCTACATAAGGTTATTGAACACATTTATTTGATGAACTAAATTACTTTTAAATGAATATTTATTTTGAGACCGAGACCCTGAGTTTTTTGAAAATGTAAGGGGTCCTAGCCTAAGTCCTAAGCCGACAGCCTAAAAAGCAACAACTCTAGTTAGTACATTTTCGGGAAATGTTTGCAGTCCTTTCACAGGATGTGTAACTGGTGGCTTTTATGTTGGATTTGTCAGTATCTGAGAGAAGGCGGGTATTTCCATAAATGACTGATATAACTGTTAGAATTGTTTCTTTCCTGTATGTTGATGTCGTCTCCATGGCAACACCTGTTGGCTAGGTTTGTACTGGGTGCTTTGATTTGAGTTAAAAGGCATCTGAATAGACCCTCTTTAAGGACCATCGCTATTAGATTTAATTCTGATCTGCTGTAATTCTGGCTGTACACTGACAGGTGAGTGGAAAGCCCCTCGTTACACACCAGTCAATGTTCTTGGCTGCTTCGCTTGCTTGCTGTCCCATCCTAATTTTGAGGGGTATTGTCTGGAGGAGGGCAGGAAAGCAATGGAGCTTCAGGTTCACCACTTTTCATGTCCATCTCAGTACTGTCATGGGGTACAACTTGACCCTCTATGTCCATAATTAAAAGCAAAAGGTAAATAAGAATAAAATAATAGAACCTGGTAATATTTAAATCTGTTTAGCTTGAAAATGATTTTAATGATTGCTCTTGGTTTTAAATAGTAATAAAGATTTAGATTATGAAATGGTTAGTCATGTTCTCATTATGGCTTGTTTCCAGTGTCATGTTGCCTTCACGAACTTACGTGAGACTTGCTGCATTTAAGAAGGGAAAGCTTGACTGGTGTTCCACTTACTCTTCTCATTAGTGTCACTTCTGCTTCCCACAGCTGGAAATTAACACCATCACTTTTCTGTAAGAATAAGCCAACCACTTCTATCTGTAAGTGCATTAGAAAGGCAAAGTCAAAATGCAGGTGGTGTTTTTCCACTCTGAGCACAGTAGCCTGCTGACAGTAGTTGTTTACTGGTTACAACATTTCTGAAAGGTCAGTAGATGGTTCGGTTATGTGTAGTTGTATAATTGCAGGAGCATTGTGGGGGTATACTTAGGCTAATGGTAACTTTATCAATAAACCGATAATATGCAGCTATAGCGCTGGAGTGGATGCGTGTGACGCAATCGGCGGCCTGGAGCGTGTGCCGGCTTTTGTTCACACTGTTGCTTTGATTAGCTGTTGCCTGAATGAAAATGCATAATTAAACCAAATATATTAGATGAAGGCCTGTTCCTCAGTTTTATTATACTAAAATGCTGTTGGACTAATACACGCAAGTGTGGGGGTAAGGGTGGGAATGCTAATTGCATTTGACCCAGTATATCTTTAATTATTGAAATATATACAAAAAAAGAAGAATTTGCATTTAATTTAACATATTGATTTTCTTTTTAAATCAAACTGAAAAGTTTATTTTATTACTACCTTTTCAATATGATCTGAGCAGTTTAGCAAAATGCTCCATGAAGCAGCATTGAGTACAGTTGAACAAACTCCACATATGCTCCATCCTGCAAGACAATTAAAACGTGGAGAATTGACCAGTCTGCTTTTCAGAGAGAGAGAATAACGTCCCACAGACCACACTGTCTGCAAAAGTGCTCTGCAGAGTGTATGTGTACCTCTAATAAGCCATGTGCAAGTCGCCTACACTTCAGGTTATATCTCCAGATTCTGTAACAGGGAGGTACCTGCCGCAACTAAGGCTACAACTGGAATCAATGTTTGGTGTGATGCTTTATGTATCCCCTTTCTTTATAAGTATAGAGAATTACTTGCACTTTTCAGGTAGATTTTGTGTACTTTCAGTATCATGTAAAATCATCACTCTTGGTTCAGGAGTTCATTAAATCTCATAAGACATAAATGACAAGCTTGCATCTTGGGACCACCTGCTAATATATGTATAATATTTATGAATACTAAGCTCTGGCCAAACCAAACAGTTCAAATTTGGCTTTACCTTTTGCTTGGTTAATCTTTCTCCTGCCTCTCTAGTCTTCATTTTGTTGTTTTTGTGTATGGCCACCTAACTACATGCACTTGATTCTTATTTATATATGTGAATATTTTTCTGTACTTTTCGGTTTATGGGCCACAATGCTATTGATCTAAATATTTGTAAATAAAGTACATATCGAGAGAATTGTCTGGTTTGAGTTAGTTCTATTATAGAAATATTTCACATTTGACGCAAATAGTATAGGTAGCTGTAAACGGCTCAATGTGTGATTTTTCATGTCTCTCAAACTTCTGTAGGGCTTGAGTTCCACGCTGGATGTGCAGAACGTGAAGCATGCTTTTAGAAACTGCATTGACAGACTGTAGAAATAACAGTACAGGTCCAAGGGTTAGACCTCTTTGGTTTAGCACTGGCCACTGGCACTTCCTCCACCATGTTGACAAAAATGTCAGAGCAAATGACTGTTCCAGTTGAAGTGGCCTTGTGGGATAGTGTAGTATCCATCAGTTGCAGACTTTGGTATTTCGCCGAATGCAAGTACCGTTTGGCTGCAGTCTCCTTCATACTGAGGATTCAGATATACAGCTCATGTCACATGCTATATTTTGCCTACTACACCGCAAACAGGTATGTGATATTGGACATCCTATAATACTGACAAACTGCTTATGCATTGTTTTGAAAAACCACCAGTTTTTTTCCTAAATCTCCTACCAACCAAACGACACCAAGGTGTCTTTGAGCTTAGAATTCATTGCCTCAGGAAAAAAACTTTACTCTTGAGTTACTAAATTGTCTGTTTGGCTGAAGTGGCAGAGTGGATTGGTTTGTCAGATAAAAACACATGGGGGAGCCCAAAGCACCAAGCAAGCCAGTCCTGAGGAGATCCTGCGTAAGGCAAGATGGACACTTACCCTGGGTGGCATCCTCTGAGGGGGCTCTGGCAGTGCAGCTTACCTGTGGTACCACATGGGTGTTTTCCACCAGTCAAACAATCCCAAGAACCCACCAAATAAGGGACAATAACCCATTTCATTCTAGTGCCAAATTATAGGGCTGTTAATGGGCCTGTGAAGTTCACATACCTTTTTATAGGCACCAGGGAACAATTTGGAGGAAAAAAATTCTATGGCACCTTTAGTTTGCTTATGCTCTAATGTCCAGTTGTGTGCTAGTCAGGACACACACACTATCCTGTTATAGCTGGAGTTAGTTGCTCCTTTGCAGCTATAACAGCTGCCACTTCTGGGAAGGCTTTCCATAAGATTTTGGGGCGTGTCTGTGGGAATTTTTGCCCATCCATCCAGAAGAGCATTTGTGAGGTCAGGCACTGATGTTTGACGTGAAGGCTTTGCAATCTCCATTCTAGTTCATCCCAAAGCTGATCGATTGGTTTGAGGTCAGGGCTGTATTTGGGCCAGTCAACTTCTTACACATCAAACTCACCCAGCCATCGTTATGGGTCTTGCTTTGGGCACAGTCCTGCTGGAACAGAAAAGGGCCATCCCCAAACTATTCCCACAAAACTGGAAGCTTAGAATTGTCCAAAATAGCTTCATATGCTGAACTATTAAGAGTTCCCTTCACTGAAAGTAAGGGGCCTACTCCAGCTGAAAAACAAGCCCTTAGCACTAGCCCTCCTCCACCAAGCTTAAGTTGGCACAATGCAGGCAGGCAGGTAACATTCCCCTGGCGTCTGGCAGACCCAGACTCGTCCATCAAAATGCCAGTCAGAGAAGTTTGACTCGTCATTCCACAGAATGTTTCCGCTGCTCCAGAGTTCAGTGGAGGTGTACTGTACACCACTCCATCTGATGCTTGATGATGTGAGGCTTGCATGCAGCTGCTTGGCCATGAAGCTCCTACCCCTACAGAATGTTTTCATTCCAACCCACACTGCTGCTTTCAACCTGCCACATTCATTATCGGCCTATTAAGGACCTGATTAAGGTAGGATTGGAATGAAAACGTTCTGTCAGGGGGGCATGAGAACTACTGCTTTATATGGTCTGCCACTTTGTGGAGGGGTTCCTGTTGTTCCACAGTTGACCGTGGAATATCCAGCAGGGAAGAAATTTCATGAACTGGTAGCATCCTATGACCGTAGCACGCTTGAATTCACGGGAGTTCTTGTGAATAAACCTGACTGCATGGCTGGGTGCTTGGTTATACTGCTGCAAATGCGTCTGAATGAAGCACCTGAATACAATGACTAAGAGGGGTGTCCCATGCTTTTGTACATATAGCATATATCAAACAGTACTGTGTATGCATATTACATAAATAAAAGTGTTAATGCAAAAATATTGTTTCAACGACACGTTCATAAATGACCACTTGAATCATGGGACCGCCTTCATCTAAAATGTGAATTTTTAAATACTCTGGCTACATACATAGAAAAATATAATTTATTACATTGTAAAATATGAAGACCATATAAAGCACTTGTTTGGCATATCACATAAGTCCATACACTGCACATTTAATGTATAGTAAATATGTGAGTAGATCTACACAGTATAAGATCATTAGTTTTATAGAACAGTCTAGATACTGCTTAAAGTAAGGCACAAAGGACTGCCAGTGACATGATCTCTGATTCTGACCAAGAAAAAAATCTAAAAACCATCCCTGAAAACCAATAACTAATGTACACAGGACAATACAGGACTAAGGCTGAACACCCTAGATTTCTCATTAACCTACATGCCCCACAGAGATTCTCACATTTGAAACAATGGCACCTTCAAAATAACCTCAAAAACGTGTGGCCACCTTGTTCTTACAGATTACCCTTGCAAAACGTGGTTCCGTTTCACCAGCTGAAGGAATCCTTTGGCTCCAGAAAGAACGGCGTTGCAGTTCTGGAGTTACCAACTTTTATCTGCATGACAAAATAGTGTTACACTCAATGGCTTGGTCAGAGACACAATAACCCACAGCACCGATGGCTATTAGTTTACTGAAATACTATTGCTTACCTGGACTTTTCCCTGGGAGAGAGGAGACCAGACGCACTGGGCTGCAGGAATCAGCTTCTCCATTCTGTAGCCTCCAGCCCTCAGACGATGTCGCCTGAAGGGATCAAAATGTGATGAATGCAGTGTGATGGTATCGCGTGCTACGGATCTGACAGGAGGATGAATCTGCTCGCATGAGTGCAGTGTGATGGTATC
>JAODKN010000041.1:16331942-16342861 GCA_026774425.1 Petrocephalus zakoni
TCCAATGTCTACCTGCAGTCCAAAGACCTTACACTCACCGGTGTCTCTAAATTGGCTGGAGGGAGGGAGAGAAGGAACGAGTGTGTGTGTGTGTGTGTGCCTGCGTGTGTGTGTGTGTGCGCGTGTGTGTGTGTGGCCTACGATGGATAAGTGTTCAGAAGATGGATGGATGCCTTTAGCTGCCCATAAGGAGGAAAACACCATACATTTGGGGGTGATGGCACATAGTACCAAATGCCTCTTCCTCCAGGGGAGCCTTCTAGGTTGGAAACAAAGCTGCTCTGCTGTGAGAGGGTGTTCCTCAGAGCACTGATCTCAGCCATCAGCTCATCCAGGTTGCCACTGTTATCTACAGAGAAGATCAACACTCATAAGACCAATGTGGAGTTCCTCCATATCTCCAAATTACAAATAAAGCAGCTGATTTCATATCGAATTATCATAAAACAAAAGCAAAGAACCTATATTTAAAGAGCAATGTAGATAATTCAGTGACCACAGATACTGCTCTGAAGCCATAGGACAGCGATTAGAGCTGCGGGATCACAGACCGCTCCGGTGGGCATGACGAGCCCAGGCTCACCCCGCTGGGCCTGGGCCAACTGCTCCCGTAGCCGCCTGGTCTGCGAGTGCTGTGTGCTCAAGGTGCGATACAAGCGATCCAGCTCGTGCTGCTGTCCCTGGTTACTGCGGTCCGCCTCATGCATCTGCAGCATGGACAGCAATCAAACTTTAGTTATACTAGTATAATTATATCCATGAAAGACATGCCTACAGGGTAGGAGTAAGTGTGTAAGCCGTTTCGCGTCATACAGTGGACTGGGCTCAGACAAAGCTGTGCTACAGCGACTCGCCAACAGATCACTGTGCAGGCTGCCTCACCTGCTGTTCTCTGTCCCTCAGAAGGGCCTGCAGCAGCTGGATCTCAGCCTCTGATCTGGCGAGGTCTTCAGTTGCAGCTGCAATCTGTCTCTGAGAGCGTTCCAGCTCCTCTGCATCCTGGGAGACAGGAATCAAACACAAGCTTCTGTCAATTAGCATGAAACGCATCAACCCATAATCAGGGAGCTGATGGCCTCTTCCTCTAATAAACACAAGTATAAGAATGTCCATCATCATCAATATACTGTTTATTGAGAGGCTCAAAGTATCAGAGGAAAAAAGCTAAGAAAAGGTGCACAGAGATACTGCACTCTCAACCAATTACATTTAAACACATGGTGCTCTAACCAATCAGAAAAGACAACGTGCATGTGATCACCAGGTGCCCACTGCATGTATGAGACAGATGTCTGTGATGTAAAGAGGGTTCTTAAAACAATCAGACTTCATTCAGTCAAAATCTTAACAAGACTCAATGCTGAGGAACCTTGCATTAGGGTCCCTTGTTATAGAATAGGATTGTGATGTCTACTAGGATACAATCCTATTCTATAAAGCAAGTAATGGCCTCTCACATATGGGAACACCACATATTAGGTATTACTGGGAGCAAGTCAGGAGGAAGGTCACCTGCACCCAATAAGCACTCTCTGACCTGCAGCCTATTTAAAGGGAATGACCTACAGCATAAGATGGTGAATTGTTAAGCACAAAGTAAATTTCAGGTCTGATCACTGTAAATCCCCAAATCATAACTGATTAGTCTGAGAGCACTGACAAAAGGATAAGGTTCCATCTGTATGTCGCAGATGCATTAGGCTCCTAATGCTCACATTTACTGAAGGATCTACAGCAAACACAAAATGAGTAATTGCATGCCAGTGGTCCGGGTACGCTCTCCCTTTACAGCGCAGCCCACACTGCTGTCCTCAGACAGACCTCGGCCCGCTCCTGGCTGATCTTGCGCACAGTGCCCTGGAGGGAGCGCAGCTGCTCTGTGGCCGCATTCAGCTGCTGGGCTGCCATCTTGTCCGCAGCTGCCCTGGACCTCTTCATCTCCAGCAGGTCCTGCTCCAGACACTGGAGCTGCTGCTGCTTGCGAGAGTCCCCCAATTTTATCTGGCAACACATTACAACACAAACAACTTATACTGGTATTGGCTGCATTTGGTTCTTTTAAAGGGATCTCATTTGATATTGAATTATCATATAAACAATGTTATATTTTCTCTGCAGTCATGATGTCCAGGTTCCAGTTCATTCTGCCACGATCCCCTTCTGACCTGGTGATCTTGGTGCTCCAGCTCAGCCAGTAGACGGTCTCTCTCACGCTGGGCTTCCTGAAGCCGCCGCTCAGCCAGCCCCCGCTGCTCCCGTGCCTCTCGGCGCTCCTCCTTTATCCTCCCGAGTTCTTCAGCCTCGCGCCCATTCCTCTCCGCATCCTGGCCCGAAAGAAAGACACACATTCTGCTCATGTTGGCAGCATGTCAGCGAGTGGAGCACCAGCGAGCCCAGGAAGGCTGAAGAGCTGAAGCCGTGGGGAACGACAGCCTGCCCGTGACGCGCGCACCTTGGCCTGGACTGCCAAAAGAGCCTCCTTGGCATGCTGCAGCTGCTCCTTCAGTGAGGCCATCTCCTCAGTGAGCCTACCCTGCTCGCTGAGGGCCTCTTCCCTGGCCGCTCGCTCACTGGACACCACGCACTCCACCTCAGCCTGCAGCTGGCCCAGGCCGTGATCCAACACGTCCTCATGCTGGACTGGCCTGTAGAAACACCATCAAGAAGCCTCTGGTAGTTGTGTTTGGCCAGTAGGTATGGAGATGCAGCATCCATCTGACCTGTACCCACTAGCCCAAGCCTGGTGAGACAGTTTCAGCCAGTTGAGCTTCTCAGTGGCCCGCTTACAAATGAGCCTGCCAGCCAACTCGGGCTGCATCCAATAATTATTCTTCTAGTGTTTTCCCCCTAACGAATCAAATACACTAATGACTAATTTGAGGAATAGCCTAACAAAAAATGAGTATGCCACTAAAAATTATCAATTAAATGCAGTTGGCCCTCCATAGCCCTGGATTGAACTAACAATAATAAAAAAATAATAATAATATTCAAATAAAATTCCAGAAAGCTACAAAAAGCTTGAACACTACACTGAATCCATGCAAATGGATTTATGTGCAGTTTTGCATATTGCCGAGTCGTAACCCTACGTGTGTGTGTATGCACGTGTGTATGTATGAATCTGAGAGAATTCATATTTTCTCCATTCATAATTACTAATTTTCTCTATGTACCAAGATGGATGCGTCTGTACTGAACATGTACAGACTTTTGTCATTATTTCATAAGCAATACGGTATAACAATTATTTACATAGCCTTCAGATTGTACTAGGTCTAGAGATGATTTAAAATGCACGGGAAGATGTGCGTAGTTTATATGCAAATATGACATTTTTATATAAAGGACTTCAGCGTCTGCGGATTTTGGGTCCCTGAATCGATACCCCCGGATGCAGAGGGCCAACTGTATCAAAAAGTAAAACGTTTGTACTAGAGATTGGGCCACTTTGTCAGTCTCGGAGAGATCAAGCTCACAGTCCTGCCTATGACCTCTAGCTCCGAATGAATTTCAGTGCTGTAATATGAAATGGTGGCATTACATTGAGAGACATGTACCTGTACTCCCCCGAGCCAATGCCCCTCCTGAGGTCCTCCAGACGCCGCATCACTTCCTGTGGACAAAGCAGTGTAGCCCTGGCCTGCTCCAGCTGTCCCTGCAAGGTGTTCACCTGCCGCCTCAGAGACACCTTCTCCTCCTTCAACAACGGAGAGAGGCCCGATAGTGAAAACTATACCAAGATACAGGCTTTGCATGTCTGCTGTGGCCTGGGCTTAAATTAGTCAACGTTCATCCAAACGGGAGTTGGGGAAAGGGGCACTCTCCCCCCGGCCCCCTTTGCACGTGTCTCCCCACCTGCAGCGACTGGCACTGCTCCTGGAGCTCCTCGTGCTCCCGCTCTCTGTCCACAGCCAGCTGCCCCTGGGCCAGAGCATTCTCCTTTGCCTGCTGTTCCTTCTCCAGCTCTGCCTTCAGTGCTGCCTGCTCAATCTGCAGCAGAAGCCCAAGAACTCTGCTCACAATAGGGCCATGGGGGAATACTCTATGGATCTAAAAGATCCATTCCAGGGTCATTGCAAAAAAAGGCTTTCCTTAGTCTATACTCTGCCATTTCGAGTAAGAATGGAATCATGCCACCAGCAGTTTATAACCCAGCAAGATTTCAGGCTGATTCCACCAAATCTGTACTTGCTGCTGTACTAGGATGCAAAGAAGCCAAGGCTGAATGAGCCACAGCAGAAGGTCAGACGTGCCCGGGAGATGTAAGAGATGTAGGCCCACGCGGCTTTTGCTGCACACCTGACCAAGCCGCTGCAGTCTGCCCAGCTCCTCTTTCAGCCTCCCAACTTCTGCATTATGTTCCTGCAGTTGGGCCTGCAGCTTTGTTTCAAAGGTGCTCATCTGACCCTGGGCCTCACGGAGCTCAGAATTCTCCTTCTGGAGTCTGTTCACCTCCTGCTGCAAGTGCTCTACCTCCTACGACAGCCATGATGAAAAATGAGCTAAAGCATTTACATCATCATCAGCAGAGCTAAACGTGGCACGTCACCATGACTGTACCATTAGGTTTGGGCATCCATAACTGATCCAAATGCAACCCCCCCCCCCCCATTTTCTTGACTGACCTCCCTGGCGCTATTGGCATCCATGAGAACGACCTCCAGCTGGCCGCGCTGCTCCTCACTGTCTTGCAAGCGGCGCTGCAGCTCCTCCTTCTCATTCTGCAGCTGCTGGGATTCCATCTGGGCGCGGTGGGCCTCAGCTTTCACCCCATTCAGGTACTCTTGAAGCCCATCAATGATTCCTTCCAAGTCCCGCTTCAGAGCCTCATTTGATGCAATTTGACCTTAATTAAATGAGCATTCAAACTTCAAGATTTTATAAAAAAAAGATTACACAAAAACTGCACTGTTAATTTGTTCAGGAAACCTTTTCCACAACCAAAAGATTGAGGAAATAAACACGAATAAAGATAAATACTATAAAAAACTTGATAAAAGAGTGAAAAGATTCTGCAATCAAGGGATTTCAAGTTAACACATGACTCGTCATGTACCTTCATGAACACAAATGTGAGAAGTGGAAATGAACAAGAAGGCTTTTGATGACCACATGTCTCATTACCCAATGTCCTCCTCACCATCTGTTAGCTGCTGCTCTAGATCTTTGATCTCCTCTGCCTCCTGGTCAATCCGACCAAGCACATCCTCCAACCTGGCTTCCAGCTCAAGGTAGCTCGTGCTCATTGTGTCCAGCAGTTGGTTCTTACTGGAAATCTGAGCCTTCACATGAGCCTGGGATTGGTGATATGGGGGGGGGGGGGGGTCAGTCAGGCCCAGGCAGGTTCTATCGCATAGAAATCACCCTTACCTACAAAAGTACAAAAACCTCTGATTTCAGAATAGCCTGCTTATCTGAGATTCACAATAATGGTCAAGTATCCTTCCAGAAGTGTGCAGCTATTCAATCAGGGTATTTCGTATGGAACTTGTCACTTCCATTGCATGTTAATGGGCAAAACATGAAAAAAAGTGTGTCTATAAAATTAGCTCACAAATAAAGGCCGGCCAAACCAAAGACTTTCTTGGCATAGCTAATAAATAAAATAATAAAAGTAAAAATCAAACATGAACTCTACACCAATAAGTAAAAATTAGTTATGTTAAATGCTGTCAAAACAACATCCATTATGGAAAAAAAAATTTAGGGCTACGGTAATCTGCAAACAACCCCAAGGCCTGAGGCTGGTCACACCTGGGAGAGCACATCAGTCAGTGGGAGGGTGTTCACAAACACAATTGTGTGTAATTCACGTGTCCCGCATTTTCTAGACTGGACTGGATTTTCTGGATTGAGCCCAATGCCAAAGGAGCAGAACTCAAACTTAGGGAGCTCCAGCAACTCCAACACCACATTCATCTTGGTAGATAAGAGAAAACCAAGCTGAAGTGACAAGCTCCTATTTATACACCTTAAAAATTCCTCACATACAGTAGGTTGTGTGGCATATTGGCAAGGCTTGCTGCTGTCATAGTTCATGATAAGTCTCACAGCATGTATATACAGCCAAATTTTAAAAAATGGGCATTTCCCTACATTTGATGCTTAGAAACTGCTCCTTGCTGAGCATCAAGACCACAATATTTATCAGGTCAAGTGATATTTCTTCCAAGCATTTAAGTATTACCCAGCAACCCAGACCAGGATAAGCAGTTAGAAGATGGAGGAATTAAATTATTACATTTGCATATCTTACAGTTATCACATAGGTGCAGAAGTTTGCTTTGTATCAATTTTATAACAATTTTATTATCAATTGTATCTATGTTAATTTTTCTTTGGATGTCAGCCATATTAATAGTGATTTTTTTTCAGCTTTAATTTTTGCACTAAATATCATTCCTCACTAGACAAAAGATTTTAGCCGCATTTTAATTTTTCTTAAAAAAAATGCGAATACGTCAATGGTCAGAACACAATGTGCCACTTCCTGGAGCTCTGCACATCGATATAGTGCAGCTTTCTACTTTTCCACTTCATGACAAGGTAAAGATAATTCGCCCTAGCAACGCACCGCAAAGGTCTGAGATAACACAAGACTGCAAAACATGACAACATTTTCAAAAAGTAAATTATTAATTCTTTTTACTACACAGGTAACACATTAGTTCTTTACCATACAAACCAATAATTACACAGTGATTAAACCTCAAGGTTCACTTATTTCACTTGTTCAACAGTTTAAAAAGAAACAAAGAACTTCCACAAGCTATGGCCTGATGGCTAGCCCTGAGAAAACAGTGCAACACAATTATTTGCAGATGGGTAGTTAGCTTCTAGGGCTATCACTTAGTTTTATAGAAAACTGCCGATACTTAAAAGCATACAGTGAAGAACAATCATTCCGAATGACATACAGGACTTCCAGCTACACCCCAAAGGGTTCACACCCCTTCCTTTAAAAAACAGCCTCTTAGCCATTTTAAATCACGGACATTAAAAACAAAGCTACAAACTAATTAGTCTTTATATATGACCTCTGATCTTATTTGCACAGCCACCCAAAAGCCTGTTCCAGACTCTCTTCTCAGCCTCAAGTGGAAATGTTTTCATGTACAAATACGATGTTTTAGACAGACTGAAAAGAAAACATTTACACTTAGCCATAAGCAGCTAAAAATGAAACCATGGACTAGAAATTTTGAAAGTTTTAATCTTTAATCATTTATTTCAAACACGATATTCATTCCAAATAGGACACCATATAAAAACAGCAATCCCTCCCCAAGTTCTAGACTGGTACTCACTAAATCAGTGCCGTTACTCCCATCTTCTTATCAGTACTTATCCACAGTTTGCCTTCAACATCAGCTGCTGCCAGCTCAGAGCTGAGCAGGGAGAGGCCTGCTTGCCACTTCATTTCCTTCTCCCTCACCCTAAGCAGACCATCACATGCGCTACGCACAGCTCCAGAGCAGTCCTCTGCCTCAAACTTCACTCTCCCTCTTCACTTTTTCTGTTCACCGTCTCCCTCCCTCCAGTCCCGAGCCCTTTGAAACAACACAGGAAGCTGTCCCTTCAGCCAATCAGCACGCTGCCCTCGGGTGAGACAATGGCCCTGGTATGCGAGAGAGAGGGGGGTCTGTGACTCCGCCTGTTAGGAGACTTCCCTTGAGGAGCAGACATATTTCTTAAAGGCACAGCTGCACACTGCTCACTTGTTGCTCGGGGTTATTTACACTCTCAGCGATCCCCAAGATAGAGACTAACATGCTCCCATGAGGTGCTTCTAATGCTGCTCTTCCCAGCCGTTTCCTAGCACTACAGCAACGTCCTGGGTGGCAATCGTCTGTTAAAGGCCAGACATCTGACTTATAAGCATGACTATATGACAGGTAAAAAGAGGCAATCTGATGTCAGGAGATCAGCTCCCTTATTCACAACATGTAGATAGTAAAGGGTCATAAGAACAGGCCGTTTACTTCTCTCGGCCCCCGGTAAAAGCATACAGACTCCAGCTGCTGCCCCAGTTTTGGCCCTTTGGGACTATGCCCGCTTTGATTTCTGCAGCATTTCCCTGGTGCTGACACCCTTATTCCTGCCTCTATGCTCATGCTGAACGCTCCCTTTGCCATCCCGCCCGGAGCAAGTCTCACTGATGCTGGAATTCAAAGAACAGCACTACTTTCACTACCTTCACTGGCCCCAGGGCACCTCTATGTATGGCAGCCCTAACTCCTGCAGAACTTGTAATAAATGATACTCCCCTGACTTGATAACTGAAAAGATACATAAACATCAGTCTTTTTTTATTTCTGCTCCCTAAAATGAACAGAATTCAGTATCTCAACTAACTCAGGATTATAACAATTGTGTTCACCATTTAATCTTTGTACATAATTAAAGCATGTATTACAACCACAAATAATTTATCATAAATGTACAAGACAAAAACGGTTTTACGGTTTAGCACAAAAGTTAAATATTTATCTATACACACACACACACACTTGTGAAAAACCCCACTCCCAACAAGCATAGCTCCTAACCAGCCCTAACCTTAACCATAAGTAACTAAAGAAAATCCAAGACTTATGGTATTATTCATTTTTTTGACTGCATTCACAGATTTTTATAAAAATTAGGTTACCCTTGCGGGGACCGAAAAAATGTCCCCACAAGGTAAAAAGTAACATTTTCATCACATTGTGAGTACATTGGGTTCCCACATTGTAACGATTACAAATCCACACACAAACCCATTCTTATCTAAATGGAGACTGTCCATTCATTTCTATGGGAAAAACCCTTAATCCCAACCACCACACTCTTAATCTCTAACCAGCTATAACCTTAATCATAGGTAACCAACCATCATACAGGACATTTGGCATCTTTACTTTTTTGATTGCAATCACAAATTTTTATAAAATTATCCAAATTGGGACCACACTTTGGGGACATTTTTGTTCCCAAATGTGATCTATGCACACACACATGCACACACCCACGCACACACACACACACACACACATTCACAAATGTATTATATTTTTTAAGTCTCTGAAGAAAACAATCGATATGGGGGCCGGTTTTAATTATAATTTAAAAAAACATGTTGCAGACCATCTAGAGCACTGATTCACAAACAGCGGGGTACAGCCATCATAACTAATGCTTACATACACTAATACCTTTGCATACAAAACCAGGAGTAGAATATTAGAAAGGTCATTTTTAAACCAGGTCTGGAACATAGACTGGAAGGCTGAACTGAATGCCAAATCATAAGTCCTTCTGTTACCCTGTTTGGTGTGTAGCCTAAGCCCACTTCCCGGACAAGAGTGATGATCGCCGGTTACTATCAGAGATGGGTAACTGTCGGATGTCGGTAAATACCCATATTATCGCCATATCTGGTGCCAGTACTGGCAAGTCAATTACGAGGATACACCATAACAAAAATCCCGCATAAACAGGAGTGTCCCTAAAGACAAAGGATAGGAACACATTAGGGGGAGATGAAGCATGAGACCAATCCCACTGTGTGGCTTTAGGCTGAGAACTGATGCTCGCTTGAGTTTACTCTCCCTCCAGAAGCATTTCTAAGGTCTGGGTTACACTCTGTGCCGGTACCGACTTGGACAGAGAGGGAACATGCGCTACGTACATGCTGAGGGTCGCTGGGATCTAAGCTGTCCAGAAGGTTCTGCAGGGAGTCCAGCTGGGCCTGTGCGCGGCACATCTCGGCACGGTGCCGCCCTAGCTGGCCCTCCACGGCCCGGGCTTCGCTCCTCAGCTGGCCCTGCAGATGCAGCTTCCGGCTTATCTGCTGCCTCAGCTGCTCCTTCTCAACCTCGGAAATCTGCACACACCACAACAGCGATCTGATGCCTGAAGCCCTCCAAAGCATCCACACTCTCCCCAAGGCTGACATGGAACCCATCTGTGATTCCCTTTCAGTAGTCAGAAGAATGTCCCTAAAATGTGAGCCAGTCCTCCAGGGTTACCTTCATTCATTGGACCATCATTTGAAGTGGTGGGAGTAAAGCGCCCCCCCACCTCCCAGATGCTTACTCGTCTTTGAGACACGGCAGCTTCCAGCTCCCGCAGCTCAGTGCTGGCCCTCAGCATCTGCCGCTCGGCGTCTTCGATCTCTGCATGCAGCAGTCTCAGTCGCTCTTTGGCTGAGGGGACACACGCAAAGAGCAATATTCAATTACTGACCGATAATCTAATGCAGCAGAGGGGATCCCGATCCATGCAGGGCCTGGCCTGGGTTTTTAGGAAGACCTCTCAATCGGCCAATAATAAAGCAGTGGTTCTCAACCCCAGTCCTGCACTGTTATTGGCTGATTGAGAGGTCTTCCCAAAAACCTGGCCTCCATGGATCAGGTTCCCCACCCCAGCTATAATACCTCAATAAGCCCTTATTTTCCTCTACAGCCGGAAGACTAATTTATCCACGACATCAGACATTATCCCTAATCTCTAGTACCTTGCGCTTGTGCAAAGCTGTAAACCTGATGGTCCGGCGTGTTTGCCCCTGAATCGACGTCACAGGCAGAGCCCTGGTGCTGTTTCAGATCCTCAGAAATGAAGGCTTTCCTTTGGTGTCGCGCTTTACCGATGTAAGGACTTTCCCCCGACATACCCTCTTCCTCCAGCTCCTGTCCCAAAAGCAGAAGGGATGATAACTGTTTAACACAGAAAACAGCATCCATGCTCTCTCTGCAAAACAACACCAATCATTTTGCTAATAATTCTTGAAATGTTCACAATAAGACTACGACGTGAGATGAAAGACCAGGAATTTAACTCTGATTATACAGTGGTGGGCAAAATTATTAGAACACCTGACAGATCTGAAAATGTTGACTTTTTTGCCTCCAAAACATGATTTAATTTCATAATGT
>JAODKN010000041.1:16370906-16382988 GCA_026774425.1 Petrocephalus zakoni
TGTGTATGCTTACGTAAACGGGCTAGGGCACTGCTCATATTCGGGTCGGGCCGTAAGTGCACTGTATAGTGAACCACAAAAAAGCGTAGACGGGCAGACCGACTGATCACCGGTTCCGCGAGCGCTCAACATGTGTTAGAGCAATGTTTCCCAACCCGGTCCTCAGGTCCCAACAGTATTAGAGATTTCATGAACATTCTATGATTTATCGCTGAACATTTCAGGAAGTGTTTTACTTTTTAAATTGAGACATTGCCAAGCACAGCTATCATAAAGGGTTAAGTGCACTGTTATGATTATAAATATATTTTTAATCCAGGACAAAACCGATCCAGTTGTTTGCTGAGAAGGTAACAGCACCACTCACCCATGAATCTTTATTCAGTTGGTTATAGACAGAGCCAAGCAGCTCCAAATGCTCTCCACGGACCATCGAATATGGCAAAGGTACGTCCAGGCTCACTTGCTGGGTCACTTGTACCCTCAGTGGATCTGAGACACATATTCCTGCAGGCACAGGACAACAGAAATGAGCTTCCCTAACTTTTTGTAAAAGGTACGGAAAAGGGAGACTGGCATCCCAGCGTCTGCGGAGGCACTGCTGGTGTCTCTTCATAGTCAGTTCTGCAGGTTCTGCCTCCTACTTACCCTCGCTGAACATCCCCACGGCTCTCATCTCCCAGGTGGTGAGAGAGTCTGGTAACTTTCTCTTCAAGGTCATCAGCCCTGACCTGAGAGACACTTGAACACTTGAAACTATCATGACATTTACACCGAGACAGACCTTACTAAATACACATCCCTTTAACTGATTGCCAACTGCATTTCAGTCAGTTAGACGTATCATTTGGTGACGCATTTGGTTGTTATAATAGTAGTAATAGTAATTAGTATCTCCGCTGATAATTAGATTGAAGCATGTGAAATAATAAAGAGTAATTAGACGACCGTTCAATGTCTGTCTTCTCACCTGTCAGTGATGCGATGAGTCTCCCAGAGCCAGCTCTCTGGGAAGTAACTGCGCATCCGTGTGGTGACCCATCCTAGGTAGACTTCAATCTCTGTGAGCGGAGATCAGGGAAGTCAATGACAATTCCGCACTCATAAACAAGACAGTATATCTAGTATAGTAGCCACTTCAGACAGCAGTTACGAAGGACACGTCTGCTCACCCATACGTGCCAAAACCAGATCGCGGCCCTCCGTCTTCTGAAGTTTAATGCGAAACTCACAGCACTCTATGAAGATATCCTTGCATATCGTATTGGACTGGTCTCGGAGCCGATCCGCCCGGGATTTGCAGCTGTCCAAGAATGGGCTGTTCCTCATTCCCATTATGCAGCACGCGCCGTTTTCTTTATATGACTTAACTAGAAGTAGAGAAAAGTTGCTGGTGACCAAATATCTACCTCACATAAATCCCCACTCCGTATAGCAGAGTAATTTACATATGTGACCATCATGCTAGGTTAAATGCCCTTAACTTCACAGAACTCGTCATTGAACTCGCCTTTCCTCATAATTTCCGGATGCATGCGGGTCTGTCTCTTTGGTCGTACCAGTGCCGAGCAAGTTTCTCCTGCAGGACAAAGGCCACGTCAGTCAGAATCCACCACTGCAAATACACCTGGACTGTTCATCTGCAGTGTTTTCATCAACAGTTTAAGCTGGAAAACTTGATTGTACAGTTAGCGGCAGACAAAAATATAGCTAAGAGAGGGAAAAAAAATCCCATTAACCACATAGGCAAGTTTCTTTTCTAATGACAGTTTCGGAAATCTATCAGCAATAAGGCACGTACTGTAAAGGCCATCTATGTGTGATATTTCTTTAGCGGAATGCGACATGGAGCACCTTCGGGCTGGGTGGCCCTGGCGTTGGCGTTGGTCACGAACGTTAGGCCGGCGAGGCGAAACACGTCAGCGTTGTCTTTGCCCCCTCCACCCCCACAGCCTTGGTCGCTCTGCTCAAAGTGACGCAGAACCTGTGGCCGAGTGGGGAACATCCACTCAGGTATATAGATGCTAAATACAGACTTATTTAATGAAGCCCTCCTGGGATCCTGAGCACAGCACAATTCCATACGACAAGCTCGCAGCAAACAAACCCAAGACACATGAGGGCTGAAGGATGAACGACAGCCACAGAATAAGGAAATACGAGAGCTGGAAAAGTAGCAGCAGATCTCTCTAGCTACCTCGTCCCATCAATCCATCCATCCATTCATCTTCTGTACCTACTTGTCCTATTTGAGGTTGTGAAGGGGTCTTGAGCCTATCCTGGAAGCTATGGGTGTAAGACAGGGAACGACCCAGGATGGGGCACCACCCCATCACAGGACACACTCACACACCATTCACTAACACATCCAATTAACATTAGTGTGCTTTCGTACTGTGAGAGGGGGGGAAGAGTACCCATAAGAAACCCCACGGTGATATGACGGCAACATGCATACGCCACACACCATGGTGGAGACTCGAACCCTGGTCCTAAAAGTGCCCCCTACCTCTTTCCATTCAAGGAAAAAAAATTCCACTTTATATCACTAATAATTAGTAACTGACTGCAGGTGAATCAAAGCACTTACCCCCTGACCTCCCCTGGCCCCCTGGTAAATAATCTGCAGTGGCTGGGTCAGACCGACGAGAGCCTCACCGTGGTCAGAGGGTCCTTACTGGGAGCTCTGAGATTGTAGATAGCAGAGTCTACTGAGGAAAGGGCTACGAGGGAGTTAAACCTCGCTGCCACCTGCAGAGCCAGGGTATCCTGGGGGTTGTAGTCCCGTGCAGGAGCCGAGAGCTTCACCTAGCGATCGAAGCCGAAAACGAAAAGCGAGTCTTTCGCGGCCTGCCGAGTTCCCGACTTTTTATGACTTTTGCTAAAAGCAAGTTCAGCCCGGAGGCATTTACCTGGAGATCATTGACACATTTATCTCTCACGTCCATCCACACGGAGTCTGCCACGAGCTCGGCAATGGCTTCACCAGTCATGATGTAATAGACCAGCAGCCGGGCAGAAGGCACCATGTCTGATGTCACCCTTAAGTTGATGGGCTGGAAGGTGGCTCCAGTTTGATGAGGAACAGTGTCAAACTTCACAATCTTTCCCTTAGAAATAACCTAGTACCGGATAATGAGGAAATACAGGAGAAATTGTACTGCGTAAGGCGGGTAAGAACGATGTAATCAGGGGCTATACGACATGCTTACATTGGCAGTACCTGGTAGCTGAAGGATTTGAGTGGAATATTGCTATAATGCTGGAAGTAGATATTAATACTGACATAGTCTCCCACAGTCAACTCCTGATAGTGAGAAGCCCAGTCAATGTAGAGATAGCGCTTGTTGGTAGATGAATAAGCTACAGTTTCATGTCTTAATAAAGCCTGGTTGTCAGGAAGCAGACTCTTGTCAGCAGTCTTCAGCTGAAATAAGAGGCATACAGATGTACACATATACACATATTAGATTGTTTTAAGATTATGAAACAGTCAAACAGAGCTTTACGTTACCAAATTTTGGACAGAAGTGCATGCAAGCACTTAAGTTTTGATATATAAAATGAAGTGCAATTAAGCATTTTACAAATGAGAAGACTGCTTTCTTACAGTAAAAACTGCAGATCTGCAGTCAGAAGGCACATTGTAAACAAAGCTTGTGGTGCCGTCTTTTTCCCTGGTCTGCCCACTACCCTCCAGCTTTCCGGAGTATTTCAATGGGCCCACTTCTCCATCATTTTTGGTCATCAAAGCACGCACTGTCACTGCCACCCCACCCACTGGCTTCTCCAGAGGATCCTTCACAAGAACCTGCCGACACAGAAAACACCAGAGCGCCACATTCTTAGGACAAACCCTTAAAGTAAGCAATATACTGCAGTGAGATGCCTCCAAGATAAACGCATGCATGCAACACAGCTGTCCAATGTGATGAAAGGAAGAAACTGGTGAGATACAAGCGTTCTCTACCCTTATAAAGTATGGCAATCCCGGCTTGATGAAAGGTGGAGTCGCGATCAGACTTAGGGTGTAAGGTGACAGGAGGAATTTAACGGAAGCCATCTCCGCCTCCTGAGAAATTCCACCTAATGCACGGCAAACAAGTGGAAGACAGGGTTGTGCACCATTCAGAACTGAAATGAGGATAGTCCTGCAAGTAAATTGATTATATAATTGTTTATGTTTCACAAGATTATATGATATACCTGTGTTATGTGATTGCATTGAATTTCTTTGAATTGAAATTAATTGAATTCTTCTTCAAATTCAATGTCCTGAGAGGTGTGGCCAATTCAATTAAAATTCCAATTAATAAATAGAATAGAGAACAATTCATAAATTTTGAATTCTGCGCAACCTTGGTGGAAGATAATTAGGTAACACTGTTACCAATTATATACGCAAATTTTGAATAAACTTATGAAAGATGCAAAGCTCCTTGTGGTGCGATTTCTAACCCAGTCCTCGGGGAACACCAGACAGTCCACATTTTTGCTTCCTCTCAGCTCCCAGCTCACCTGAACCAGGTATTCGGTGTTCCTGATTGGCTGGGAGCTGGGAGGGAGCAAAAATGTGGACTGTCCGGTGTTCCCCGAAGACTGGGTTGGGAAACACTGCTCTACTTCACCTGTCCATTGGACTGTAGAAATATTAAAACTGGTTTATTACTGGTGCTGTTCCTTACCATTAGTCTCCTGTACAGTGATGGCCACATACAGAAGCTTCCCATTCATGTCCTGCAGAGTTCTGGGCCCTTCACCCTCTTGTCGTTCCAGTGCTACTTTGGTGTTGAAGAACACTTCCAGCGACCCATCAGTCAACTGCAGAGTAACCAAGCAGAACATTATATTCCAATCATATTAGGTTAATATATGCTTAGGATTTTCACTAACAAATATTGGGAAATGTATAAGGAAAAAAGACAGGTTCACAAGCTCCGGCTCAGCCATGCAAAGAACTGGAACATTGAATCTGTTACCACTTCTCTACTTATGGTGTGTGGCAGCAAGACAGTGTTGGGTCCATCGATATAGCCGTATCTCAGGAACACGTCTGCGATGGAGACTGGAGCACCGTGGTTGTACCTGGTATGTAAATCAGTCACAAATTACTTAAGCCCACATTGTGTACTTATCTTTTTCAGGTCATACTGTGTGGGAGTTTACAAATAATTCTATGGCATAAACCAGTGTTTCCCAGTCCGGTCCTTGGGGACCCAGAGTCAGTCCATGTTTTTGTTCCCTGCACGTTCCCTCCCAGCTAGGAGGAAGCAAAAACATGGACTGACTCTGGGTCCCCAAGGACTGGATTGGGAAACACTACCATAAACACAAACAGGATGAACACAAGCAGTACTGATACCCAGATGTGTTGTGTCTGTCATCTGTGTGCAATGTATTTATTAAAAAGGAAAACAATCTGTCTTTTCACACAAAACTCATTATAAAATTGTTGTAAATGTCAAATAACTCATAATTAAGAACAACACAGTAACATTTTGTAGCAAAATTTGTACCTGGCTGTCACTGTCAGCTTAAATGATTCAAATTTGGCAGCAGAGATGTAGTTAAGTTCTGGTTGAATTAGTACAGATATGCTGGGTAAGACTGCAAAGAAAGGACACTGAGTGAGACCCATGAAGAGGTTCTGGTGACAGATTTATCAGAAACTATAAGTCTATAATAGAAGGAGATAAGTGGTTTTGTGGAACATTTAACCCTAAAGTAATTATTACAAATTGAGCTCACTAATTTTGTGATAACATTCAAAAGGACAACGGTTCCTCCATAAACCCCGCAAGTGATGGTTCAAGGCTACAGTGATCTTGGATGGAAAATGCTTTAACCTAATAAATGGTAATGCGGTCCACAGGAAACACACACAATGAGAATTGCAAAAAGCAAGTAGCTGCTATTGATTTACCGTATTCCTTAACCTCGAATTCAGCTGACGCCCACGTACTGAAGTCATTAGTATAAGTGGCCTCGATCCTCCAGACACCAAATCTGCAACATGAATTACAGTGAGGTCCGTTACTCGGACCCGATCCCACAAAGGGCCATAAATTCATTATTCAAAGATGTTACAAAGAGGAAATGTGAACTTCACAATAAACAATGCCATGTGGTACTGAAGCTTCTGACATGGGTTTAGTTACTGAACATTCAGGGTGAGCTCTTACTTTGGTTGAAGGGGGATTTTAAATGGTGCTGGCATGGAGAGAATCCCACTGACATCTCTCATCTGCACAATGTCTACTTTAACTGCCTCCGGGTCCTTGGAAAATCAAGCAGAGGAACAACATCAGCAGCTGCGTCTCCATAGGATCTGCACAATGCAATCTTAAAAATGTGATGTTTGTTTCATTTTATTTGTTTTCAAGTCTAAACAAAATATAGACTCAGTGGCCACTTTATTAGGCAAACCTGCTCCTACAAACAGCAAATCAAGTGGATTCAACTAAATACATACAGTATGTGCACAAGGTCAAGAGGTTCAGTTATTGTGTGGCTGAGATTTAGAGCATTCTAGATGTGTGATGTAAATCGTTTCAAATGCAATATGATTGTTGGTGCCAGGTCTGGAGAAAGTCATCTCCGAATGCACAACTCATCAACCCTTGAAGTGATTCTGATTGGCACTATGTAGAACTTAGTACCTACAAATAACGTGGCTAGTGTTAGTAGTAACACTTTCAGAAATACTCAGGAAATAAAGCTACTGTAAAACTACATTTTAATTAAGTTTCTGTTTTAATGTCACTGTAATGGGGGGTCAGTGGGTAGCTCTGTTGCCTCATACCCACCCTTGCATTTTGTGCATCTTTGCATCTGTGAGTTCATATGTATTCTATGTATCATTTCCTCCTCCATTCCAAAGACGTACAGTTAACGGAACTGGAATCCTTGAACTGTCCGCTGTGTGTGCGTGTGTGTCCTGCAATAGGTTGGTTTCCTGTATAAGGTGTTTCCTTAATTTATGCTATCTGGGATTGGCCCTAGGCTCCCTGTCCTGCTCTACGGGATATGTGGTTTGAACATAATGTCAATGCTCACAATTATTGTACTTAAAGGTACATTCCCCAGCCGCACTCACCAGAAAGGTGAGAGTGACAGGCCTCAGTGCTGGCTTCAGTTCGTCGTTGATGGAAAACACTCGCACCTTCACTGCACAATGCCCCAAAATAGATGATTAGAACCCTGAAGCTCACGCAAATGGATCCATATGCTATTCACAAGGAACCACACAACAAGCTGCCATCATCAAAGGCCAAGATACTCAAAACCTTGCAGTATGTGGATACGGCTAAACTGTCATGTCAGCTCACATCCGAAATGGTAATCCAGGCTTTTGTGGTCAAGAAAAGCACAAAGCAAAGAAAAGAACCAAATGATGTCACACGCGTCCCAAAAAGCTTTCCAACTTACACACTATCAATGAGAAGTACAAAAATGTATAAAACCAGCACCAAAGCACTTCCTAACTGTGATAATTCCCCAGTGCTGCTTTTCCTGACCTGACTGCTCGGGGGTGTAGAGCGGCTTGTCCGTCTGGATGAACATGTAGCCATTTTCACGAGTCACCATCAGCTTCTCCTCCTTCGTGAAGTCCCTGGAGAGTGCCTCCAGGTAGACATGCTTGGCTTCCTTCGGGAAACTCTCTGGTAACAGCTGGATATAAGGAGCGAAATGTGCTTCTCAAACCAAAGGGGAAACCACTTATCTAGAATTCTGCATGATTAAGAGCCAAATACTTAATAATCATGAGTGTGTGAACAAAAAGACAATTGTTAATAATCAGTTCAAGTGAAAAATCATGCATAACTGAATTGATATCTTAAAATTCCAAAGACAAATCTGAAATTTATAACCAATTATTTTAAATGGACTGGTGGAACCTGCCATTGCTCAGTAAGAGAACAATGTGATTACCATAACTGCAGCTGCTTCAAACAGCATCATATAGCTATGTTCCCGCTAACAGATAAGGGTTTGGGGCTAAACATCCCAACCCCATTGCCTGGCTACCAAGGGGTACAGCTACGCAGAGAGGAAACATGAACAAAACAATAGGGTGGATGACTGACCTACAGGACCTAGATTACAGGCATTACTGTGTTAGCATCTCATTTAACCAGAGGTGGCTGACAGTTTAGATAAATTAGTTTAAAACCACCACTGTACCCTAAGCTTAAATGTTTGAAAATTAAACATAATTCTGTTTATATTCTACTTTCCAAGTTAAACTGAAATTATGGTTTGGCTATATTATGTCTACAGTAGGAAAATACTTTTAAAGTGGTTCCAAGCTCCAAGACTCTGTTATACATTACCCATTGTGGTTACTCGACCACAGTGTATCACCATGTGTCATGCCCTGCCTTCCTGCCCCTCTCAGTCTCCCCCCAGGGTGGCTAGCGAGCCACGCCTGCTGCCTGTTTGTCTCTCCTCTCGTGTCAGTCCTCGCGTGGATCACTCCAGCTGCCGCTTGTTTGCCCCCTCGTCAACCCCGTACAAGAGTGCCTCCCAGTCCTGTGCTCCCCAGTCTGGTCACCGATGTCATCCCCTGCATGTGTGCGCGTGCCTCTGATTTCCCCGTATTTTCTGTTTGCCCTGACCCCTGCCCCTTGTCTCTGGATCCTTTCTAGGGTGTAACGGTGACCAGACCACGAGGAGCAGACGAGTAAGTGAAGTGCTCTTTTTTACACCGTATGAGCCAAAAAAGTGAGGACGCTGTCAAACATAAATAAAAAGAGTGTTAAGATATACAATCATATACACCCACATTTAATGGAAAATGTAACAAAGGCAGCAATCAAATGCTAGCGACACGCTAAAAGTTGGGGCGAGGCACGTTTACCGCTGTGCTGCATTACCTCTGTTATCACTGTAAACGTTTGGGAACTGAGAAGACCAGTTGCTGGGGTTTCGAAAGCGAAATGTTGTCCCATTCTTGCTGTGTGATGGGACCCGGGTCCTTCCACTATGGAGTCATGTGGTTGTAATGCATGCAGAAGGTGCTTTGGCAGGGCCTTACCGAAGTGTACAAGACCTTCTCTGAAAAAGACATTGTCTGGATGGCAACACATGTTGCTCCAAAGCCTGTATATGTCATTCAGCAACAATGGTGCCTTCCTAGATGGGCGAGCTACCCAAGCCACGGGCACTAATGCACCCCCATACCATCATGGATGCTGGCTTTTGAAGTGTCTGCTGATAACAAGCTGAATGGTCCCCCTCTACTCTTTGGCCTGACAGATGTACCTGGGAGGCTCTTTTTATACCCAATCATCTCACTGACCTGTTACCAGTTAACCTAGTTATAAGATATTTCTTATATTTCTTAATAATTTCCCAAGGCGTTACACAAGGTTCCCGTCTTTTGTTGCCCCGTCACAACTTTTTCTAAACGTGCTGCTGGCATCAAATTCTAATTGAGCATATATTTGTCATAAAACAATACAAATTTCTGTTTCAACATTTGATGTTGTCTTTGTTCAGTTTTCAAATAAATGTGGGCTTGCAAATCACTGCATTCTGTTTTTATTTACATTTCACGCAGCATCCAAACGGGGTTGTAATATACTTGACCCTTGTTCATGAATGCTAGCCCTTCATGTCTGCCTCATGTCAGCACGCCAGATCTAGCCCTATTTCTAACCAATGTCATTATCTTTGACACTATGAATAAGCAAGGGCCCCACCCTCAGAGTCGCCGCGTCCTGGTAGCGGTTTTCTGCCGTGAGCGTCACAGACTGGGTGGAGTATGTCTGCCGCTTATCTGGATAGCTCTTGAGGGACACGGTGAAGGTTACACTCTCCTCATAGCCAAAGAGCTGCATGACCACTCTCTCGGATGCATCTAGTCGCAGGATTTTGGGTGCAGTGATCAGGTACCTGAGGAGCCAGTAGATCATGCATAACAAACAGTCTATAAACATGGGACATTTAGGAAGCCACGGACTAAGCTATCCAAAAATTGTGAATGTGGAGCCCTGCACTACTACGTTCCAGACGCATATTTTCAGAACAATGAATCTCACACTTACGTTGTGTTCTGTGCCTCTGCCCTACTGCAAAACCGTAAGATCCAGAAGAGCAGCAGGAACTTCATCTCACAGTGCAGCATTCTGTGGTCCACAGTGCTGCAGAACTGCCCCAGCTCCTAACAGCACCCACCAGGCTGTATCTGGTCTTATCCACTAAGCAAGAACCGCCACCCTGTTTATTTGCAGTTAATTATTACCCTCCCCCCCGCCCCCCCCCAGTTCAAACTTCTGGCAACATTTTATTATTTAGTAGATGCCATGAAGAAGTAGCTGTTTTATGTTTTATGTAGTGTTGATAATTCAAAATTAAGAGAATGCAATCAGTGAAAAAGTATTATCACTAAAGCAAGTGAAGTTTCACTTAAAGCCTTATTTGAGAAAGGCAGAATAACCCAAAATGCCTAATTCCTTTCTTTTCTATTAATGAGCATCAAAGATTAAAATTTAAGCTGCAGTCGGCCACTTAGTGTTATTGTGTTTTATGGACATGTCCAGTGATGTGGCTTGTTCCTGTGCAGCTAAGAACTGTATTCACAGATTTGATATGGCAGAGCTACACAGACACATCAGAAAGCAACACATCATAAATGTAATCTGAAGGTGAAGGTGATTAATAGTCATTGCTGACGCACCACAGCACACAACAGCGAAATGTGTCCTCTGCATGTAACCCATGTGACATCGTGATACAGCATTGTGCAGCTATGTAAGCACCTGGGGAGCAGTGCTGGGGGACGGTACCTTTAGAAATTTGTAAGTTGTTAAATGCTGAGGAAAAAGCTACATAACTTACTAGAAAAAAAAAGAAAACAAAGTAAAGCATATTATTTGATTTCACTGAAAAAATCCAAAATGGGCCATTCGAAACATTTACTCCTTGGTAAAAGATGTGAGACAAATCAAATATTATTGGGGAAATTCCATAACTAGTACATTTAAGAATCTTTCTGATATGTGGAAATGGGGCTAAAAGTCTAAATTTGAGTGAGCAGTGGACTTTGATTCCTTAACTATACTAGTTAAGAGGAGAATCAATAAATTATTCTGGTAAGTCACATGACATGCCTTATCCGAAAGGGCAGTGGAGATTACAGGGACAAGTAAGAAAACAACATGGATGGAGGGACTGTTCATAATTTTATTTTTGGGGTTCACTAGAATACATTTACATGCTTCTATGTTCCAAAAATCCATTATATTTCTTATACTGTACACCTCTCTTCACTCTGTCCATAACACTGTCTAAAATGCCGTTAGAGCTGTAAGCCTCACCCCCAGTGTGCTGACTGGTCTCTCGCACCTTTGGTCAGCTTTGCCTACACATTTACACCCCTGTTTTGCAGTCTTCAGATGGATCCGTGCAGACAGGTGGACAAGAAGAATTGTGTTACGAGGTGACCTCACCATGTCACAGAAGTAAGGGCTGGAATTCCAAAAAGGCATTCCAGACAGATTAGAGAAGAGTGAATTCTGTAGAGAGAGTTATTCCCATGAAGCTGTATAAAACACTAAAGGAAAGGGGAAAAACCAGAAAAGCATAATAGGTCCCCTTTAAAATGGTGTTTTCTACCACCACCCTTGCTCAAGGTAAGCTTTGGCATCCCTTGACTGGCATCCTGTCCAGGGGGTTCCCCAGCCTTGGGTCCTGTGATGGACTGGCATCCCGTCCAGGGCGTTCCCCAGCCTTGGGTCCTGTGATGGACTGGCATCCCGTCCAGGGGGTTCCCCAGCCTTGGGTCCTGTGATGGACTGGCATCCCGTCCAGGGCATTCCCCAGCCTTGTGTCCTGCGATGGACTGGCATCCCGTCCAGGGCATTCCCCAGCCTTGGGTCCTGCGATGGACTGGCATCCCGTCCAGGGCATTCCCCAGCCTTGTGTCCTGCGATAGACTGGCATCCCGTCCAGGGCATTCCCCAGCCTTGTGTCCTGCGATGGACTGGCATCCCATCCAGGGCATTCCCCAGCCTTGGGTCCTGCGATGGACTGGCATCCCATCCAGGGCATTCCTCAGCCTTGTGTCCTGTGATAGAAT
>JAODKN010000041.1:16400176-16411219 GCA_026774425.1 Petrocephalus zakoni
AGGCAAAAAAGTCAACATTTTCAGATCTGTCAGGTGTACTAATAATTTTGGCCACCACTGTATATTAGAGCTACATGATATGAACAAATATAAAATAGTTTTTAACTTTCAGTGAATATAAACCAAATAAAATGGCAACTGTTAAAACTGAATTGAAAACCAAGAAAGTGTCAGTTTTCTTAGACAAATGCAGAGCTCAGGTTAGGGGTGCATAGCCTCTATACCTCGTCTCCTGCGAAGGGAAACGGCCAATGTATGCTGCCACCAGGGGTCTCCCGTCACACCAACTTCACTACTCAGTCCAGGTTATTTCAGTGGAGACCTTTCCAACAGAAACTGCAAGCGGGTCAGCAACATTTAGACCATTCCCATTTATACTCCCGGTGGGAGGTATTAAAATGGATAATCAAGGTTTCCCATTTTTCTAGATTCTCTTAGCAATGCCTAAATATCACTGAATTACATTCTTCAGCCAAAGGCGATAAATTGATTGGCATTTCATCATCTATTTATTATTTATTAAATATTTAAATAACGTTAATTGTCCAAGGGGCTTAGACGAAGAAAAAGCTTTGCTTAAGAGCGACTTTTCCCATGTAAGTGACTTTTAATTTATGTTAATTGTCCAGTAGACTTTACCCTCGCCTGTCACGTGATGAAATGCAGCAAAGATCACCCATTCATGTACATGTGTCTGACAGAGGAAAAAAAAAGAAAATAAGATCACGAACACAATTTTTGAAAACGTACTTGTTCCTGAACCAGCAGGTTGTGAGCAATGTGATACGTGTAATTCGTAGGAGCCAATGAGGAGAACGTGTTATTGACGTATGTTCTGGGATAAGCAACTTTTGATTGGCCACAGCAGAAAGAAGGTTCAGAGACACTGTCAGCAGGCAGTCAATGTCAGGTTTTACACACATTTGGGATTAGGCACTGTTTGACATGTCATATAAAGTACATTGCTACTGAATGACTTGTTTAATAAACATAATGCTACAGCACAGATATTTAAATACAATTAATGATGAATGCAAAAAAAAAAAAAGGATTGAAAAGTTTTTCCAAAGGAAGATCAAAGGATCTTTATTCACCGCTCGCTGCCTTCCCCAGGAACACGGCACTTCCCATCCTGTCAGTGGTGCCAAGGCCAGTGCTGAGATGGACAGGATTCAATCACAGACCCTGCTCTTCCTGCTCTGAGTCACCCTAAAATGATTCTGGATACTGTATTCTAACTGAGGTAATTAAAAGAATTTACACTCAATGTTTACTTTATTCTGATAAAATCACATAATAGAAACATTCAGTAACTTCACGGTTGGTGCAGACTGCCAAACAAATACATATATGCCGCTCCCTCGGACCTTAATATTCAGTCCCTCATCTCACCTAAAGTCTTGCGCTCGTTGTTTTTTCAGATCTCAGTTCTTTGGAAATGGCCGTAAGGATAAGCACAGTTTTGCGTTCAGGAGTATCACTGAAGTGTGAGGCAGCGGCTGCAGTTTCTGCCCTCTGCCATCGCTATGATCATCATGACCGTACAGCGCAGGTCACCAGCTACATCTAGCCGACGGAAGGGGGTGGAGCCAAGAAGCTCCGTGATGTCAGAGGTGTTACACAGCATCTAATTTTTTGATGATAATTCTGGTTCTTAACCTACCCGCAAAATGAAAACTTAACTGACAGGAGTAATTAAAAAATAAATCCTTTGGCAATTAAAAAACTTTGCACTGCACTATGGATTTTTATAAAATAAGGAAAGAAAATGTATAAGATATACAAGATGTATGTCTATATTAAGGAGTCGTTTCTGGGTCACAATAAGTATAACGTGAGAAACTCCTAAAGCAAATCCCTAGCTACATGTAGAGAATAATGCTGACTTATCACTAGAGAAGCATGACTCCTGCATAGTGTTAGATTTAAAGCCAGAGCTACAGGTATTATAGAAAGGTCTGACTGCATCCACTGAGACACTTAAGGGCAATCATTGGCTAACGGAATCAATATTCTTCCGGTCGTGAAGCCCCAAACGCACAAAGTGTCAATCTCCCACGGGTCACGTGTGAGCTTTGGAGGGCCAGAGGCAAACCACATTCACATAGCACTTAGTACACCCAGCACTTCGGCCTTTCAAAATTAACTGTGTTTCGGACAAACAGAGAAACATTTCCATCTGTTTATTTAAATTCTCCAATGTGATGTTTTTGGAAGCTCTGGCAGGACCTATAACTGCCATAATGAATGCATCCCTGTCATCAGGTGTCGTGCCTGACCAATTTAAAGTAGCAGTAATCAGAGCATTACTGAAGAAATCAAATTTGGATCCACCGGAGCTCAGCAACTACAGACCCGTCTCCAATGTACCATTTTTGTCAAAAGTTCTAGAGAAGATAGTCGCTGCCCAACTTCAGTTATACTTGGAGACACATAACGTACAGGATAGATTCCAGTCAGGCTTTCGACAGGGACACAGTACTGAAATGGCCTTAACTAAAGTCATAAATGACATATCAATGGCAGCTGATGCTGACAGTGTGACTGTGCAGCTTTTGATACGGTTGACCATCTTACCCTATTACACAGACTTAAATTTGATGTTGGGTTATGTGGAACGGTATTGGAGTGGTTTAAATCGTATCTGACTAATCGTTATCAATATGTACAAGTGTTAAATAATTGTACTCCATCGTCTATGTCACCAGTTAAATATGGAGTACCACAGGGATCAGTTCTGGGCCCTTTACTGTTTTCTCTCTACATGCTGCCGTTAGGTAACATCATGAGAAGACAATGTCAATTATCACTCCTATGCTGATGACACCCAATTATACATTTCAGCTACACCTTATGACACCTCATCTATTGTCACATTAGCAAATTGCTTCAACGAAGTAAAGATTTGGATGGCTGAAAACTTTTTATCACTAAATGCTCAGAAAAACGAGGTTTTGCTGTTTGGAGGCAAGCCTGCGGATAGGAACGCTATAACCTGTGCACTCCACTCAAGAGGGTTGGACTTTTCCCTTAGCAGCCCGGCCTATAATCTAGGTGTCACATTGGATACATTTATATTGCATGTGGATGCCATCTCGAAGGTGTGCTTCCTACAGCTACACAACAAGACACTGAGAAATTGATATATAGTAAAGGTAGACTATTGTAATGCTCTGTTATCTGGGAGCACACACCGTACAATAAATACCTTGCAATGTACTCAAAATGCAGCAGCTCGAATTGTGACCAGGAAGTTTGATCACATAACCCCTGCTCTGAGCTCCCTGCACTGGCTTCCTGTACGGTACAGGACTGGCTTCAAAGTTCTCCTACTTACATATAAGGCACTTAAAGGTCTAGCATCAGAGGTCACAGAATGCAGGTCTCCTTGTTGTGCCACCTATAAACAAAGTGACAGTTGGCGGTAGAGCATTCTGCTACAGGGCCCCCATGTTGTGGAATAGTTTGCCAGCTTTTATTTGTGATGCCGAATTCGTCTGAAGACCTATTACTTCAGTTTAGCCTAAAACATAACACAACGTAATTATGGCCGCTGGTGTCGCTGAACATGCCATGTCTTACCCATTACGCCTGTCCATTAGTATGTCAGTGCATGTTCTGACCATCCATGCCATTTGCCTTCCCATATGTCCAGATGGTGCCTGGGGCCACGCTGGGATGACTTGCAATTGTCACATAGTGTCTTTGTGTGCCGTCACGTTCTGTCACGTTTAGAGCGCACCTGCTCAGTCTCTCTCAGAGAGAGTTCACAGGGGATAGAGGAGGAGAGACGTCCCGACGGGGCAAACTGGAGGAGAAGGTACCAATCCTGAGACCCACCTGTCAGGATGTAAGTCTGCTTGTCACACTGCTCATATGGCACAATGGGAATCTAACACAGCTCTCAGGCCCACCAATAATTGGCCAGGAGTCCCCCCAGATAGGATTTATAAATATTGCTTTGTGAAATCTAGCTGTTGGACAAAATGTATGTAAACAAAGGGGTAACTCAAACAGACAACATGCAAACAGATTATTCTAAGTTTGTAAATTACTATCCCCGCTTGGGAAAAAATGTGAACAATGTTAAGCATACCCTATTCCTGCAGCCCTGTAAATCCTTGGAAATAAAAGTAATTATTAGGGGAAAATTTGCTGTCAAATTTGGCTGAATGATTTCCATTCCTTTTCCAGGGTAATAAATAAGACATCAGTAATAAGACTCATCAGTCAATAAGGTCTGGCCATCAATATCTACGAGACCTATGGCTTTTTACTGGCTCTTGACACTTATAGAGTTACTTATACTTTTAGACAGACTGCATCGCCAACTTGCAGAAGCTGATGAGAATTATTTTGTCACCTGGTAGAGTGCCATACATTCAAACTTAGTATGAGATGCAAAGGGAAAAAACTCACAGATGCTGCAAGCCTGGCAGATTCGGCCCAGAACCTCGCGAAGCTGAACGCTGCCATCCTGTCTCTCAGAGGAGGCCATCAGAAGGCCAACAAGCCTTGCCTGAGGTCAGGTGAGGGCCAGGAATCACCGGCTGGGAAAAGCCAAGGCTAAGCTACACAACTCACCTCCTGTCAGAGGTCAGGCCTAATGAACAACACGATGTTCACATAATGGTTATGAGATAGGAAACTGTTCTTCAAATGGAAGAATAAAAAAAAATTAAACACTATAAAGCAGAATACAGAAGAAGGTAACACTACAAACTAAAAGAACAATACCTTTATCAACATACTTTTTGACATGTATTGGAAGGCTCTTCAAGTTCTACACCAGGACTGCCCAACTGCAGCCTGTAGGGCCAGAATACAACACAGTTTGCAGATTTCCCTGTTGAAACATACCTATTAAACCCAGTAATTAGCGGACTGAGATGTGTTTGGCAAACTGTGTTGGATCCTGGCCCTCCAGGACTGAAGTTGGGCACTCCTCTTCTACACCTATCTACTGACCGCTGAGGAAAGACTACAAATACTCTGCAACCTGAGCCACCCAACAGTAAGAAATATTTAAACCATTAAAACAAACAGCAATCAATCATCTATAGCAGGGGTGGGCAATCTTATCCAGAAAGGGAGGCTGTGTATGCAGGTTTTCGCCACAACTCCTTAATCAGGTTACTAATTAGAGGACTGACTGGCTGATGAGTCCTCACACCTGGGTTTGAACAGCCGACCTACAGGCTGTTATCCCAAAAAGCTGTATACACACCGGCCAGTAGTGGATAAGCCTGGGCACCACTAATCTATAGAAATAACTAAAGAGTTTAATACTGTGTGCTTTTCAAGCTTGAAGATCAGCTAAATTCACATGTGTAATTCCTACCGTGGTCAGCAACATTAAGAGCTGGTAACTGGTAACTCACATCTGCTAACTTTCTTCATAGAGAAACAACAGATTTACGTAACCGAGGTACAATCAGGCATGTTTACACTTTTGTCTCAGTCTGGGTTAATTACAACCACAATGAAGGAAGGCGTCAATCAGGTTAAATGCACTTTTATAAAACAATTTACATTTACAAACCTTTGGCCTACTCGTTTAAATCTGAAGAAAGCATTTAAATTGAAACTCTGCCTTTGCTATGCATATGCAATTAGGTACAAATTTTTAGGCAATTGATAAAAGATCAAAGGAATCACCAAAAATCAAAAGGAATCACTCAACTCAGAACAAGCTTTACAGTCCAAGCCTCAGAACATCTTAAGCTTGTTTCCTAAATGAATAAACTTTTATAGAGCTCCCAAACATGACAGCAAAACAGACATACCCTCCAAAAAGCCCTAGAAAGAAGGGCGTCCGACACGCTTGGCGAAATGCCCCTAGGCATAGAAAACCAGCCAATGAGTAACGGGTATGACTGCCACAACAAGGACTTTAGTGCGCTAATTACTTTTATTTTTTGCATACTTCAAGTTAACATCAGAAACAAATTTCTGTCAAACACAAATAAACCCCACTCGAGTACAGCTGCCTTGAAAGTATTCGTTTACAAGAGGCATTGTGTACCAGCGTCGTCATCGTGTGTATGCTGCTATCCAGCGTCTGTCGAGACGTCAGCATTGATTACATACTGATGACACATATTGTTAAGCATCCCTTTTTCCTGAAGACACAGTCATGGGATTTACACTAAGCGGCCTCAAAGCAGGCAGATTCCTGAGTACTCCCACATACTCCCAAAGACGGTATCCATAGTAACGGCATATACACACAAAAACAAAGAAACCATCCAGCAATGAAAAAAATTATACATGCACATTTTAATATGTGCATATTTCAATGCTTGATGCATCCATAATACACCAGAAGACAATAGAATAAAACATGCAGCTCCCCCCCCCCCCGACAGAGCAGCTAACTTTCAGCACCCCCACGTCTTCCTCCCCGAACTCGTGAGGCGATCGCGGCCTTGCTGTGGAGCAGCCAAAACTTTCCATTCCGGGAAGCCATCTGCGTGCCTGCAGCCTTCTGTAACGCAACACTGCCCCCCCCAACCCGGCCCCCCCTTCCCGATGCCCCACTTCACCATAGCCGCTACCCCGTGCTCACCTTCGAAGTAACAGCTGGACGACGACGACAGCCCCTTTTTAGATTTACACCCCACCAGCTTCAGACAGATTTCCAGCATTTTCATTTGATTCTTCTCCCTCCCGCTCTGAAGATCCGGCTTTTCCCTCCCGATCCGCTGGCTTCTCACTCCCCCTCCCCCCCCACACTCTCTCTTTCCGATAGTTTCTTGCCCTTTCGTGTCGCATAAATTTAACACACATACGAATGCAAATGAAAACACCAAAAGCAAAACTTTTACGTCCTTAAAAAAAGGTTTGTGGATGTCCCCCCTCCCTTCTGGTCCACGAAGACGGAAAACCAGGTCCTTATTGTTTAAGATGTCTGCCGGCTCTGTAATCCGTGCGGATCCATTTAGATTTATCCTTGCCACTCAGTCTTTGGGAGACATTAAGGCGTCTCCTTCCACAGGAACGGCGTGTGGATGCCTTAGCTTAGCGAGGGCTACGGCACTCTGCTCAGCCATCCCTCTGCTCTTTCCCCTTCAGCGTCCGTTAGCGGGAGGAGCTCAGGGACTCGCTCACGCTCCCCTCCACTCTGCCAACAAAGGGCCCCTTTCAAATGCAGCCTGTTTGACTAAATGACATCAGCTGTTTGGATCCACCCACTCACACGGACACACACACGCACACACACGGCACATTTCTGAACTTTACACTTTCAGAACTGGGGGTTTAAGCTCCGTCATGCTCAACTGGAATCATAAAATAGTTTAAAAAAGTTAAGAGCATAAATAATTAATTAAATAAATCTCAGTTCTTTTCGCAATCTGGGATATAGAGTGTCCACCGTATAAAAGTTCAATTTAATCACAGAATCATAAAACCAGTAAGATTTAGTTATATGCAGGTATCCTTTTGGAACTAAAGTTTACCATTATCGTTGCACAAGACCACAAGCAGTGTCGATCGCTTTTTTGAGGTAGTATTAACATCTGCTAAATAAATATGCATACAAACGAAACACACATTTTACAGGATAACAGTTTAAGGACATCCGGACACCCTGGGGATCTGTGAAGGCTCAGAATGCACTCATAAACCCCAGAGATCATAACATCACAAACACTTCATCTTCAATGTACTGAAATGTTTTTATATAATTCCTTGACTAAACCTTTTCTAGCCATTTCCTAATGTGTATACAGAATCTTGTGAATGAACCAGCACTTCTGAACAAAAAGTGAAAAAAAAAAATTCACTACAGCCTTTATGCAGGAAGCGCTAGTCTAGTCTCCCACGGAATGGTCTTTCAGATCCAGCAAAGCCGGCTCCCATGTTTGCTGCGGGCTTCGAGAAACGATTTTGTGAGGGAAGTCACAATTTGTAGGACAAGAGCATGACAATATCAAGGCATGCAGGAGTAAGAAGCCGTTTCACTACAGAATGCCTTGGTCCAAAAAAAAAAAAAAAATCATTTCACAGCAACAAAATGCTGTCATTTGCAAGCCGATCGGTCCACTCTCAAAAGACTTGCTCAGTGAATTTTTTTTTTTTATGTGAGCTGTAATGGAATGTATAGACGGGAATCGGCCTCATTTGCTCGAGATTAACACTTGAGCCTTCCTGAATAACACTGCGCAGATCAAATGCCCAGCCAAAGCCCAGCCAGCTCTGTGAGGTCACAGGCAGAGCCCGTTTCCAGCGTCGTCCGGGAGACCAGCTGCGGCTTTGCGATGCAGGCGAGCCTCGCGGGGACCAGCGACTTAGATCATGGACTCAAGCTCGCTTCGGCAAGTGGCTCCAGACTGGCCGGCCCCTGGTTCCAGCCCCCAGCCTACAAGCCTGCTGGCTTCTGACAAGCGTCTCAGGGAATTTCCAAGTGCAAGAGGGAAAAAATCTTAATACTGTTGCCTGGTGGGTCTGCTATTGTACTCTACATTGTTTATGGAAAAATTAACTGCGAGATACCTACCTACGCCATCCAAGACAAGAATGCTAAGAATCTCGGGGGGGTGTTTGGTCATTATTCTTCTTAATCAACCTGTCACATGGGTGCCACATTGTGCAACCTGTCCCCCGTAGCCACCCACCCCCCCCAACCCCACAAAGTGACACAAATGCAAGACGTTCTCAATCTTGGCGTCGTGGAAATAACTAGGAAGCAGACTTCTTGCCCCGACCTCGGACGCCGAAGCCGAAATGGGGGGGGCGGGGGGGGGGGAGCAGGAGAAAAACATGAGGCAAATAATTCTGCAGTGAACTCACATGAGAAAAAGCACTGCGATTTATTACATGGCTCCCGGTCTGTTAACAGCCAGCTGACAAACAGGACAGTGTGAAGCGCCACCCCGAGCCCAAACGTCTCCACACAACGAAGGAAGGAGAGGCCAGGAATGTGCCCATCATTAGGAGCCACTGGGTTTTATCGCTGCGACGGCCGTCCGTTCGAGGTCATGAACACTCGTGACTGCTAGCGGCTGTGGGCTGGCGGTTCGAATCTCATTATGGGCCGAGCTCCAGCAGTCCTGAACAGCCCTCAAGCAAAAAGTCCTCCATCTGAAACAAGGGTTAAAAACAATGTCTAAAACTTTGTCGCTTTGGAAGAACGAGGATGCTAAGCAGCAGAAACAACAGAGCGAAGCGCTCATTTAAAACAAGATTAAGTCACACAGCACCCCCCCCCAGTCCCTGTAGAATGTCCAAGGAAACGTAACCACGGGTGAACATCACCATCTATCAGAGGTGGAAAGTCCAGGTCCAGAAAGTACAAATCCAGACCAAGGCTTTGTTACAACTAACCAGTTGAGTACTCCGTGACTGTGACTCAGCTGGTTGGTTGAAAAAAAACCTTGGTTTGGATTTGAACTTTATGGACCAGAAATGTCCACCTCTGCTGTCTTTTACCAGTGAGCTTTTTCAGCAAACAAGGCGACACACCAGACAGCATTGGCTTCGGCCCGCTTAAGGGAACCAAAGTGTTACAGCTTCTCAAATAGATTTCCATACAAACAAGTTCACCTCAGGTAAGAGGCCCTGAAAAGCAGAATCAGTTAAATCCAAAACGTGACCTGCAGAATAACATGGCACAGCACACTGGCGGCCGGCGGGGGTACGGCGCGGCTATCCGCGGCCGGCGGAGGTACGGCGCGGCTATCCGCGGCCGGCGGGGGTACGGCGCGGCTATCCGCGGCCGGCGGGGGTACGGCGCGGCTATCCGCGGCTATCCGCGGCCGGCGCTCGGCGCTGGACCGGCTCTCACAGAAAGCCGAAAGAAAACAGACAGACGGCAAGCCCAGGACACATTCCTCTCTCACACGCGGGTCACATGACCGGCCCTCCGATCCTACACGAGTGATACCTCCACACTGAAAAAACAAACACACTGGACACACAGAGCCAAGAGCTCTTTGCTGGCGTGACGGCAAGGAAGACCTTTGCCAAGAGTGCCGTTAAAGCGCGTGTAACGGCTTTAAAGAGCTCTGTATGGCACAAACCACAGAGGCCTCATCCTTTGCCATATTCTTTTAAACAAAATCAGCAAGGGATGAATATTATAGTTAACATCTATTCCTAAAAAACCAAAGTGAACTACAGAGGGCCTTATTCTTCCAGGCCGCCGAGAAGCTTGGCATTTATAAGAAGCCTGGTTACTTGCCATCTGGCGCCATTTGCTCAACCTCGGCATTTGACCCCAGATTATGAGCACCTACCTGACCGTCGTCATGGCTGCTCCGGCCAGGTCCCTATCCACACCACTTATTTTAGATCTATATGCCCCCCACGGCCCCTTAGGCAGTCCAGTATGTCAGTTCATATGTAGGCGTACACATCCAGTGGCACCATCTATCCTCAGACCTCTGCATTTCAGGCTTCGACTGCACTTTGTATTAGAGGGAGTTACTTTTACTTTTATTGCACGGGCTTCAAGCATCCAAGTCCAAAGAAAAACAGTACGAAAAAGACAGGAACGGTCCCAGTGAAATCTTCAATATATCAAATTTCAAAATAGACGCCCGCAAATTCTTAGTGGTGACTAACGGATTAAGATCCCCTCCAGGCCTGGCATGGCTGTACCTGCAACCTCGTGTTATTTACGGGTCCTCTGCCGTGGTGCTGCGGAGCGTGTGTCTCCTGCAGAAGTAAGGGAGTCGTACGGAGATGCAACGTGCTGACTGTGAGCTTAGCAGAATGGACCTCAAAGGAGTTCTGGTCTGCATGTGATGAAAAGGACAGACGCACAGGCAGGCATCTGCTATACCAGGGCTGGGGGGGGGGGGGGGTGAGCAAGAGACGGCCGCTGGAATCTCTCCTGAAAGCCGATGCGGCCGGGGGGGGGGGGGCGGGGGGGGGGGGGGGGGGGGGGGGGGGGGGGGGGGGGGGGGGGGGGGGGCGGGCGCCCCCGAGCAAGAGACGGCAGCTGGAATCTCTCCTGAAAGCAGATGCCTCCGCCCCTCCCCCCACCCCGAGCAGCCCCCGTTATCACCCTGCCTTCTTCATGGGGCTCCCAAAAAGCCC
>JAODKN010000041.1:16433655-16443982 GCA_026774425.1 Petrocephalus zakoni
AAGTTTGATTAAATGTAATTACTAACATAAATATCTATAAAATTCTATAAATATCACATATTTGACATGCATTACATCAAAACACTTACTAGGCTCCAATATCATAATAACAATATTTCCAATAATAATTTTTCACATTGTTCTGCTGCTCGACTCACCTCCTGAGAAGGACTGTGCGAGAACTTCTGCGGTGAACGCCGTCTTGGGACTGATGTTGCTGGTCTTCTCCTCAAAAAGGTGTTCCCCGAGCACGTTCCTCCATCGACCGTAGAGAAAGCTGTGGAGGATGTCGGATGTAATGATTTCCGACAATGACAGACTCTGCTGTTTAAATCCAGACTTCAATACCAAAGCCTCAGCCGGCAAAACCGAGCCCATGTCAGTAGTCTAAGTGAAATTTAATTGGAACAAAATAAGGTGTTAAACCCGACTTATTTTGTTTGTAGTAACGTAGTAAACTAAATTAACTAAGGATGAAAAGCTAGACGTTCACTGTAACAGTACTGTAATCTGTATATCGTGCCAAATAGTAGTCCTCTTTGGCATACGGCTTGGTGGAAATGCTCTGTCTCAGTTCTCTTTATATGCCGCTGGTTTGACCCTCTCTAATTAGTTATTAATGACCCACCCCTTATGTTCTATAGACTTGTTCTACCAGAAAAAAGAGCCAAGCCTTTATTGAGTGGCCACTCCTTTGGGGGACGGAGGTGGAGGGGGGTTGGGCTGTGTGTTGGAGGGGGGGTGTCCAAAATACAACAACCACCTTGCCGCAATAATAACAAGCCTGATCTCACCATGCGCTCACCAGTGCGCCATTCTCTCCCGCGGCTGCCGCCACCATGGACCGTAATACCTCCGCTTAGCACACCGGCGGCGAAAGCCCGGCGAACTGGAGGCAAAACCAGTTAGCAGCAGGAAAACAAACACGTTTATTGGATTAAATAGAAAGGTTGGGCACGTATGCGCAGCTTATTTTGTGTCCCCCTTACTCAGCACACGCTGCATAAACAAAAGATAAAAATAATAGAAGTCAGCAGATTTCATGCATTTTAAGTATGTTACAAAAAGGTAACCCCTAAAAAGTCGCAATAATATCGTGGCATTGCTACACCATTCCTCTTAAAATATAAAAGCAATATAATCACATGACCATAAATCCAACAATCATTAAATTGAACAATAATTTAAAATAACTTGCGTTACTTATCATTTGATAAATTATAAGCAGAATTATCCGGAGACACGCATAATATATATATTATTTTATATATTATATATAATGTATATAATGTATATATATAATGTAACGTATTCCTACGCGTATATTTTTTGTGTTTTTAAACAGTTTGTCTCATTTAAGACCATAATCACACCAAAAGTACTCTAGGACAAAATTTAGGTCCTTAATGCACTCCGTTTTATTTAAGAATAAACTAAGAAGAAAAAAAAAAAAGAAAAATGCAGATAGTAACTTACAAAATTCATATGATATATAGGAATAAACCTTTTGCGAATGACTTCCATAGCGAATGTTAGTCAGACCTCAATGACTTATGCGCAAAATTGTAGCAACATGTATTTCGAGATGAAGAAAAATTATAATGAAAAAATATCGTCCGCTCCAAATTGTAAAATTGAATATTTGAAATACGCAGAGCATCGATATAACAAAATATAATATTTCTGTGCGAATACTCCAGTAGTGCCTCATTTTTGGTTAACAAAAAGCAGCCGGGGATTTCGTTAGCTTTTCATCACATTGTGGACATTAATAATATTACAGTACTTGAAAGTATAGTTTGATGTCATTTAACGTATTGTCCGTCGTCACAGAAATATGTAAAGCTCACTTGGCGAAGTATATATTTTCTATTCCTCCTATTTTATGCCACTAAGCGGTTTAATATTCATTGGATATTAATAAAAGGCATAAGTATTGTGTCGGTGTTTCGAGGTGTATATAGCGCTTCTTTCAATGGGCACAGCTCTTTCCATCTTCCTCTCTTTTTCCTGGGTTGATGGACTGGGAGTAAATGGGCAGTTTCCCCCTTTTCCCTGCAGAGAGAACATCTTTATTCCGGCCCAGGCTCGCGGGTTTCCCATTCACGTTCCTCCGAAATAATGTCAGTCGAAAGAAAAGTGCTGCAAATCAATCTTTCATGGTGTTTTTGAGGGCAATTTGACATCCGTGCACTCTTCTTTTATTTGGATAACTACAAGGGGATGGTCCAAAAAATCTGGACAAGGTTGGGGTCTGACGAGTAGGGACTGGCGGTGAAATGAGAGCGGCGAAACGGGTCGCGCGGAACGCGCGCGGTGACGAGCTAAAACGAAGGTGAGTGACAGCGCACGAAAAAAGATTACTGCTCAACAGCTGCTTTTGGGGCCCCCCACCCCTCCTTCATTTTTCTTTTTTACTGGGGATTTCTCTCTCTCTCTCTCTCTCTCGGTCCTTGAATAGGATTTGCACACATTGAGATTGATTTATATTTATTGCAGTTAAACATTTATTGCACTCAAAGATGTTTCAACTTCGAAAAAAAAGTAAAAAAAAAAAAACAGAAAAGGGATGACGGGGGTGGGGGGGGGGCAGAAAAGGGGGTCTTTATTAAAGAGGTATTAAATAAATCCTTTTGAGGGAATATGCGCTGACCAAGTTTAATAGGATCTGCTTTGCGGTAATTAGCCCATTATTTCTCTCCGTTCTATACGTAAGATAGACTCCCTATTCTAGCAGGTAATCATTTTAAACTAATGGTTATCTGGAGCGTTTTTTTCCCAGATCAGTTATGAAAATAATTTAAATCGATTTATCAGAGAGCTTTTTAGTAGTGTTCATATCCGGTGACATTAAATCAAAATGTAGCCAAGGTCACCACTTAAACAGATGCGCCAAATGTTTTGCGCTATGAATTTAAGTAGCAAACATACTTTTTACAGTCACGCTGTATGAGGCAAACGAAGCGACAACACGGACTGAAGTTGGTTTAGATTTAATAAAACAATCAATTATTACATCACGCTCTACAAAAAAGGAAATATCTGCGATCAGAACCGTAAGCAGCTGTTATACATATTTTATTATTTAACGATGACCATAAAATGTAAGTAAAGTGACGAAAACGAAATGCAAAACTAAACCAAATATTAGATGGATATCTATTTAAGACGTGGATAAAAAGGCCCGCTTGTATCAGTTTATCGTATTTAAAATAAGCGGAGGTTTCAACCAGAAAAATCATATGGAACTGAAGGCATTATTTTAAGTGTACATATAAATATCTGCATAACTAAATACGGGCAATAAATAAATAAATAGGACAAAACCAATTTAGAAATATTTCGCACCGTTGAAGCGCAATCATCACACCTACTGACTAATTTCTGGGGAATATATCATTATTTCAATGCCAATTAGTGGGGATACTCGTAGGATATCTGTTTCAGTTATCCCTAAACATTACTTAGTGGACGAAGAGCAATTTGTAAGGCGGAAAAAATAAAGCTAATGTTTAAAGAACTTAAAGTTACCCCGGTGCGTAATTTATTTAACATTCATGGCTGTGCCCTCCTTCCCAGCGCAGCTCTGTTGCACAAAGAAGCAAGCTGTTTCGGGAGCTTTTATAATAGGAGAAAGGACACGAATCCGGCAATAATGGAGATCTGCAAATGTTTTTCAATAGATTTGACTCAATGAACAGTGGATTTTTCCAGGGTAAGAAAATAGACGAGTTTGGCTGGAAAGCCGCGACTGAATTTAATGGGGAAGAGCGAGAGAGCGATGGTTTTTTATTTGATAGGATAAAATTTAATTAGCTTAGTACAGCCCTTGAAAGACAAAGGGAACTCAATATGTACCCAATCTGAATCTCTTTGGGGAAACAGACTGCTGAAAGTCAAAAGAACTGGGGAGAGAAAGGCGAGCTTTTTCAACCGGGGACAGAGAATGAGGAGGGCCGAGGGAGACGGCAGGTGACTGGCACGCGTAAAAACAGGGGGGACACTTTTGGCACAAGGCTGATTATCTGAAAGAGAAAAAGGGAGCGACAGAAATAGAGGTTTCTCCAGGTTTTGCCCACTTAGACCAGCTGAAGACGTGGAGATGAAAAGAGCGAAAGGAGCAGAGAAGGTTCTAAAGCAAACAGAATCCATTAGAAAGCTGTTTGGGTAGAGTGCAACACCAGAGAGGTGGTTATGGGAATGTGCCCAAATGGTCTGCTAGAAATTGCCCATGAAAACAGGCATCAATTTTGTCAGACATTTATACATATTCATAGTCCGCATGCAGACAATTCTTAGAGCACTTATTCATATAGGACTAATTCTTTTGCTACATGGTAAGTACACATTTGCACACGTTCAATAACTCACCCGGAGAGCGGTGCTCATCTAGTGCGGTTCTTCATTCTGCGGCTTTGCGCCGTTTGTTTGAGGAAATCAAATTTTAACCGAAACGAGTGCTTTATTTCTTAACACTAGTCTCCAAATCGGTGTATCTCATCATAAAAGAAAATTTGATCCCTTCACTAAGCACAAAAGGCATGAGAGCCGTAAAGCGTAAAGCTTTCACAAATGGTCTAACCGCTTGGAGGGGGGGGGGGGGGTCTTCTCTTAGGCTACTTTTAGTAAAAAAAAAATAACCATACAAACATGAGAAACTATTAAATAAACCAAATGAGAATGATAGAATTATAAGGGAAAGTGCTAAATGCAGTTAATCGCGAGTATGAGAAGTCATGTCGACACCACACCACCAACTACTGCATGTTTATTAGATGGTTAGTTTATTATTCTACATAATACTCAACAGGGCCAACTTGTTTTACCCCCCCAGCCATCAACATTAGTTGGCGATCATATGCCAAGAAATCCTAACGCTTTTAAAAATATCTGTGGGGTTTATTTAACCAGGAAATGTCCATAGTTGTGTTGAACTGTACAAAATTTCTCGAAAGCAACCAAATCTAAAGCGAAATATAAATGTAGGCGAGTTCCATCTTTGGTAGGTAGGTGGCAGGGCAAGGTAGCTCCAGCGCCCTCGGAGTGCTCACCTGTGTCGGGAGGCAAACTGCATGGACGCAGAAGACTGATGGTGCTATAATCTTACGCTAATAAATTCGCATGTATGCGTTTAGTACGGAACGTTTTACAGTCACGAACCACTGTAATTAATTTAACATGTAAAATTATCAAACATCTGCAAGCAGTAGCGAGGTCGACATAAGAACAAAATATCCCGTCGGAATTGTTTAAATTCTACACTTCAGATAAAGTACCTCACTGGTAGCCTAATTATTCCCGCCATCTCATGCGTGCCAAATATACACACTAGCATTAATAGGCCACTTTCAAACCTCAGATTTTCCAAATGTTTCATTCTTTATAAACGTTATACATAGCCTACGTAATTATTTCATGCAACCTCGCTGCACAAAAACGTATTTGTTAAAAACAAATATTGAAAAGGATAGACTATGGTACCAATCTATTTTGTTTCCGAAGGATTTTAATTACTGTAGCGTTTTCCCCCTCTGAAAAGTGACTGAGACCCTTGAAATCGTACAAGGTCTATTTAAAAAGAGATTAGAGTGGCTATCCAATATGAACTGCTTTGCGGTCACAACCGTACCAGCGGCGGAAAAAAAGAAAAAGAAGTTTAAAAATCTATGCAATTTGTCGAATAAATTTCCCATGAGACTAAGGCCACGTTCTTGGCAAACAGACATAGTTGCCGGATAGTGAAAGCTGTGGCGAAAGGTAAGCGGACATCTTACGTTCTTCGTTACACGTTTCCATAAACCAGCACTGCAAATCCGTTTAAATTGGGAATAAGAGATTAAAACGTCGGTGGCTCGCTGCCTTTGCTCATTGCGTCTGACCAATCGCTCCGCTCAGCGGTTTGTCAGACTTGTTGCTTTTCTACAACTTTACGCTGAATATATTTAATTGCACAAGTGGCACAGTAAGCAGAAGTAGCTGATAACGTGCAGTGTTTACGGGTAGGCAGCAAAAAGACGGTGTAGTATATCCCTTTGAAATCGTAACCTTTTAAATAATCTTTGGTCTGTCGCACTCCTCTACATGCAGCTCCCAGTGGGAAACGCAACTGGGCTTTCCTTATAATTCTGCTAAATGGCATGCAATTAAGTGCATCCAATTAGTATGCTTTGCCCTTGGAACCTATCAAAATGAATGTCAGCCTCGCAAATCAATAAGATCGGTGAGCAAGCAGGTGGTGATCCAACGCCACTGGGGGACGGAGGCGACCACGGGGGTGCAGCAGTGCTGCTTATCTGGGCCGGGAAAGGCGTCGTCCCTAACGGAAGGGCCGACGATGACAGCGCGGCTGCAGGAGTCCTCTTTGGGTCTGTCTGACTTTGGATACTAAAATAATAATAATAATAATAATAATAATAATAATAATAATAATAATAATAATGATGATGATGATGATAATAATACTTTATTGATCCCCTATTGATCAACATCATTTACCGACAATGTATTCCTTCACCTAAGCTACACCCGCAAATCATGTCATTTATCTACTTAAGCACATACATGCAGACATGGTTTTTTTAATACCTTCTAAACAAAATCTACCTGCCTGTAACAGGTGAGCAGGATCCATCACTGCCATCCGACTCGACTTCACTGAGCTGGAGGGCTTACACAGCTTAATTAAAACCTATCACGAAGGTTTAATGGTGTTGCACTAATTGACATGGTTAGTAAATAGGGCTCTAATTAAGCACATCGAGTGGTTGAGCTGCGTCTCGTTATTTCCAGCGCAACGGCTGCAAGCGCCCGCGTTTGGGCTGCAGGACGGATGTCTCCAGTGACGGGCAACCCTGGAGTAACAATGCAGTGAATAAGAGCCGTAAAAGTACAGTTAATAAAACCGAACTGTGTCTCTTCCCACTTACTAACCGCCGTAGCCTCGCAGAATTAGGAGAGTCTTTTCAGAACTTGCGCTCGCATATAAACACATTATCAAGGATGTTCCTTGTCTTCAAATAAATGGAAAAAAGATTAATGGAAATAATCGGCAAAAAAAGCGAGTTCAGAGCGCGTGCCTTTTTCTCGTGGTAGGGGAGTGGCGATTTATACATTTTAAACAGTCTTTTAAGCAGAGAATATAGGCAGGCAATAAAAGCCTTACTGCTCTTACCAAATCAGAAGTTGATTCAGTTTTGGTAAATTTAAAAGGGGATTAGATAATGGAATTGAAATAATTTATTCAAGCATCTCAATTCTCTAATCATTCCCTTAATTAAATTTGTAAGCCTGTAAACCTGTAACTTTTCCTCCTGGACACCGCCCAGGGACGCTGCCTGTTTATGGTTTTGTATAAGACCAAGAGCAGCACACCTGAGGTGGAGGATGGGATAGCTGCGGGCTGAGAGGCAGAGAGGCGCAGACAGACGGGAGCCGGGGGGGGCACACCTCTCCTGGAAGTGGAGACGTTTTAAATGACCACGCTTGATATAGCTTTATTTGGCAATAGCTTTTCACAACTTCTCATGAGGAAAGGTGCAATGGTGGATGAAATGACAACACGAGGAAGCACTAAATAAATAAATATGGAAGAAATCCCGACATACGGCACAATGCATGCTGACACTAATGACTCATTGAGACATGAAATGGGACCTGTCTGTTTCCCACTGGAATTTTCTCCACAAATCAAGCCTCTGAATGGTCGTGTTTCACTCGGGTTCAGAGGAATGACACGGGAGCCTGAGGCGGCCTGGGGCTTCTTTCGGGTCTGATGCTGCTTGGCGCCGATTATGGCATTATTAAGGCTTAAGTGTACCACTGTGGGAGCGTCATGGACTTCCAGCCACATTGATTTCACAGGCCGGCCTCACAGATCAGCGTAAGATAGCGGGGCATCAGCCAGCCCCCGTGACGGCAGAGAAGATCAGAGCACCGGATGAATACATAGGTTTAAAGTCAGGGTGTCATGAATGAAACAAATTAAGCAACATGTCCTAGGCAGAAGTTTTGGGGGAAAAATATATTAGACATGTCATCATTAAATTAGAAAGAAAAAAAAATATTGACTGCATTTAAATTACGTGCCAAAAGCCAGTAAGCTTTTACAAACCTTGTCTACACAGATTTCATTAATTGGGAGCTGCATTCAAGATATGTGGATGTGTGGATTGGTAACTAATAATAGTAATAAAACAGCGGCCACGATACTAACAGCTAAGATATTTGGTGGCACGTGAATACAAAGAATAAATTGCGGGTGATTAAGAAAAAGATGACAACGGCGTTTCAGTCTCATGAAGTGAGGACGACGTCAGTGTGTGGTTTAAGAAACCACATCTGGCAACACAGCTGGAGATCCCAGCATTAAGGGTGACCCAGGCCTGTAATTATGAGAGCTTTCAGAAAGGGTCATGCGTCTGCTGGTACCCTCCGCTGAGCGTCCCCACAGGCCGGGCCACTGCTGTGCCATGCGGCACTCGGCCATGGACGCCGTACCTGAGACACCGCACAGGAGACACTGTCGGATCCCCACTCCAAACAGAAAGTATCAACATGCAGCGGTCTTAGCCAGAACCAAAATAAATAAAGAGAGAAAGACGGCTGATTCCAGGAGGGGGCCAGCTGACTCGTGGGGACGAGCGAAAGCCTTAATTTCACACCATGAAAGGAGGATACAAGGGGCCCCCGTGGCTCTCCATCAATGCAGACAAGGCCATTCTGACAAATGACGGACAACCAGCACAAAAGGATGCGACAATCTAATCCCACCAGGCTCCCTTCACCTGCGCAAAGCAGAGTTAGGATTAAAGAAAACAGTAAAAGTCAACCAATCAAAACCAGCTTAGCATACATGCATGCAAAACAATCAATCATTTCAACTGAGAGGAGTTTCCCTGTTCTCTACTTGAAAAAAGGCACTGTTTCTAGTGGAGGAGTATGGCTACAAGAGCACACAGTAGTAGTAAACGGCACTTTGCTTCTCTCAGCTTAACCTTTCTGTATTTAAAAAGGATGATATCCGCTAAATAAGCAGGAGCTTCAGGTATCAGACACAGTGCCGCTAGTCTGCGGAACTTGGCCGTCTCGAAAGGGAACAGCCAGACACAGAACTGCAAAAGGAGAAAAACGTTTTATTAAATCATTAGCGGTAAATTTCAATGGCGTCGAGCGGTTTAAGTCGGCCCGCAGATTACCGTACAAAGGAACGCGTTTGTTTTTCTTAAGCTTTATGGCGACATGATGCCTGATACATAAAACTAGGGCAGAGTCACGGGCTCTACAGTCCAAAGGAGAGCAAACACAGGAGCAAAAGAAAATGTACACCCTTATTCAGCTGTGATTAAATAGATTCTGCTTTTAAATCATTTCAATTTGAATCCGAATAATAGCTGCATATATTAACCATGTCAACCCCATCATAGCCGCAGTTCTTTGAAAGGGAGAGGGGGGTCGAAGAAGGAAAAAAAAAAGAACCCCAATGTCATTTAGATGCCGAAAGCCAGTCACTCCCTAACAAACGTACATTTGCCCAATCACTTTAAGCAATTTCACAGATAAAAAAAGCCTTGAGATGGAATATACGAGACCTTGACAAGGATGGAACTAAATGTACGTATATAAAAACGTTTTTCTAAAAACTAAAAGCAAATGCTCCCTAACCCCCCCAGTTCTTTAATCTTTAATCTGTGGTCGGATGCTTCAAGGCCAGAGAAACAAATGCAGTCTCATCTGTATTTACAGTCCCACTTAAGAGGAAGCTTCCTCTGCTGATATTGTTCCTTTATTACTTCTGGCACCGCTTTGCTACACTCACTATTCAATTAGTGGGCACCTTCCAGTTCATTACGGAATAATTACTCTTTGGCCATTGATGCCAAATGCCGTTTTGGCACGGCGAGCAGCACATTTATTAGAGCAACAGAGGCACGATATCGTCCCTGTAGTAATCCCCACGCTGACACGTAGCTCTCAGGCCTCTTCTGCAATCCCTCCCCGTCCCACCACCAACTTTTAAAATGCCCATTTAGCGTACCCATTTTTCAGCATTAATTTTCCGTAGCGGTCATCTGATGTGTAATTACCGGAAGGCTTTAAAGCGGCTGATGGCGTCCCCAGCTGTGTATGTGTCTGGGGGGGGTGGTAGGGCGAGGGGCGGAGTCGGGTTAGGGAGGGTGGTGGGTGGATTGGTTGGTTGTGTCGGCTTAGTGTCTGGTTTGTGGCCGTGGTTGGGTGTGTTGGTACTGTGTCTGCGCGTCTCTCAGTTGGAAGTATCGGGTATGGGACAGCCAAGTCTCAGGCTGTTCTTGACCGAGGTGCTTTCCTCTGC
>JAODKN010000041.1:16462390-16474460 GCA_026774425.1 Petrocephalus zakoni
CCCCCCCCCCCCCCCCCCCGCCACCCCCCCCCCCCCCCCCCCCCCCCCCCCCCCCGCCCGCCCGGCGCGGCGGCCCCCCCCCCCCCCCCCGCGGACGGGGCACCTGGCTGTGATGATCGCGTATCGGGGAGCCCTCCTGCCTGCTGAAGCTCTGTCTGAAGAGTAAATCAACAGGGCCCCCCCCGAGTGACTTCAGAGCAGCAATACAAGCTGATGATAACAGGCTGGCAAAGAGTGGAGCAGGTTCGGGAGTCAGGATGACATTGTGGCAGAGGACGGGGCGCTGAGTAAAGGTCTGCGGCTTCTACGCGGCCAGGTCTGGGAGAGCAGAACTGGCTCACAAGACCTGGTGTCAGGCTTAAAATGGGCCAGACCCCCAGCCGCCCATGTTAAGCTGGTCAGGAGCCCATCGCGGAGGATGATGCTGAAGCTCCCACACAAACAGAAGAGAGTCCCCTGTAGGTGTAAATCCATATCAGGTTTTCCGGTGATTCAAATTATTCTTAAAATGATACCCAATAAAAAAGGGGAAAAAAATTTAAATAAACATAAGTCAGACCCAAGTGAGAAAAAGAAAAAAAAAAACAACTGATAAATGCAGCTGAAGAAAGTGCCAGGCAGCCAATGAGAGCAGCTCATCAACTAGAGAAGCATGGAGGTTAACTCAGCCATGACACAAACTCAATGCAAGCAGTAACAAGAGAAATACGAGCACTCACATGCTTCCATGTCAACAACACAAGTGGCCAGATTAAATTTCCTTCTTGCAAAGCACCCATTAATCATACATTATATATTCATGTACAAAAAAGATAATCAGTTACTTAAAGGAGTTAAGGAAGAAGCCAGAGCCCTCAGTATGACCACTTGACAGTATAAACAGTAGAGGGCTCAACGCACAAAGTAAACCTTTAAGGTTGACCCTTAAACTAGCCGAACTCTGTCAACAGCACAAAAGCTGGACTCTAAGGCAATTTGAGTTGGCAAATTCTCTAATGCAACTTCATCAGACCAACTCCACACATTAACCAAAGTAATGTATTCCATATAGGGTCCTTTCAGTTCTGAAACCAAAAGTCTTAATGGTTTTACATGGTAAAATCAGGTTTCAGAAGGTTGTGGTCCCATAACTGATTAAACCACAAACCAGGGTGACTTCTTTGTTGCAGAAAAGTAGAGAGATAAACCAGAAACACAAGCTTGGTTGTACGCAAGGCACACAGAAAGGCTGAGATGTTAAACTGCCTGCAATGCCATAACTGCAAGCAGCAGGAGGCAAAAACACAGTCACGACCACCCAGGGTCAGGCCTGAAGACACCAGAGAAAAGTCAGCAGGTTTCTCTGAGATACAGATTACATGTGGAAAAAGAAAATGAAGTGCAACCGGCTTGCAAAATTGTTTGGATAATTTTCTGATTAACTGCAAATTGGTTAGAAATGCATTTCAAAGACTCTCTCATTAGCAGAGTTTCTTAATATTAATTTAAACGTAGGTTACTGTAATTACGTTTATTACAATTCTTACTTTTAATATATTGGCCAGGCTGCACAGGGCCCAATTTTGAACAAGCAAGAGTGTGTAGAAACTTCTCTAGCACCATCTCAATTTTATGAAGTACATAGATGCCTAGACACGAGTACAGCTATCCACTTGGGTTCACAGTTTGGTGCACTTTCAATACAGCAGGGAAACTGAATTTGTTTTTAAATTGTTTTTTATTAAAACTGTTTCACAATGGTAAAAAAAAAATGGCAGCATATTTGAAAGTCACACTTTTGCACCTAGTTATAAAATAGTAGCAAAATGCGACTAAATGTCCAAAGTCTGGAGCCCTGCATATCTTGCACAGGACCATAATTTATACCTATATGAATAATTTAAGTGTAATTTATTGTGCACTATTTGCACCTATTTAGATGCTGAATCTTGGTTGAATCCAATTTAAAATTACCAGTTTTAAAGATTTTAACGTAAAGATAAACTCTCAAAATGAAACATTAAACATCAAAAGAATCAATATCGAAGCACACCCTTAGTTTCTGCCTTGCTCCAGTTCTGCACACATTCTAATGAGGTTTCAGCTGAATGAGGTCTCAAATAAGTTAGCATGTTGTTTACATTTCCAGCAACATATCAGAGCTCCGTATAACAGAGGCGACAGACAGTCTTGGTCTTATCAATTACACTCTCTCCCTTTCTGGTGTTGGTATAATTTATTGGGAAACCAAAATGTTCCAAAATTGCTGATGTAAAGATGTGGGAAGGTCTTTAAGCTATCCAGCACCAGCCATAACCAACACACAACCACAATTAGCATAATGGTTTTCCATGCTGAACATAGACTGATGGTCCATGTCAAAAAATGTATTCATTTTATTGTGCAATCTGAGCCAAAAATTAAGTGCTCTTTCACAAAAACAATAAAAAAAAAAACAAAAGAAAAATCCAAAGGCTGGTTCATATCAGGGCTGCCGCCATTAGTCAACATAGTCGATGACATTGCAACTGAAAATGCATTGAAAGTAATATTTTAAATCAATGCATTTAAAAAAATATTTTAATGAAATTACCTAAAACTTCAGTTCATTAGGGCTGCAACAACAAATCGATAAAATCGATTATTAAAAGTGTTGGCAACTAATTTGATTATCAATTCGTTGTATCGTGCTATTAATGCGTCAGTCAAAGGCTTGGTGGAGGATGAGCGGAGGCAGTATTTATCAAATAAAATTAAACAAATGAAACATGAGACACAGGCAAAGAAAAAGGTTGGACCTAAGTCGTCAAAAGTGTGGGAGCACTTGGGACCAGCAATGTGAAAAATGGTGTGTCAATATGTGTTTTACTCTTATTTTAGTTTAGCACTTTGTGACCTGTGCTGCATAAATTAACTTTACTTTGACATAAGGTCAGAGCGAAGACACTGCACCGTGACGGAGTAGCCCGTCAGGAGTGGTGGGCGTGCTCACGATTACACATACACACGCACATGATCGTACATACATGCGCACACATACATGCACATGCTTCCATACGCACGCACACATGCCATCTGCCTAAACGAAACCTATTCCCCAACCCATTCTCTGTTTGCCCTGTTCTTATTTCAATGGTGAAATGCCATATTTAGGTAGCCAAGGGTGCACACTTGCCTGCCCAGATTGTCCCATCTTTCGCCATGTGAGAGAGGTAAGATGAATTGCATTGAATTGCCAGGGATAAAAGTTACTATGTGTAGTGTATGTGATAGTGCCATGCAAGATCACTTTTGTGAATTACTGTAAATATAGAAAACAACTTAATGCTGAAACAAATTTCTTTGTGCACCTTTTTGCTCCGTCAGTTTAGATAATGTTTTATTTCTGAATAAACTGGTGGAAATTAAAAATGTCCTTTTTATCCCATTCATTGATTAATTGGGAAAAACAAAAAAAAATAAAAAAATCGACCGATTAATATTAAAATAATTGTTAGTTGCAGCCCTACAGTTCATTATAACAAATGTTTTCCTTCAATATCACTATGTAATTATGGGAATAGTTCAAATTACCACAAAAAACTGTGCAGTTTTGATGGCATACCACAGTAGCACTAGAGCTACGCATGAGCACCTGAAAAGAAAAGACTATTCTCGATGATGGAGCGCCACAATAGGCAAATTCCCAGAAGGCCACATCACGCCCCCATTGTGGGGACGTTCTTCAGATGCCTGCATGAGAACCATGTTAAAGCTATCCTTCAAAAACAAATTATGACAGCTTGCAGGGATAGCATTTAAAAATATGTAAAGGTAACTGTCGAGACCTGCTTATGATTAATAATAGTTAGAATGCAAACTTCTGGCCACCAGCGGTTTTATTTGTCCTTGTTGCCATGGAGACGATATTTTGCTGCAAGTGCTGAGTTGAGCCCTCATTCGCTTTTACTTGGTGTTGAGGATAAGACAGGAAAAGGTATGATGTGAAACTTTTCTTTGTAAAATTCTTTGCATCACAGTAACACGTATAGAATGATGAAATATGACTGGCTAAAGAATATTTCACTGGGCTATGAGATTTCAGATTTTATACATGCGTTATTCCTGCAAACTGTTGCAATTGTTTTTGAAGGATTTCTTTATCTGTCATAGCAACATGGTCATCCTATCATCATCATCATCATCATCATCATATGGACAATCCCAAAAAGGCACATGATGCAGCCATCCGGGGGACATCCTCTGGCTATCCCTAAAATGTTTAATATTTATAAACTATCATTTGCATTTAACATCCATAATATGTTCTCAGAATGTCCATAATTGGTCATGAGAATGTCCTTAAAAAGTCCATTAACGTCCTCTAGACATCCTAAGGATGTCTCTTAAAGTCATCTTCAGGACGTAAAAACAAAAAATTTAGATTTCTATTTGGATGTTCTAAGGGCATCCTTTGAAGACTTCATCCAGACCAAAAGAGGACATCCTAAGGATAGCCTAAGGATGTACTGCTATTTTCTGGAAAACCACCGTAAGTGTTGTCTACTCAAGTTCATTAAACTACTTTTAGTCTACTTTTTTTAAATATCTTTTGCCCTTAAAGATAGTAAATAAATCTGTTATTAAAGCCATAAAGTTGTCTGCCTGCTTCCATAGAATTTCCATTGAATAAGTGTTTGAGAATTTTTAGACTAGAATATGGATAGGATAGAATATCTGATAGAATATTTGTTGTTTGTCGGGATATACAGTTGCCTTCAGGCACTTCTGAGACGCTTCTGATTGGTGAGCATGACTGGCACGTGAGGAGCACAACACTTCCGATTGAATTTATAAAACCATTCTGACAACAGTTTTAAACCCTGGGTCAGACATGCTGTATAATGCATATCTTAAATTGCCGCCTTTGTGATTTGCTAATCACATCATTTCAAATCATGATTTTGATTTAAAAATCAATAAACCGCTCAGCCCTACTGAACGTTTTTTTTTTTTTTTTTTTTAGCTGTGAATTCTTGGAATCTGCACAATATCACGACTGAAGCGCTCATGTTTACAAGCAGGAAGGGATTCTATTGGATTTAACACACAATAAAAGATATATCGATATAAATGGTATCGTGTCATCCAATATCTCATTTAGAAAATATATCAATATACTGTTAAAATTCTATATACTGTTCAGCCCGGGGCAACTGTAAAAGGTGTCGATGGGTGGGTGGCAAAGCCATAGGTGAGCAAACAATTCATAGCCAGGCCCTTAGCAAAGATGCCAGGGGAATTCTGAGATTTCCTCAGGAATTTTTGCCTTTTGTCCAACACTGACTGTAAGTACATGGTACACAGTAAATTTCAGTAAAATAAATTTTTTTTTCATACCACACTTCTGAAATACGACTTAAGAGCAACTTTTGCTCTACAACGGTTGCCTGGCACGTTAGCACTAGAAGTATGAACATTTAGGATGGTGGGGAGTCCAGCACTATGGCGTGTAATCTTTCATGTGAAGTATTAACCAGCCCTTAGCAGGTCAGATCTCATTTAAAGCCCACTGGATGAGAGAAAATCGGACATTGTCCTGTTGTTTTTAACCCAGTAAGACTGCAGAAAAGTTTCCAGTGTTACACAGGAGGTTAAGTTGCTTATAGCTGAGGTGTAGATGGTCTGGAGCATGTTAAATGACTGGGACCAACAGCGGCAAAATGTTTTCCTGAAATCTTGCTTGAGGAGGATGGTTTTCAGCCAAAAGCTTATTTCACCAGACCTCACCGGGGTGGGTAGGAAAGTGAGACCCAGGCAACTCTGGGCCAGTGGAAATATCACACTGGATTCAAATCAAGATGCAGTGAAGATGCCCCCACCCCCACTGGCCCCCATGGCAGATGACTGTAAGCTTCAAAGCCAAACAACACGGGTAGCCTGTCCATTCCCAGCACGCGGAGAGCCTGTGTATCCATGGCAAAATGCGACAACAGCACAAGGCATTCCCGAAAAATGTCATGCATTATTTCTTTATGGCACACAAAAGACAGGATGATATCATAATTAAATAAAAAAAAAAAACTCAGCATGTGAAGAGTTAATCGGGGGGCAACGCAAAGCGGATTGGCGTTAACACAAACTCCGACACTCAGGGGCCTGAATGGCTCCTGGTACAGGGTCCCTTCAGGAGAGCGCCATGTGTGAGGCGGGGCTATGGCACTGGGGACGAGTGACAGCAGCCACACAAAACCACGCCGCCGCCCTTAGACGGTGCTACAATACTCAGAAAGGATGCTAACGCTCGCAACAAAGGCAAGGCGGCACTCGCCATTAACGGCAGACAGTTTTGGAAACCGTCCCGGCTTCTTGGACCCCCTCCACCCACCCACCCACAAACACACGCATACACACGTTTGTATCCATATCTTTGTGGGGACTCTCCATTAATTTCTATGGGGGAAAACCCTAATTGACATGACAACCTTATCCCCTACCCAGCCCTAACCTTAACCATAAGTAACCAAACAAAATATAAGACTTCAGGCATTTTTAGTTTTTTTGATTGTATTCACAGACTTTTTTTTGGGGGGGGGGGCTGAAAAATGTCCCCACAAGCTAAAAAGTAACAGGTTTGCCACATTGTGGGGACATTTGGTCCTCACAATGCGACAAATGCAAAAACACACAGAAGAGTGAGTCTCGAATACAGGGGATGCGGGCGAGGCCAGAGAGGGAGCCGTCTGGGGAGAGACGTTCCCAATGCGGGCTGGGAAATCGATGAAAGGAGGAGTCAGGAGGAGGGAGGGACAGAGCCAAAGCCCCCGGGCCTGTTCCAGGCGGCCCTCCGGCGCGGGGTGCCCCCGTCGTGCTGCGAAGGAGAGCCAGTGGGTCTTAAACAGGCTGGCTGGGGGAGAGGAGGTGGATTTAAGTTGCCATTGAGTGACAAACGCCTTTGTGTGGTATGATGGCACTGCCCTGCTGCTCCCCGGCAAAGCGCCGTTTCTTACAACATTCAGACTGTCTGAACGTGGGAAGATTCATACGGGGGTGGTGGGGGGGATTAATACTTTTTAAATATCTAAACCCCCGTCTCTAAAGCAACCAATGATTGTCTCTGGCTTAGCTACACTTTGTCTTCAGTCACGGGGGAAGAAAGTTTAAAAAAAAAAGCAAAGCAAAGACGTCTTTCGAGTTGCGGAGCTCGATGGAAGGGAATTTGAGGCTGCAAGCAGCTTTCAAAGGAAAACTTACACAAAGAATCTAAATCCTGTATTTTTTTTTTTTAGTTAAATGACCTGCTGTAAATATTCCCAACAGTATGATTCCATCCTCCTCAAACCTTCTTTATGCAGGAAGTCATATCTTTCCCATCCACTCAGAGAATATTGGGGCCATTGCACACATAAATAAGAGTGTAAAGTTTATTTAAGAAATATTTAGAAAAGAAAAAAAACAAAAAACACCCAAAAATGAAGGACCACCATTTACACACAATGTCAAAAGAAAAATCAATACCAACTATGACAGGAAAGACAAGTCCCACAAACAGTAAAACAAAGCACTCAGAAACAGTCCCAAGTTAAACCAAATGTTCTCATATCGCAAGCGGAATAAAACTGAAAAGAAGGTAACTTGGGAAAGGGGGAAAAAAATGAATAAATAAACTGTTCTCCAGCAAAACTAAAACAAAAGTCTTTCCATGTACAGAAAAGCTGCAAGGCTGAAAATGTCATGCAGAGAAGTCTCTTTCTCCCAGTCTATCGACAGCAAATGGGCCGGAGCAGAGACAGCACAGGTAGGCAGGAAACACGAGGTGTAGGTAAGGTAGAGCACCTACTTACGATCCAGGGCAGTTGCTATTTTTTTTATTAATCCGGAAGGTCTGTCCCAGAAAGGAGGAGGGGGAAAAAAGAGAAAGGGGAAAAATGTGTGTATTTCAGAGACACTTCAGAGGATGCATGCACCTACGTCAAATAAAGTCCAAGAGCCTGTGGACGCACCTGACACTGAAACAGCCTGTGCTGAAGCCAGCAATCTACCCCCCCAAATTACATTTTATGTAATTCCTGCTCTTCCTACGATGCAGTCAAGGCAGCAGAATAAAGCTGATGTTAGTATCTGTCCACCCCCTGTCCTGGGGAGGCTGGAGGTCAGGGGAGGCAGAGATACCACTGAGTGCGGCTGGCACTTAGCCTCCCGACAAGCAAAGGTGAGTCCCACCACTCATCATCGCAATTAGCTTCCATATGTTCAGAAGCAACTAAGGCTTGCTTTTCAGCGAAATGACTCTGAAACACACAAAGGCCTTTGTGGGTAGCAGCCTGATGTCAGAGTTACCCGAACAAGCAGCTCACCTCACCTGGGCATCTAGGTGTAAATCAGCAGCGAAAAGGATGTTAGAGCCAAAGGACAAGGCAGCTTTTCTGAGGTTCGCCACCCCGCCCCTCACTTTCTGCGAAACATCTGAACAATCACGTGCTGAATGTGATACAAGTGCTAGGGGCCTCACACTAACCCTGGATTTGCGATTCACAAAGACAGGAAAAAGGCAAAAAAAAAAAAAGCACAGCAAAAAAATAAAAAATAATCTCTGCTTCAAATAGAGAAGCGATCTGCATGTCTCTAAAAAGCAGGCCGGAGGAAGTGAACGTAGAAGGCTTCAAAATGGAAAGGAGAAACAACACATTCACAATCTGAAGCGTGGTACACAGGACAGATATGCAACGAGAGTAACCTGGATCTCAGAGCATGCAATCACTGACAGACAGACACACACACACACAGATGAGGGAATTATTTACACACTACCTACTGATTTGTTTTCTAGGGCAGAGCATGTAAGCGTTCCTTTGTACAGTACAAAGTACAGTACTTAGATTTATGGACGAAATCCACAATAGGACCAATAAGAAAAATTCCCCTTTGAATAAAGCACAGCAGGATAGGACGGTTACAAAACCACTTGCTTGCTATAAAAATAGATAAAGAAGGGGAAATACAAGACACATTGTTTTCCCTTAAGCCACATAATGAACCACAATTGCATCAAACTATACATCTTTAAAGAGTTGAGCAGTGGCCTCATAATCAAAGAGACACCACGACTCCTTACAGGAATAAATACAGAAATTTTAGAACGGCAAGTGCCATTTGTGAAAAATTACTATGGTGCAGTGAAAAGCCTAACCAAAGTCTGCAAAAGGCAGAAACATTTAGGGCTTGAACAGATTAGCGCGTGCATGAACGGAGCGTAAGCAAAATGAAATTAAGAAAAAATGACAAGATACAGCAGGTCGGCTGCATTATAATCTGGTAAAGATGAAAATGGCACATGGAAAAGAATCAGCTGACAGAGGTTTAGACTAAACCACATTTATCAAGCTATGAAGCTGAATCGCTTTATAGACTGTACATGCTGATAGTTTGTGTCTATCTAGTAAAAGAAAGTCAGTTTCTAGCCCATACATTTAGTTTTTTTTAAACTGACATGAAAAATTTGATCCGATTTCGTCGCTGAATATTCGTCGCATAACAAGGTGGACTAAGTGCAGATAAACCAGATCCAGCCCATGTTTACAATCTTGGGTAGTTCCAGCTACCCAAGGTGAGAATGGCATTTTAACATTATTCGTCACGTTTTTTTTCTGGTGATTACAGCATATCCTGGTGGCCCTCTATAATGTGGAGGCTGGTTCGTCTGCCCAGTGGCTTGGAAGTTATCCCAGCATGCACTTCATGTCTGCATTTCCCCTACTATGAAAATCACCACAGTAAGTACACATATGTACACAGCAAGTACAGCTTGGCATATACTTTATTCAAGCATGCGTGCATGTTAGAGACTTTTAAATATGCCTAGATGTTTTACACGTGTCCAAAATATGTCTTTAATCTAAGTACAGATGTGTCACAGTAGTGTTTCTGTTCTAAACTAATTCAGTAAGGGAGAGCTTAGGGAGCAGGGCTGAAATGAGTCAATATTGGTAGGGATTTGTGAAATGGCTGCTGAATGTTTACCATGTTTTGAACTGCAACGAAAACATCAGTTCTGTCTGTTCAAAAGGCAGACACAGGGCACATGGGACATTGTGCCCCTATTTCTCCAAGTCCTTGACACACGCACAAAAGTGCTTGATACAGCACAAAAGGTCCTGTAAAAAGATCCCATAAAAACGTGAAAAGGTATCAAATAAAGATTCATAAATAGTTAATTGATTCCTTTGGAATATTTCGTCAGGGTAACACCTTGCGTTCTTCTGGACCTGGCTCGGAGCTCAGGCGTATCGCTGGCTACCTGCCGAGCTCAGCTGAGAGCAGGCCGACCCTTCGCTGCGGTATCAGCTGGTAACTGGAATGCAGCCCTTTCCAGAAAGGGGTTTAAATGAAGAATTCACAGGCAGCAAAACAGGCCAGGACAGAGCTCTCACGAGTGGAGCGGATGGGGTTTCAACTGAGCCAGGAGTTTACTGCACGCCTTGGCTGCGGTTATCGCTAAATGACACCTCGTCTGCATCCAAACAGTGTGTTAAGTGATAGAACGACTATAAAACGCAACAACAGGCATGGGAGTCAAAAGCCCAATCCCAGCAATGGCTTACTCCTCAACTGACAATTAAAACTGCTACCATTCCAATACTAATAAACAGGCTCTCTCATAGCAAACCCAGCAACCTCGCCTGGCAGAACTGTCGTATAATCCACATGACACAATGGAGAAGCCAAAGTCTAAGCACAGCATGATCAACTATCTTACCTCCGTCCTCTAAGGTGCGTTTCTGACTTCCGAAGCTGTAGAGGGAAGCATCAACAGTGGACGAAGAACTATTCATGTGGGGGTCTGCACCCATTTTTGCAGCAATCTGAATGAAGGAAGACAGGATTCTTTGATGTGTCAGGCGCCATTACAAGGTCTTCATACAATACAAATTCTTCTGGCATCAGCTGGCCATAAGGCCCATTTTATAAGATTACTTCAACACATTAAGGTGGTTAAGGACAAACATTCATACCCGTAAGGTTCAAGGTTCTTAATGCATGTAGCAGGAATGTCTCTAGTAAAAATACTGCAAATGGGTAAAAACTGCAAGTGGCTTCAGCCAAGAGACAAGAACTACATAATAAAATAAAAATGCGGCATAAGACAAGTTAGTCACCGCAGCAGCTGGAAAGCCGACTGATTTAAATCATGGTTGTTTTTTAGCACATTTCAAACGTTGAACTAACCTAGTGTTCATAATGCATTCGATAGAATCCTAATTTGTGCGCATTACTGCATATTATAACGCATTAAGAAGGTATTTATAGTGCATTATAGATAAGACCTTCACTGAGCATTCATGATGCATGGGAGACATGGTAATGTGTAGGGCTGCCCCCGACTAAAGATATTCCTAGTCGACTAACACTCCTGAATTTTAGCGATTAGTCGAATAATCGTTCATTTATGATATTAATATAATAACTTGTGTATATACAAGGAAAGGTACAGTCCAAGTTGAAGTTTGACACTTCCATATGACAGAGAATGCTAAAGCATGATATTAGTGCGTTCAAAATGAAAATTAAGCGCTTAATACAGAATAGTAAAGCCTTTAAAGTATACAGTGCTTACGGACACAAAAATCAGTGGCCAGAATGTTATAGGCTAATTATAACAAATACAGCAATCAGACTGCCTGTGCATTTTAATAACTTATTATCAAAAATACAAACTGTAACAGTTGCATGTCAAACAAACAAAAAAAAACAGTTTTGAATAAAATAAAATTCGTATTGTGTCGCGTCTGGGAATGGTGTAGCCTGGTTCGAAACATTTCTTTGAACCCATCACCATGGACAACGTTGATTGGTCTCATATCAAGCGCAATGAAGTCGACGATTTTCTCTGTGATTTCTCACTTAGAGGGGGGTCTCAAAATTAATCTCTGCTGCGTCATTGTTGACTGCGAAGTCGAGGCGCACGACGCCACAGCATCGCTGCTATATTGTGGATGAGCCCAGAGACAAATGCATGTCAAAAACCATGAATATGCTTTAACTTAACAGCGCAAATGTGTTTATATCCTTATTGTTAAAACGAGGGGCCATGTGAGGTGGTTAACGTTACTAC